>JAVYJV010000072.1:0-490875 GCA_034509755.1 Anisodus tanguticus | reverse complement strand
ATACAACTAATTAATGAATTTTTTGTTCTATTGAAACCATAAAAAAGTTGCAATCTTAAAACCATGAATTATTTGCAATTTTTAAATTGGAAATCATCTTTGAATTTTATTTATTTCATAATTCATTTCCTAATATTGAAACTATTGATTGAAAAAAATTTCTGTTATCATAACCAATTCAGATAATTTTAAACGACAAAAATTTTTATTGAACAAAACAGTAAACTTTTTTTTAATAAAATCACCAACTTTTTTAAATTCATTAGTTTTTATTATAAGTTAGAATTACAAAATTTACAAGAAAAATTACAATAAATTATTTAGTTTGAAACTTATTTCAAAGATAAAATCTGAACATTTTTTAAGCAATCTTCATAGTTGTTTTTATGTAATAAAAAGTAACCTTGTAATTGAGCCATTGATATTGGTTTATTGAAATTTAATATTTTTTCTGAAAAAGAATCTGCTATTTGTGAATCTACGTCTGGATAAAATTTTTTGAAACAATTTGAAATTTGTTGTTTTGTTGCATAACCAATATATTCTTTTACATCTATTCTACCTGGTCTTATTAATGCAGAATCTAAACGCTCAATATAATTTGTAGTCATAAAAAGTATTCTTGCTTCTGTAGATGCAACACCATCTAACATATTAAGTAAACCACTAAATGTTACTTGATTTAAACCTTCATAAGCAGCTTTAGTTTTAGAGCTTTCTTCTCTATTTACAAATGCTGAATCAATATCTTCTAATAAAACAATAGATTGAGAAGGAAGTTTCATCATTAAATAATTTAACCTGTCATCACTTAATCCTCTTTCACTTAAATTTAATACACAAATAGAATATTCTAATTCACCAGCTAAAGCTGTTATGAAACTTGTTTTACCACAACCAGGTGGACCATAAAGTAAATAACCTCTACGATAAGGTATTCCTCTATCTGAATACCATTTAGGTGTTGATATAAATTCTTTAATATCTTTTAATATTTTTTCAGATTTATTTTCATCAAGAATAACAGATTTTAAAGGTCTGCGTTTTCTTGGATTACCTAATTCTCTCCATTCATGACCCATTGCAGTATACATCACTGTTTTACCTTCATTTTGTAACAATGCTTCATCTCTAGCTTGAATTAAATTTGTTATTGAAATAGAAGTTTTTAAAAAACAAAAATATAAATACCTTCTTTTAGCATTTCATAGTAAACATTTTTATCTTTACCAAAACAAGTTAATTTAACTGTTTCAAAAGGAATACCCATACTTAAATCTAATGTTTGTTGTTCTCTTGTTCTTTCAACTTTTATCCATTTTCCTTTGTAATTAAAATAATGTATTCCTACAGATGGTATAAAGTTGAATGATGTTTCAATTTTACCTGAATCTAACTGTTTAAAATCAGTTTCAACAGATAAATGTTGAGTGTGTCTTGTATTTTTAGTAATCCAATTTAGAAGCCAATTATATGATTTATCCCGACAAACTAATTCCATACTAACTAAATAATGTCTTTTAAATAAAATTTTACCGATTTCATAACTTTTTCTCAAATAAGCTAAACCTGCTCCAACACCAACTAAACCAAACCCTGCTCCAAAATAAGGATTTGTACTTAAAGAACTGACTAGCTCGGTAATTGTCATTTTTAAAATCTATTTACAATTTATTTACATAATTTAACATGTGTAAAGTTTCATCAATTTTATGTATTTTTTATCAACAAAAATTTTATTAACTTATTTACGATAGATGGTGTTTACAGCAACTCAAAAGTTAACCAGAATTTTAAAAAATCTTAATAAGAAGTTGAATTTTTATCTGATTCACAAAAACTTATTTTTATTAAATTTTATTATTACTTAGTTAAAAAAAATTAAAAAAACTAACCAAATAGTACTTGTATTTCACAATTACTTTTACAAAAAATTATTTTATTTCATATGTGAAAACAGCTATTCACTGTGAAAATAAGCTCGAAGTGAATTTAAGTTTCTATTTTTAAAAACATTCAGTTGACAAGAAGCTTCAGGACGAGCAAAAAGAAGTCTACTTTGTTTAATCTAATTAAATTTTATACTAATTTATAAATTAAATGAAAAAACTCTAAACTAAGTAAATAAAGTTATTTGTTTAAATATAATCTTACAATGATTGGAAGTCGTTTGAAAAAATAGTTTTTCATTTAGAAAAATTTTGGTTTTTTATTTAAAAAAATATATTTTAAAGTATTTGTATAAAAAGTTTTTTCTTTTTAACTTTGTTTAATAAATAAGAATCTCAATTAGAAATTGATTTTAGCTGGTAAAATTTTACCCACAGATTCGCCAAAACCAATTTTAATATTATCTTTCACGCAATAACCTGTTAAAATAATTGAATCATGGTCTTGAACAAATGTTCTAGTTTCTCCATTTGAAAGTTTTATTGGTTTTGTACCTTTCCAACAAAGCTCCAAAAAGCTTCCAAAAGAATCAGGTGAAGAACCAGAAATTGTACCAGAACCTAACAAATCTCCTGTTCTAATATTGCAACCAGTAATACTATGGTGTACTAATTGTTGTTTCATTGTCCAATACATATATTTAAAATTAGTTTTTGTAATTAAATTGCGTTGATTACTTGTTTTAGGATCTATGAAAACATTTAAATTAATATCAAAATTAAAATCATCATCGTGTTGTAAATATGGAAAAGGTTTTGGAATTTGTTCTACATTTTTAGTTTTAAAAGGTTTTAAAGCTTCCATAGTAACAATCCATGGACTTATTGTTGTACCAAAATTTTTACTTAAAAATGGTCCTAAAGGTACATATTCCCATTTTTGAATGTCTCTTGCACTCCAGTCATTCATTAAAACCATACCAAAAATATATTTTTCAGCATCTTTAACGCTGATTGGTTCTCCTTGTTTATTACCTCTATTACCAATTATAAAAGCCATTTCTAACTCAAAATCTAGAAGTTTACTTGGTCCAAATTTAGGTTCTTTTTCATTATCAGCTTTTGATTGACCACAAGGTCTATATAAATCAGTTCCTGATACTACAATAGAAGATGCTCTTCCATGATAAGCAACAGGTAAATGTAGCCAATTAGGTAAAAGAGCATTATTTTCATCTCTAAACATTTTTCCAACATTAGTTGCATGTTCTTTAGATGAGTAAAAATCAGTATAATCACCTAGAAAAAAATAGTTAAACCAAGTCATTAAAGTTTAATTAAATAAATTCTTTACCTATTTGAACTGGTACATGCATTTGTACAGAATTTTGTAAATGAAAACATTCTGATCTTAATTTACTATTATCTCTCAATACTGAATTATCTTTAGATAATAACTTTTGTAGAATTGTTCTAACAACATGCCAAACTTGAGGACTTTGATCTATAAAGCTATTTAGATTAGGTTGTTGAAATAATTTTTTAGCAAATTCTTCATTAACCATCTCATCATCGAATAAATGTGTAATTTTACTTAAATCTAACACATATTCTCCAATTGCTACACATGGTCTTAAAACAGACTGAAGAAAAATTTTTTAAATATAAACTTTATTAAAAAGTTTGATTACTTACATGATCTTTAACTGAAAATACTCCAAATGGTAAATTCTCAATTGGAAAATGACTATCTTTTGGTACTTCAATGAATGACATTTTTAAATAATTAGATTTTAAATTTTATTAAATCTTACTTTAAATATATTAACTTTAAAACTGATTTTAAAAAATGAAAACTTGTTTTGAAGTTCAAAATGTTAAATTGAGAAAGATAAATTAATCTAAGCTTGATAAAACTATTAACGTAAACATAATTAATAGAAAAAATATTTTTTCATATTTTTGAATTGTTTATTTAAAGTTTCATACAGCCATAGGCTATTACAAGGCGGTAAGTACGAAAGATTTCATAAAATTTTTTATTAAACTTTTAATAGATAATCAATAAAAAGATTAACTAGATATTTGATAAAAATTTAAGAAATACCATATAAACCATAAACAAAAAGCTATTTAAATTTTAGAAAATCTTGGCCTTTTTTGCACATAGAAGCAAAGACAAAAATTTTTTTAAGTTCTCTACTACCTTATTTTATAGTTTTTAAGAGGACTTTTCATTTCATTGTAACTACCCAAAAAAGTTTTTTTTTACTAGGAGATACTGTTTTTTATAAGAACATAGGTTTTTACTTTTTAAACATGTTTTACGTTCTTAACTATCAAAGAAATTTATTTTTTTATTAGTTATTGTTTAAAGATTAATTGTGAAATGACAAGTGCTAATTTTGTTGAAATTGATAAAAAGTTTAACTACTGACCAATTTTCTATTAATCTTATATTTGAAAACATTTGTTTAAATAATACTTTAATTATCTTAATTATTCAGGTGATTTGTTGAATATGAGGAAAATTAAAAAAGATTTTGTAGATTTAAAACAAAAATTTTATTTATCAAAACAAACAGATTCAATGTCTAAAAATGGCTATAGATTAATGTTTTTTCAATTTAATGAAAGAAAAACTTGAAATTTTCAATAATTTTAGTTGTGTTTTTAAATTATAGAATGTTTATATTGAGAATAAAAAACAACAAAAAAAAAAAAACGCCTTTAAAGGTAAAGTTATTTAAATTTTGCGCTAAATTAAATGGCTTAGCTTTATTATTTTAACTGAACTAAATAGAAATGATGGCAGCACATCCGATTAAAAAAAAAAAAAAAGACAATGTTTATCCCCCTGTTCGGAAAAGTACGTTTTAAAAGAACAAGAACAAGAAAAAAAATAATCGCAATTAAAGCATCTGCTGCTTTTTATTCACCGTTGTCGCATAAAAAAAAAAGATTTTAATTCAAAGATTATTCCTAAATTTAATCCAATGGATAATTAATGATTTTTGTTTTGTTTTGTTTGAAAACATCTCAAGATAAACTCTTTTATTTATCTATAAAAAAGTGATTTTTTTTTTATAAACTAATTAACTTAATTTAAAGTTTTAGAAAAAAAATCAAACAGAAAACTTGATTTTAAGATTATTTTAAGTTGATGTGAAAAAATATATGTAAAAAATTTATTTTGTCATTTGTTCTTGTATATTGACAAACTAATTTTAGTTTTCCGGCTAATTTTTATTTGGATTTTGTTTCTCAAAGTTATCCTGATTTTTATAGTGAAAGTTTATTAAAAGAAAATTTTTTTGTTTGTTTGTTGTCTTATTTAAATCGCAATAGATCTGGTTTTTTGAAATACTTTTTTAAAAAAAAATTGAACTTTTTTCTTCTTTTAAATTTATCTTTTCTTCAATTCAAATTGGCAGATTATTTAAAATTTGGATTACGGCTTTTTCAATTGAGGTATTTAAATTTTAATGTTTTTTTAATTTATTAACCTTTTGTTAAGTTCTTCTTTTAAATTTTTTTATTTTCTATTCAAATAATTAAGATTAGTTTTTTTTTAATTTAAAGTTTTGATTAATGACTTATTATGAGTGGGATAATTTTATTTATATATAAAATAAGAACAAAAAATTTCAAACTAACTTAATTATTTAAATATTTTTTATAAATCAAAGACTAATTTTTTGAACAATTGATCATAATTTTCTTTTTCTTAAAAGTATAATTAAAGTTTGATTAACCTTCTAAATCTAAAAAACTTCTAGAAGACAAAAGTCAATTTATAAAGCTTTAAAATTTTAGGAAGGTTTTTTTCTTATCTCATCAAAAAGACTTTCAATGATTTGCCCAAAAGTTTTATTGATTTAGTTTGAGATTCCTGTGTCCTTATTTTAATTAATTCCTTCCTAAAGAAAATTTTTTTTATTTTTTTTAAAAAAATATCTTTGTTTACTTGTTGCAAGTTAATAAAGGGTTAATATTTTATTGTTTATTAGTTTATAATTAAGAACTGTAACAAACTAAATCACTAGAAGTGCGCCATCATTTGTCTAATCTTATTTAAAAAATATATAGCAAATTTAAACAAGTCGCCATTTTTTACTTAACATCTAATTAAAAAGCTTCTTTTTTTTTATATTTTTGATACAGATAAATAAACTAAATTAAAGTGGCTTAATAACAACTAAATGGATAATTTAAAAAATATAGAGAATTTAGTACGCGACGGAAAACCATCTACATCAAAAATATATTATTTAAAAGTATTAATTAAATTAACATAAAATTTTTCTTTTATTCATAAACTTATTTTCATTTTATAGATTCTACTAAAAAATAATCAAATTACCGCTGAAGAAATCATTAATTTAGTTATAGATGGCCAAACATTTTTGATGTATGCTATCAAACAAGGACATTATGAAACTGTAGAATTTTTAATTGAATATTGTAAGGTCGATATTGAACAGGTAAATTAATAAATGATTTTTAATCGGATAACATCAGGTTATAATTTTTTTTAAATAACAAAACACGTTTTTGAGTTAGTTTTAGTTTGATTAGCTTTTAATTTTAGAAAAACTTTTTTAGAAAAAAATTTTTTTTCTCTAAAAAAAGTACATTTGAATGTTAAGTCGTAAATCTCCTTGTCATTATCTTAATTTAGATTATTTTTTTTTAGTCAAATTTTTTATACGCAATAAGTTTTTAAGAATTTGATTGACAGAATTTTTCTAGTCTCTTAGTAAATATTAAAGTTTTTTTTTAATTTTTAATTAGTTTTTCAAATCTTTAACATTCTAAATGATTTAAACTATGCATATTTTTTATAGACTGGTTCTGTTAGTTTTGATGGAGAAATAATTGAAGGAGCTCCTGCATTATGGGCAGCTTGTGCATCAGGTCATTTTGATATTGTAAAATTATTAATTAAACATGGAGCTAATATAAATGCCACAACAAAAACAAAATCATCTCCATTGAGAGCTGCCTGCTATGATAATCATTTAGATATTGTTAAATATCTTGTAGAAAATGGAGCTGATATTGAGCTTACGAATCGTCATGGACATACTTGTTTAATGATTGCTTGTTTTAAAGGCAATTATGAGATTGTTAAGTATCTTATAGAAAAAGGAGCAGATGTAAATAGAAGATCAATTAAAGGTATTTTATTTTTGTTTATTAAATTTAGTTTTTATATTTTATTATTTTTTTTACTAGGGAATACTGCATTACATGATTGTGCTGAATCAGGATCAGTTAGTATAATGAAATTATTACTTCAAAATAACGCTGTTATGATGCCTGATTCATACAATATTACACCTTTATTAACTGCTGCTTTGAATGCATCTGAAAACATAATTAGATTAATTATTTATTACGATTCTGATGATAATGGTAAACGAAAAAACTTGTGTTCTGATATTGACAAAATAAATGCTTTAGAACTTATGGGCTCAACATTTTTAGATAAAAAACGAGATATTTGTAAGGCTATACAATATTGGAAATTAGGACTTAATTTAAGACAAGAAAATATTAAAAGAATTTTATTCGCTAAAGATCCAAATAGTAGTGAAACAATTGATACTTATAAAAAAAAAGTAGCAAAACCTAATGCAGCTTTCAATTATGCAAAAGAATTTGAAACTTTTGGTGAACTTGATCAACTTTTGAATAATGTTGATGATATTAGAATGCAAGCTTTATTAATTAGAACAAGAGTTTTAGGAAAGAAAAATTTAGAAAACATTTATTTTATCAGGTAAATAGATTATTTTCATTGTTTATTGAATTAAATTAATTAATTTTTGTATTTAGATATAGAGGAGCAGTTTACGCTGATTCAGGAGATTTTGATCGTTGCATTAAATTATGGATGTATGCTTTAGAAATGCAACAAAGTTCTTTACCTTATCTTTCGCCTCTTACACAAAGTTCTTTGTTTTCATTTGCAGAACTATTTCATTTTATGGTATCTAATAAATCTGAACTTGTTTATTTTGAAGAAATATTCTCTGTTTTTCAAAAAGCTCTTTTTGAATTAAAATCAGCTATGTTAGCTTTACCAAATAAAAAAAGAAAGTATATATATAAAAAATTCAAAGAAAGTGAATCTAATCTTGTAGTGAATTTAGATGAATTTAGAAATGAAGAAAACATTGAAAGCGATAGCTCTGAATTTAATAATGAAAATGTCAATTTAAATAATCTAAGCAACAATGAAATATTGAAAAACATTGCAAATAATGTAGATGATACCTTGACTTTAAATAACGAAACTTTAGATAATTTCAAAAACGACCTTGAAACAATTCACTTTCATCGTATACTGATAATTTTACAATTGTTTATTGGTCTACTTTGTAGGTTGAAACCAACAATAACAGATAATCAGTTATTTCAATTGAAAAAATCTATATATCAGCTAATAAAATTAAATCCTAAAGGCAAAAATGGATTCACTCCACTTCATTTAGCATGTTATAAAGATGAAACTTGTCAATTTATTAAATTTCCAATAAGTGATATGCCTATGTTAGATATTGTAAAATTATTTATTGAAGTTGGCGCAGATGTAAATGCTGTAGATAATGATTTTAATACCCCATTGCACATATTGACTCAAAACAAACCAAATAACTCAATAATCAAAGTTTTAATAGAAAAAGGAGCCCATCTAGATGTGAAAAATAATAAAAAACAAACTCCTTTAGATCTTCTAAAAAAGAATTCAACATTTTTAAATGATTATCCATCATATTCTATGAAACATCTTACATTGCAATGTTTGTGTGCTCAAATTATAGCCAAAAATAATTTAAGCTATAAACATTACATATCTAGACAAATGACTGATTTTGTAAAAATTCATTAAATTTGACTTAAGCTTAGAAATATAATGAAAAAGTCATAAGCAGTTTATCTTCTGATGTAAATATTTCTAGAAATTTAAAAAAAAAAAAAATAAGATAAGATAAAATGCATAAAAGGATAAAACAGAATACACTTTAACTTGTTATTTAAATTGAACAACTTAAAAACAAAATAACTTCAATTGTTTTTCAATTGTTTTTCAAACCAAGTTACAGTTTATTTTTTATTTTTTTAAATCAAAAATTTTATTTTTCAAATACTGATTAAACAAGTAGGAGCTTCTAAAAGTTTTGTAGATTTTAGGTAAATTTGAGAATTTTAATAAGTAAAAAAATTGTCAAATGCTTTTTCAAATCTTCAAAATCGTGTCAAACTTAATGTAATTTAACTTTTTTCGTCTTTATTTTGCTAACACTTATGTTAATAATTACAAAATTTTTAAACTTAATATAATTTATTTGTAATTTTTGAAGATTAATTTATTTAAAGCGTGTACATTTTAAGCTTAAAATTAAAATAAAGTTTATTTTTAATTTTTTTTTGCAGAGAAGTTGTTTAAGATTTAAATTCAAGGTGCAAATTTGAATTGCAATATAGCTTTCAAATATGAAGCTTGTTTATTTTTTATTTTTTTGTTTTTATCTTTGTTCAGTCAAAAGTTTTTATCTTGAAAAAAAAATGATCAAGGGTATAAGTCTTTGGGATAATGAACAAACTTTTGAACTTGAATTTAGTAACAATAAAAAAATTTTGAAAACCTATTTACATGTTCAAGATAACTATCGTATTGAATTAAAAGATTATTCTGCTACAGGCTGTTATTCAGAAGTTTTCTTATCTAATAAAAGAGTTGGTTTTATCAAAATTGATTTAGATAAAACAATTGATAAACCAAATGTAAAAAATTTCAAGTTAACAGTTGAGCCAAAAGAATGTTTAAAAGATTTTACATTCAATTTAAAATATAAAGATAATGATTACTGGTATGGAGGTCCAATTTTTTTTAAACAAAACTGGCCAAATGATGATAATTTTTCTTTGGATGATTTTGTACCATTAGTTACTAGTGATTTCAGTTTACAGCCATTTGGTTCTATTTTGCAACAAACTTGGATTAATTCTAAAGGGTTCGTTATAAATGTTGATAAATCTTATAATATAGCTTATAAACAACACTCTAAAAGCATTTCTTTACAAATTAAAAATCCTTCACCAATAGAAAATTTTGTGAAACTAGATATTACTTTAACAGATAATGTCAAAGAAGCAGCTAAGTTTATGTTTGAAAATTATATTGAGAAACCTAAGAAAATACCTAGTTTTATGAAGAACCCTAAAATAATTTGGTCGTCATGGGCAGAATACAAAACACTAATTAATGAAACTAATTTATTAGAGTTTGCAAATGATATAAAAAACTATGGATTAGCTGAATTGGATACTGTTTTTGAGATAGATGATAAATGGGAAAAAAATTATGGAGATCTTGAAATTGACGAAGAAAAATTCCCTAATCTAAATGGTTTCTTAAAAAAAATTGAAAACCTAAACTATGATCTTTCAATTTGGATTCATCCATTCATAAATGAACCTTATTTTAGTTCTTTGACTGAAAAAGAAAAAAGTTATTTAATTTTTAATGCTAAAACAAAAAAACCATTTTTAATTAAATGGTGGAATGGAGAAGGATATGCTGTAGATTTTTCAAATGAAGAAGCATGTGAATGGTTTTTCAAACGTGTAAATGCTGTTATAAAAAAAGCTAATTTAAAAATGATCAAATTTGATGCTGGTGAAATAGGTTATGTTTTGAAAGATCAGTTCAGTTTTAAAGATGAAAAAGCAAATCTAACCCCTAATCAATATACAAAACTTTATTCAGATGCTATAGCTAAATATATTGATATACCAAATGAAGTAAGAAGTGGATATTACAGTCAAAGTGGTAGTCATATCACACGTTTGTTTGATAAAGATTCTAACTGGAGTTATGATAATGGGTTCAAAAGTTTTATTCCAAGTTGTCTTACTTATTCATTAAATGGTTACATTTATTTACTACCTGATATGATTGGAGGAAATGCTTATAAAAAAGATGTTTTGACAAAAGAATTGTATATAAGATGGTTATCAGTAAACACGTTTTTACCACTTATCCAGTTTTCAATTCCACCGTGGAAATATGATCAAGAAACTATTGATATAACTAAAAATTCTTTGAAATTTTATGGTGATTTTGTAAAACCTAGATACACAAAATTAGCTGAAAATTCCTTAAATGATTTTTCACCTTTGATAAGACCAATGTGGTGGATTGATCCAGAAGATGAAAAAACTTGGACAATTGATTCTCAATTTGTTATTGGTGATGAATTAATTGTAGCTCCAATAGTAGATTCAGATATTGAAAGTAGAATTGTGTATTTACCAAAAGGTAAATGGCAAGAAGGAAATACAAATTTAACCCATGAAGGTCCTACAAAAATAAAATCATTTGCTGGCTTTGGACAAGTACCATACTTTTTGAAACTAAATTAAAAATGTACTGTTAAGATTATTTTAAAACTTTGTTTATACTTTTTAATGAGCTTAAAGTCAAGTTATGACTTTGAACTAAAGTTTATACTTAAAGAATTTATTTTATTATTAAATTAAGTAATTTTTTTTCTTAAGATTTTAATTATTGACAATTATTATTAACACAAATATCAGTTTCAATCTTAATTATTGAAAATTCAACTTAAGAAAAAAACAAGGCTTCAATTTAATTGGCTCTCAGTTAAACTATTTTTAGTTTTGGACTGAGCACCAATTCAAATTAAGTTATCAATAGAAAAAAAATAAAATTATTGATAATTTAATGATTATTCAAAAATTAGTTAATTAAATTTTATCTATTCCCTACATTTATTACAAAGTTAAATTTTTGGCAAACGCTAAATAATTCTTTTAGGTAAAAAAGTTATGCGCTGATTTTGTTAAGCTGAAAAAATTCTTCAGCTTCATAGCTCCTCCTTTCATTTTAGTAAATAAACAAATCTTTTTTTGTGGTTGTCAAAAGAAATTATTAACTCCTTATTTTAAGTTTTACATCATTTTTAATTTAGAAAATAATGTTAGCGGACAAAGAAACAATTATAAAAAGAAGAAATAATAGAGGTATTGGTAAAGATGAGTTTTATAAATGGCCAGATCAGACTTTTGAAGAGATGGAAAGCACTTTAGCTGTTCAACAATATATACAACAGTTAATAAGAAAAAATCCAGCTGATGTAGATGAAATTTTAAAGCGTCCAGATTGTCATGATTTAGAATCATGGAAGTATGAACATTTGAGACAATTCTGTATGGAATTAAACAAATTAGCTGTTATGCTTCAATCAGAATGTAAAAAAGAATCATGTTCTCAAATGACAGGTAATTTTTTTTTTTTTAAATTTAGTTATTTAATTTATTTCATTTAGCGACCGATCAATGGATATTTTTGTGTGCTGCACATAAAACACCAAATGAATGTCCAGCAATTGATTATACAAGACATACTTTAGACGGAGCTGCATGTTTATTAAATTCTTATAAATATTTCCCATCTCGTTTTACAATAAGTAAATCATCAGTGATGAAACTTGGATCTGCTTGTCGTAGAGTTTATAGAATATTTTCACATGCATTTTTTCACCATTTTTCTATTTTTACTGAATTTGAAAAAGAAACTTATTTATGTAAACGTTTCACTAAGTTTGTATTAAATTATAATTTAGTAGACAAAGAAAATTTAATCGTACCAATGAAAGATATAGGTTTGGAAAATTTAGTTACACCAACTGATGACTCAACAAAAGAAACTAATTTACCTGAAAATAATCCGAATGAGAGTGAAGCTTAGTTTTTTTTCTATTTAATTTTTTAGTAATTTTTTTTTTCATATTTCTATTAATTGCTATACATTTTTAAAATTTATCTTTTTTTTGGAAACAAATAATTTAATCAACAATTTAGCAATTTAATAAAAAAAATTTTTTTATGGACTCAAAAATTAATTTTGTAAATTAAATCAAAAACTCAAAATAAGTTTATTATAATGCGTTGAAAAATTTTTTCTAAGAAAATTTATTTTTTGAAAAAGAAAATTAATTTTCAAACTGCTTCCTTTTAAATGAAAATTTTTTTTAGAAAAATATTTTCAAAATGTTTCTTCTTTTTTTGTTAATTCTAAATTTTTATGACACTTTTGCTCAAAACTCAACTTTATTAGATTTTAAAGACTGTAATTGTAATTTTAATTTAGAAAAAGTAAATGATAAGCTTGTTTATGTACCACCTTGGCAAGTAACTTTAATTATAAAAGATGAACATCAATCAAATGATTTATGTGGAGCTATTATTTTAAATAAAAGATGGCTAGCTACATCTAGTCAATGTTTTCTTAATTTTGATTTTAAAATTGGAGAAGTTTTTATATCAAATGAAAGATTAACATCTGTAGAACTTATTTCTGAAAGGAAACAATATACTGTTGGTAAAGTTATTTATCAAAATCAATATTCAAGAGAAGAGTTTGAGCCAGATCATTTTTTATTTCCTTTAGCAATTATAGAAATTTTAGAAGAATTTGAATTTACAAATGATATAAAATCATTGAAACCCGCTTGTCTTTATGATGCAGATTTTAGAAAAACATTTTTAAATAAAAATTTGTTTATGTTTGGAATAGGTAAGAATAAAGAAATTGTTTTAAATGGGGACGGAAAAATAATAAGAAAGATTATTAATGAAACTAGATTTTATGATTGGAATTATCGTGTTAAAAATTTCACAGGAGAAGATTTATTTTATGAAAAATATGAACAGCGTTTACCTTTAGAAAATTTTTGCTTTAGAACAGAAATTATATGTGCTAGTTCAGAAGATCCTGCTTGCTATACAGATCAAGGTAATCCTTTATATTATCAATTTAATGAAACAACTTTTTATGTAGTTGGTATGAACATTTTAAGTTATCCTTTATTTGAAAAATTTAATGATGATGGTGATATATTATACTCAAGATGTGGAAAAAGAAAACCTAGTATGTTTTTAAGAATAGAAGCAGTTATTGCAATGATGGACTTATATGTAGGAAAAGATACTTATTGTAGTGTTAATAGTCAAGATGATTTATTTGAAGCTCAAAGAAATTTACGTGAAGATAAAGATATAAGCAACATGTGTGACTGTTCTTCAAAAAATTTTTATCTTTACAAATCTTTGAGAGTTACTGAAAAATCAGGCTGGCCAATTTTAGCTCAAAATTATGATTTTAGCTGGATTGTTCCAATTATTTCAACTCATTTGAATATTTATAAAATAGTTTGTACTGGTGTTTTACTTAACGATAAATTTGTTTTATCGTTAGCTGGTTGTTTAAAAAAACATTTACATAATGGGCTAGTTGTATATTTTGGTCCTGATGATTTTGAAATAATTTACCGAGTTCAACAATTTAATAAAGATTATTTCAGTAACATTGAAAGATTTTTTTTTCATCCTGGCTTTGAAGTAAAAGATACAAAAAATGAGTTTGCTTTAATTTTATTAAAAAAACTTATTAACTTTGATAAAATGATTCATCTAAAAGTTGCATGTTTTCCTAATATAGAAGAAACTTTAGATTATAAATCAGATTTTTTAGTATCAGTTAATTTTATAATGGAAGTTCCTGGATTTTCTTTAACTAAAACTAATAAAGATAATTTGTATTTAATGTACCACACTATAAAAGAAAATGAAAATTATTATAATAATACAGAATGTTTTAAAGATGAATTAACATGCGTTAAAACAGCTAAAGGAGTAAACTTAGGATATGAAGGAGCTGTTTTACATAGAATAGTTAGAAATACAGTTGAAATTCTAGGCTTATATGCACCGAATTATGATCTAATTTCAGACTCTAAAGATAAAATTAGTTTTTTTTTAAATATAATTCCTAGATTAAAATGGATATTAAATATAATAGGGGGGGATCATCAAACTTGTTTCAAAAATGAAGCTAATAAAATTATAAATCCTGATTTTTGTAAATGTGATTATAATTTAGAACAAATTTATGAACCAATGCCATGGTTTGTTTCAATTTATAGCGTGAAACAAGATGAATCATATTATTTACTAAATATTGTTTGTAGAGGAACAATTTTAAATGACTATTGGATTTTATCTACTGCAGATTGTTATCAAGCGTATAACTTAGAAAAATTATATATCCCTTTAATTAAATTAGAAAAAGAAAATGTAACTTATGATGAAATGAAAATTCTTGAAAAAAAAATGATACCTATTGATTATTCTGTTCGACATCCTAAATATAGTTTTTTTAAAAAAAAGTTTAATATAGCTTTATTTAAACTAAAAAAAGTTTTTATTCAAAGATACTAAAAAATTTTCCCCTGTATGTATTTATAATTCATATAATATTCGTAATTACACTGACGATTTAATTATGGGACAAACATCAACAGAAAAAATTGTTTTATGGTTAAAAAAATATACAAATAATGAAAAAGATTTTTGGTGTAAGTTAGAAGAACTTTCATGTTTTGAAAATATGCCACAAAAGTTTTGTGAAAATGATGATGGAAGTCCAATAATTAGAATAATAGGCAAAAAATCTGTTTTATTTGGCTATGCAATGAAATTTGATTACATGGATTATGGTAAAAATTGTTTCAATGTATCTGAATTCACAGTATCACTGATCAGCAAAAAAATTAGCTGGATCAATTCGGTAATTAATGAACAATCGTATTGCTTAATTGAAAGTGAATCTTTGTTAGAAAAAATAACTCCTTTATGTAAATGCCAAAGTAATAATAATCAAGTAATAATAACAAAGTTAATTGCAAACTCTAAGTTAAAAAATATTTGTAAAGGTGTGATTTTAAATGAAATTTGGGTTTTATCAAGTAGTTATTGTTTTGATGACATTGCTGATAAAAAAGAAATTGCTATAGTTATTGAAAGAAATAAATTTTTTGAAGAAATAATTGATTTTTCATCTCTAAAAAAAGAACCTCTTAAAGTATCTTTTTTAATTTATAGCATTGACGAAATTCCAAAATATGGTCTTGTTTTAATAAAATTAGAAAAAAAGCTTCAATTAGGCGAAAAAACTGATTTTTGGCCAGCCTGTTTTTCATACAAGCATATATTTTTTAACTCTTATTTTAATGAATCTTTTGCTTTTTTGACAAGCCAAAAAGGGTTATCATCAACATGGCGTGTTTATGATAAATTAAATAAAGATTGTGATTACGATACAGTATTTTGTATTTATACTAATCATATAACTTGTGATAAAGATCAAGGTACTCCTATAAAAAAATTTATTATAGATAATTATGTGAAAAAAGTGTTGACTATTGGTATTTTAATGTATTCTCAAGAGGTTTCAGATGAATTTGATTTAATGTATAATGTACGGTATGATAAAAACTGGATCACAGACGAAGTTGGTATAAATAGAATATGTAGTGTAAATACAGAGCAAAGACAAAGATCATTATGCAGTTGTCGTATAAGTCAAAATTTAGCTGGGAGAATTCTTAATGGTACAAAACCTTCACCTAAGTCCCTTTTCACTTTTATGGCTAGTATTTTTCTATTAGAAGAAAAATTTTTTGATGATATAGGACTTTCTTTTATTGGAAGTGGAGTTTTGATACACACTGATTGGATTTTAACCTCTAAAAATATATTAAAGCCATTTTTAAATAAAAAATCAATTTATGTTTGCTTAGGTACTAAATTTTATAAAAAAGTAAATGCTGAAATTTTGTCAAAATATTTTCACGAGGTTTTGAAAATTTTTTTAAGAGAAGATAGAGCAGATTTAGCTTTAATTCAGATAAAAACTTTAGTTAAAATAGGAATATATACTTCATTATATGTGCCTTGTTTATATAAAAAACCAACAACTGAGTTTTTGGAAGGACATTTAATTAGTGTAGGTTTTGGTCTAAAAGAATCAATTAACACATCTAAATTTAATGTTAGAGAAGTTTTAAAAAAAGAAAAAACTTTAAACACGTTAATATTTTGGAAATTGAATGATCAAAATGAAATGAAATTAAAATATCCAGGTTTATGTGATGAAAACAAATTTTGTTTTTTAGGCAGAGGAAGGTAAATAATAAATAGTTTTTATTTAAACTAAATTTTATTTTCTTTTTAATAGCACTTGTTATGGAGATCAAGGAGGAGCCTTAATTCATGTTGAGGATGATAGAGTGGAATTACAGGGGATAATTTATACTAATGATTCTTATTATAATAATAATGTTATATTTTCTTGTGGCAAAGGAGTAGTAAACGTATTTACTAAAGTATCCCCTTATTTTGAATGGATTCACAATGTTACTGAAGAAAGTGGTCTTTGTTTCATTTAAAAATCTTCCATAAAAATCTTATTTGTATATAATTAAGTTAAAATGGTAAGCTTCAGATTAAGCTTAAAATTAATAAAAAAGATATCAAAAAAATAATTTCATCAGAAAAAAAATATTCAATTTAAATTACTAATAAGGTAAAAAAATATTTTAAAAAGAACTTCTGTTGATAATTTTCTATGAATTTAAAATTAATTCTTTTCAAAAAACAGATTTTGTAAATTATTGTTAGACTATAATTCTCTAAAGGCAACTAACTTTTTTTCCTTATTAAGTTTTGATTAAAATAAATTTAAAGGCTTATTTTAACTTTAAAAGATGTATAAAAATGCTTTTTTTATTTTTAATTTTAATTAACTTAAGTGTTTGTCAAGAAGTAGCTAAATTATTAAATCAATCAAGTTGTGATTGTGAATTAAGTAATAAACTTGATTTAGAAAGTTATTCTCTTTTACCTCCATGGCAATTAACTTTAAGAATAAAACCATCTATTAGTGGCGATATTATAGTTTGTGGAGCGACTATAGTTAATAGATTATATTTAATATCATCAGCAAATTGTTTTAAAAATATAGTAGTTGAAAGAGATAAGCCTTTAATTACATTTCATAGAGGAAAAAAATTAACTGATGCGTTATTCAAAAAAAAAGTCAAAATCAAAAAAGTGATTTTTGAAAAAGATTATATTGACTATGAATTCGATGAAGATCATTATTTACTTGGCTTTGTTTTGATTGAGTTAGAAAAAACTTTTGAATTTAATGAACAATTAAAACCTGCTTGTTTTATTGATTCAAATTTTGAAAGATCATATACTAATTATGATTTATTGATGGGTGGTTGGACATATTTAAAACAAATTCTAATTGATGAAAATTATAGGTTTTTGCAGCCTAAGGAAAAGCTTGTAAAGTATAACAAAGAATTTAGTTATATAAATTACACTTCAAATTTTGTTCGTTATTCCAACGATGCTCAAGAAAATGTTGCTTATCAGTTTTGTTTAACAAAAGAAATATTATGTGCTACGCCAAAAAAAATGTCAGCCTGTTATGGTAGTGAAGGAAGTCCTTTGCACCTAAAGTTACAAGAAAAATACTATGTAGTAGCCATGAATATTTTGAATTATCCTTTATACGTAAATAATACTCTTTCTGGTGTACCAATTTATGGACAATGTCTATGGCATGAATTTGATATGTTTTTAAGAACTGAAAAGGTTTTCAAAATAATTCAAAGCCATTTAAAAGCAGATCAATATTGTAGATTTGAATTTCCAAAAAACCGTGATATTGAATTCAAAAAACCAATTTTTAAAAAAGCTACTTCACTTGCAAAAAATTGTGAATGTTCATCAGTTAATCTTATATCTAAATTAGTTTTTTTAGAAAAAGAAAAAGTAGTATTTTTTGAAAGCAGCTTATTTGGTTGGTTAGTTCAACTAGTTACAAAAAGAAATAACTTTTACATTTTTGCTTGCACAGGTGTTATAATAAATAACTTAAATATATTGACAACTGCAAGTTGCATATTTAATTATGCTCTAACAGGAATATATTTATATATGAAAAATGATACATTTACTTCTAGAATGTTTATGAACCATGAAGATTACATTAAAATAAAAAAATTTGATTTCAAATCTGAGTATAGTATTTATCAAGAGGATTCAAATAATATAGCAATAATAAGGCTTTCAAATAAAATTGATTTTAAAGTATATACTTATTTCAGACCTGCTTGTTTTCCAAAAAAAGATGATACAAGTGGCTATTTTTTTGATTATTTATTTACACTAAGCTGGCAAATGGATAATTTCGGTACTGACTACCCTAAAGTTCAAAATAAAACTTTTTTATACACAGTTCATTATGAAGTTAATGCAGAAGACTACGTCAAATATTTTATAAATTGTAAAAGAAATGAAGAAATATGCTTAGTATCATACACAACCATAAAATATAAATATACAGGGGCTGTTTTATTTAAAGTAATTAGAAAATCTGTTCAAGTCGTAGGATTTTTTAGCCAAAGTCATATAATTAAAAACGATTACTTTAATTTACACTATAGTGTATTTGTAGATATAAGACCTAATATTGAATGGATTCATCAATTCATCGAAAGTCCTTATGAGCTTTGTGAAATAAATGAATCTAATAAAGTTATTGATACTTCTATTTGTACATGCGATTATAGTTTAGATTATATAGGGAAAAAAATGCCTTGGTTTGTTACCATTTTAAAAATCTTTTCACTAGAAAATTCAAAAGTTGAAATCACACCTATTTGTAAAGGTATTATTTTAAATGATTTTTGGGTTTTATCAATAGCTAGATGTTTAATTGAAAATGAAGATGGGTCTCTTTATATTTCTTTAATTGATGATTATACTGAAAGCATAAATTTTTTTAATTATAAACTTTCTATAGGTGAAATTATTGATATTGAATATTTTCGACATGATACTAATTATGATAAAAAATTAAATAAAAATAATGTTGCCTTAATAAAATTACATAAGAGATTAAACATAAAAAAACAGAATGTTTTAAATATTTCTCCAGCTTGTTTATTAAAGCAATTTAATGAAACAGATTTTGGAGAAGATTTGATACTTACTCAAATTGGAGATAAAACTGTAAATTTAAATTTTGACGAATATAATCAAACCTACTGTAAAAATGAAGAAAGCCATTGTTTTTATGGACAAGAAAAACTTATTTGTGATCATGATATGGGAACCCCAGTAATTAAAGTAGTTGATAATAGAGCGTATTTATTAGGCTTTTTATCAGACTTAAATATAAAAAAATGTATATTAAGATCTATGTATGAAATGAAAAGAATAACATTTAGTTTAGCTTGGATAAATACAATTATAGAAGAAACGTCTTACTGCACAAGAGATATTGTTAAATATAGTCATCACACTAATAGTATGTGTTTGTGTTCAAGTATAAACAACGATGCATTAATAACACATCATTTCTCTGATTTAGCTTTAACTGTTATTTGTAGTGGAATAATTTTGTCTGAATTTTTTATTGCTACAGCTACAAGTTGTTTACCTAAAGATTTTCATGTGAAGAATTATTTAATTGTAACCGATTTAGATTCTTCTTCTGAAGATAAAATTTTAATTTCAAGTCTTAAAATAAAACCATACCATATTAGTCACAGTTTCAATAATAGTGGACCTATTACTTTATTAAGAAGTGAAAAAAAACTAGAACTAGGTTGGAAAACTAATTTTTTTCCTGTTTGCTTAAGTAAAAAAAAAGAAATATGTAAGTCAAAAAAAGGTTGTTTTTTAAAATTAAGAAGTCAAAACTTAGTATCTTATCTTGACTTAATTGATAGCAAACCAGGCCTTTGCAATAATGAAAGTATTTATTGCGTTAAAAGTAAAAAAAGACTTTGTGATTCAGATAATGGAGTTTCAGTTAAAAATTTTCCTAAAGAAGGTATTATTACTTATGATGAATTTCTTACTGTTGGATTATTTGAAAAAATCGGTTCATCTGCAACTAAAGGATTATTACATACATTATATTATGATGATAATTGGATTACAAAAAGAGTTGGATTGGGAAGAATATGTAGCTTTGGATATGAATTAAGTTTGGCATGTAGTTGTTTGTTTAGAGATTTAAATAGAGGCCGTATTTATAACGGTTCTGAAATAACACCCAAAAATGTTTTTTCTTTCACGGCACATATAGTTTATATCAAAGAAAAAACCCAAAATAGTCAAAACGTTTCAAATATTCAAGTTAATCTTATTTGTGGAGCTGTTATTGTACATTTTTCTTGGGCTTTAACGTCTAAAAATGCTTTGAAAAATTACTATGAAAATAGTAAACGTTCTAGAATATTTTTAGCTTTTAGCAATAAATTTAGTGAAAGCTCTAAATTTTATCTACTTAAAAGTAATATGTTAGATATTGCTGAAGTAATATATTATGAAAAACAAGTAGATTTAGCTCTAATAAGAGTATCTTCTAGATTCGAATTAGGACCTAAAAGAGACTTATATGCTCCATGTATTTCAAATAATAAATTTGATGATTTTGATGAAGCACCATTATATGCTTTAGGATTTGGTTACTCTAAAAGAATTGAAGAGAAAGAAAAAAGAATCACTGTAGATTTTAAAGCAATTAAGTTTGAAAAGTATATCGATCAACAAATGATGCAAAAAAAATATCCTGAGTTGTGTAATGAAGATAGATATTGTCTACCTAGTGATCCAGGCAGGTAATAACTATTTATGAGTAATATTGTCTTTTAATTAATTTAATATTTTTAGTGTTTGTGTAGGAGATGCAGGAGGTCCTTTAATTCTAGTTAGAAATAACATTATAAATTTAGTTGGCATTATTTATGCTAATGATACATATAAATGGGCATATGATTCAGATCAGATTTTATGTAATCAGGTTGAAGTAAATGTTTTCACACTAATTAATTCAAACTTATATACTTGGTTGAGAAATAAAACACGTGTAATTGAATTTTGTGGATTTTCTGTTTGATTTGCTTAAAAAAATTATTTGTACAAATAACAAAGTTATAGGTTTTCATCAATGGCAATTTAATAAAAACAAAAGTAAAAAAATTTTAGTCAAAAATTTATATATCAAGTAGATAATTAAAAAAAGAGTTTTTAGCTTTTAAAATTCTGGTTAATATAGTATTAACAAATGAAGATTATAATTTATTTAAAAGAGTTTATGTTTTGAATTAATTAATTTTGATAACTTAAGTTTTGAACGTTGCATATCTAAATAAATGATTCATCCTAAAAAATTCTTAAAATTTGTCTATAAGTTTAAAAGTATAATAAAAAAGTCATCAGAAGATTGTGTTTTTACACAAATATTTTTAGAAATTAACAGAAAAAAAAAAGGTTAGATTAAATGCATAATTGGATAGAATAATGTACACTTAAATTTGTTTTTCAATTGTTTTTTGAACAGCAACATAGCTTTTGCATACAAGGCTTGTGTATTTTTTAAATTTTATTTTTGTTCAGTTAAAAGTTTATCTTGAAAAAAAAAATTATTAAAGGTTGGTTTTGAGTCACACTTTTTGAAAGCATTTTAAAATTTGTTTTTTTAAGTTTTTTTCAATAATTAATTCATAATTTTAATTAGTTTAATGTTATTATAAGCTCTTAATTTAATGACGACTAAATAAAATTTTTTTTTAAACGTTTACAAAGAACTTTTACTTAATTTTATTTGACAGAAATTGAACAGCGTAAGAAAATTTTTTAAAAGTTTAATTAAAATCATCATTTTCTAACAAAAACAAAATAATTTCAATGAAATTTATAAAAGTATCCTGAATCTTTTCCATTATTTGTGACAAAATATTAAAACATTAGAATTAAATAATCATTGTTTGAATACAGCTAAAAAATTTTTTCCTTATGAAATTTTGTCTAAATTAAATGCTCAATTAAAAAAAAAATAATTTTAATTAAAATGTTAATTTTTTTTTTTGTGTTTTTAATTCATTCAAATATTTGTTTAGGAATAAATAGCTTCAAAGAAAAATTATTAGAAAAATCAGATTGTAATTGTGGTTTTGAATTAAATTATGAGCTAGAAGATTTATTATATATGCCACCATGGCAACTGTCAATTAAAATAACTAATTCTAGAAATGACGATGAAACAATTTGTGGAGCAATCATAATTAATAAAAAATTTGTTGTTACATCAGCTAATTGTTTTAAAAACATTATCATTGAAAAAGATGAACCTATAGTTTCTATTTTTAGAGGTCTAAAATTAGAAGATTCTTTTTTTGAATCTACATTAGAAATTAAAAACATAACAATAAATGAAAATTATGTTGATCATGAGTTTGATAAAGACCATTATTTATATAGTTTTGCTTTAATTGAATTAAATGAGTATTTAAATTTTAATAGTCAACTAAGACCTGCTTGTTTACTTGATGCAGACTTTAAAAAATTATACTTAGAGTCTAAACTAATAATGGGTGGCTGGATATCAGGTGAACAAATATTTATTGATGAAAATTATAGAACAATACCGTTAAAAAAAAAAATTAGTAGATTCAGAGAGGAATTTCTTTTTATAACTTATTTATCACATACTATTTCTTATAGTAATAATATTCAAGAAGATATTGCTTATGATTTTTGCTTGAAAAAAGAATTTTTATGTGTTACTCCAATTAGGACATCTGCTTGTTATGGTAGTGAAGGAAGTCCTTTATATATGAAAACAGGTAAAAAATATTATGTCGTAGCAATGAATATTTTGAATTATCCTTTATATGTCAATAACACTCTTTCTGGTATACCAATTTATGGACAATGTCTATGGGATAGATTTGACATGTTTCTTAAAATTGAAGGGTTATTTGATTTAATAAATAAACATTTAGGTAAAGATACTTTTTGCAAAGTTAACTTTCCAGATAATACAGATCCTGAATACAAAAAACCTGTTTTTGAAAAAACTAGTCAGGTTTTAGATTACTGTAGTTGCTCTTCATCAGCTTTAAGCCAAATATCATCAGAACTATCATTATTGGGTCCAGACAAATATGATTATTTTGAAAAAAAAAATTTTGGCTGGATAGCACAAATAGTTTCTTTAAATGATTATAATCCAAAACAATATTACTTAGCTTGTACAGGTGTTATAGTAAATAGTTTTCATATTCTAACAACAGCCGATTGCTTATTTAAAAATGGTAAAAAAGGTCTTTATTTTTATTTAAGAGATAATCTTTTTAAAAAAGTTGAGTATATGGATCACGAATTATATATTAAAGTAAAAAACTATTTTTTTCATCCTGGTTATAATGTCTTTGATAATAAAAATTATTTAGGAATAATAAGGCTAGAGAACAGCATTGATTTTAAATCATTTGCATATTTTAAACCTGCTTGTTTTCCAAGAATCGATGATACAAATGATTATTCTTTTGATTCCTTATTTACACTAAGCTTAAATTTAAAAACAAAAAAACCAATGAAAATAACCAAATTTGGAACAAATTTTTTACATGCTTTTACTTTCAGTAATGATAAGAGTCCTGATATTTCTAATCAAAATGAATGCAATCCAAAAATTAATACATGCTTAAAAACTGATACAGATTTATCATTTACAAAAGAAGGATCAGTTTTACATAGAATAATTAGAAGATCAATTCAAGTTATAAGCATATATAGTTATACTTTTTACAATTCAAAAAAAGTTCCCGTAAATGTTTTTATAGACATAAAACCAAAATTAGAATGGATCTATAAATATGTTGGAGGCGCTTATGAAGTTTGTGAAATTGATGAAACAAATAAAAAAATAAGTCGTTCTCTTTGTAAATGTGAATATAGTTTAACTGATATAGGAAAACCGATGCCATGGTATGTAAGCATACTAAAATATGTAAAAAACTCCGTAAAAAATTATACTGTTAAAACTGTGTGTAGAGGTACTATTTTAAATGATTACTGGATTTTATCTACAGCAGAATGTTACTATTCTAATCAACAAGAAAATCTTTATGCTGCTATGAATTCTTTTGACTCAGGTAATGAGTATTTTTTTAACCACAAAACTTCAATAGGAGAAATAGTCAAAATTGCTTATATAATTCCCCATTCTTATTATGATAACAAAACTAATGATAATAACGTTGCTTTATTTAAATTAATCAAAAAAATAATTAATAGGAATGTAAATTTTTCTCCAGCTTGTTTTATTAAAAACTCAAATGATACTAAATTTGACAAAGATATTGTGTTATTTCATATTAATAACAGGCTTGTTAAATTGAGACAAAGTTCTCTAACCGATTCTATTTGTAATGATAAAAAAAATGTATGTTTTAAAGGTGATGAAGAAATTGTTTGTGGCTATGAAAGTGGTAGTCCAGTAATAAAAACTATAAATCATAAGTCTTATGTTATAGGTCTTTATTCTGAATTAGCTAAAAATACTTGTAAAAAAAAAGATGAATACCAAGTAAAAAGAATATCTTTCATTTTGGAATGGGTAAACAAGATGATCGGAGATTCATCTTACTGCTTTGAAGACTCTTCAGAATTACCATCAAAAGAAGATTTGTGCCTTTGCATAGATGCAAACAATGAGGCGTTATTAGCTCATCATTTTTCAGATTTAGCTTTAACTGTAGTTTGTAGTGCTGTTATTTTATCAGAATTTTATGTTGCAACACCGTCAAAATGTTTACATGGGGATTTTGACTATAAAAATTATTTAATTGTCACTGATTTAAAATCTTTATCTGAAGATAAAATTATAATCTCTGACTTAGAAATAAAACCATATCAGATCAGTGAAACTTATAATGATAATGGGCCAATAACTTTAATAAGAACTGAAGAAAGATTAAAATTAGGCAAAGAAACTGATTTTTACCCTGCATGTTTTAGTGAAAAAAAACCAATTAGTAAAATGAAACAAATGAATTATCTACATCTGAGAAGTCAAAATTCATTAACGTACGTTCATTCAGAAATAAGAAAACCAGGTATATGTGATAATATAGATACTTATTGTGTTTCAACAGAAAAAAATACTTGTACTTCAGATATCGGTGTTTCTGTTAAAAGACCAAATGTTATAAGAAACTTTGAAATAACTAAATATTTTGCTATTGGATTTTTCCAAAAAGTGAATTCATCTGATAAAGATGGTATAGTGTACAGGTTTAATTTAAATGAAAATTTTATAGTGAAAAAAATTGGCCTTGGTAGAATGTGTGATGTAGAAAATGAACCAAAATTTTTATTGAATTGTGATTGTAAATATAGAGGTACTTTGCTTTCAGGTCGTATATTTAACGGTTCTGATATAACACCAAAAAGCGTATTTTCTTTTATGGCTCATGTAGTTTTTTACCAACATAAAATTGAAGACATAGATGATAAAAGTAGAACTGATGTATGGGTTAATCTTATTAGTGGAGCTGTCATCATACACAATGATTGGGTTTTAACATCTAAAAATTCAATCAAGCCCTATGACTTACTAGTAAATAGACAAAATATTTTTGTTGGTTTTGGTAATAAATTTAGTGAAAACTCTGAAAATTATTACCCTAAAAGTAATATAAAAAATATTCGAGAAATAATATACCACAATGATTCTAAAGTTGATTTAGCTTTACTAAAAATATCTCCAAAATTTAATTTAGGAGAAGCTACAGGACAATATGCTCCATGTATTGCAAAACAAAAATATCAAGACTTTGATGAAAATTCATTATATGTATTAGGATTTGGTTACTCTAAAACAAAAGCACAAAAAAACGAGAAAATATCTGTAGAATTTAAGACAATTAAGTATTCAACATTTACAGATCAACAAGTAATGCAAAAAAAATATCCAACATTATGTAATGATGATAGATATTGTTTACCAGGGGATTTAAGCAGGTTATAACTATTTATGAATAATATTGTCTTTTAATTAATTTAATATTTTTAGTGTTTGTGTAGGAGATGCAGGAGGTCCTTTAATTGAAATTAGAAATAACGTTATTGAGTTAGTTGGTATTATTTATGCAAATGATACATATAAATGGGCATATGATTCAGATCAGGTTTTATGTAATCAGGTTGAAGTAAATGTTTTCACATTAATTAGCTCGAAATTGACTGCTTGGATGTCAGAAAAAACCCAAGTACAAAGGTTTTGTGAATTTTCTGCTTAATTTTTTAAGCTTTTAATTCTAAAGACTTATTTGTTTTGAAAAAATAAAATTTGACCAAAATGGTAAAAATAAATTTTTTTTTTTTAATTAGAACGATATCTGGTTTAAGAAAAAAAAATGGATTCTTTTGTTCATATTCAGAGTTTCACTAATGAAGTTTTATTAAACTATGTAAAATAAAATGACATTATCAATCTGTAATTGTTTTTGAAAATAACCTTTTTTTAATCTAGAGAAGAAACTTATTTAAAATTTTGTTTAAAAATGTAATTTTTAAAAAACATAATCATCATTAAGTTTAAAAAGTAAAATTAGATTTCAAATTTAAACTCAATTTATATTATTAGTTTAAGATTAAAAATTTTTCCTTGTTGAAGTAAACGAGAAAATTTATTTTTTTAACAAAACACAATTACAAAAAAATGCTTTTTTATTTTTTATTTTTTTTATTTTTTTTTTATGTTAGCTCAGAAATACAAAATCACACAATAAAATTATTAGAATCATCAGACTGTAATTGTAATATTTCTTTTGATGAAAATTCAGATAAGATACCTCCTTGGCAATTAACAATATTTTTAAGAAATAGTATCACAAATGAAGCAAAAATTTGCAGTGCAATTATATTAAATAGAAAATATCTTTTGTCATCAGCAAATTGTTTTAAAGAGGTTATTTTTCATTTAAATATTCCACTTGTTTCTACTTCAAGAAAAATTTTTTTTGAAAATACATTTGAAGCTTTTAATTTAGAAGTTGAAAAAGTAAAAGCTAACGCCTTTTATGTTCATTTTGAGTTTAATGAAGATCATTATACAAAAGGTTTTGCTTTAATTGAATTAAAAGAGTATTTAAATTTTACAACTGAATTAAAACCAGCTTGTTTAATTAATACTGAATTTCAAATTCCATACTTGAATAAACGTTTATTTATGGGAGGATGGGGAAGTCAAGTTGAACATTTATTTGATGAAAATTATAGACCAATAAGTCCAAAATTAAGTTTTGAAAAATATAGTAATTATTTCAGATATATAAACTATTCCACAAGATTTATTTATCATTCTAATTACGCTCAAGAAGATGTTGTTTACAAATTTTGTTTTTCAAAAGAAATATTATGTGCTACACCTTTGGAAAAATCGGCTTGTTATGGTGATGAAGGAAGTCCTTTATATTTAAAAAAATCAGGTAAACTATACGTTGTAGGAATGAATATTCTTAATTATCCTCTGTTTATCAATAATACCCTTGCTAATATACCAGTTTTTGGTCAGTGTTTATCAAAAACGTTTAATATGTTTATTAGAATTGAAAGAGTTTTTGAGTTAATTCATAAATATATTGGTGAAAATGATGTTTGTAAAATAGATGTTCCAAGCTCATTAAGTAATGAATTGAAAAAATCTGTTCCTAGAAAAAAAAGTAAAATTATTGAACGTTGTCATTGTACATCAGATGATTTAAAGGAAATATCTTTAAATTTACTTGTTTTAGGCACAGGTAAAGCAACTTTAATTGAAAATATGAGCTTTCGTTGGATAGTTCAAATTATTTCTTTAGTTAAAGATGAATATCAGTTTGTATGTACAGGCGTAATAATTAATAGCTGGAATGTGTTAACCCAAGCTAGCTGTTTATTTCATTATGGAAAAAATGGGTTGTATGTATATACATCAAATATGCGATTCAAAAATACAAAGTTTATGAATAAAAAACAATATATTAAATCAGAAAAATATTTTTTTTATCCTACTTACAACATCTATTTAAAAACAATACCAGATGATGTAGGGGTGATTAGATTGTCAGAAGAAATAGATTTTCTAGATCGTTTACATCTAAGACCCGCTTGTTTTCCTCAAAATGATGATTCAACAGATTATTCACTTGATTTTTTATTCACTTTAAGCTGGAAGATGGAAATACCTGATTTTGAATATCCTAAAAGCATAGGTTTACGCCCTTTGTATGTTATGTATCATAAAATTGTAGGAGATTCTTTTTCTTTGAATATTGAAGCTTGTGATTTAAACCAAGCAACATGTATAAAAACAGCTAAAGGAATAAACTTAGGTGAAAAAGGAGCTGTTTTACATAGATTTGTCAGAAATTCTGTTGAAGTTATTGGTTTTTATAGCCAAAAAAAATTTCCTAAAGATGAAGATGAGAATTTTCAAATCAATATTTTTACAGATATTCAACCTAAATTAAAATGGACTCATGACTTTATTGGAGGTCCTTACGAAATTTGTGAAATAGATGAAACAAACAAAATTATTAACCAAACTATTTGTTCTTGTGAATATAGTTTAAGTGATATTGATAATATTATGCCTTGGTATGTTAGTATTTTTTCACATTTTTCTAGCCAAGATAAACCAAAACCTCTTTGTAGAGGAATAATTTTAAACGAATACTGGGTTTTTTCTACTGCAGAATGTTATTTTCTGTATGGTGCAGAAACATTGTATATTGTTTTAAATTTAAATGACAAAGAATCTACACATTTCTTTAGGCATGCACTTCAATCAAGTAAAATAATTCTGATCGATTACGTTATATACCATCCAGGTTATGATGCGAACACAAATGAAAATAACATTGCTTTATATAAATTGAACAGAAAAATAATTGGTAAACATGTGAATTTCAAACCAGCTTGCATCATTAATTTAATAAAAGAAATAGATTATGGAAAAGAGTTAGTTTTAACTCAAATTGATGATAAGCTTGTTACATTAAAACAAAACTCATCAATAAGTTCAAATTGTAATAAAAAAGAATTTGCATGTTTTAAAGGAGTTGAAGAAACTGTTTGTGATTATGATATGGGAAGTCCAGTAATTCGAGTAATTGATAAAAAATCATATTTAATTGGTTTTCTTTCGGAGAAATTTAAAAATAAAAGTTGTCAAGTTAAAACTGATTATCAAATAACTAGAATAACAAATAAAATAGGCTGGATTAGTTCTGTTTTAAATGAATTATCTTACTGCGTTGAAGATTCTTTTGGGATTGCAGATAAAGAAGAATTATGTGACTGCTTAGTAAAAAATAACGAAGCTTTAGTTACACAACATTTTACAGATTTAGCTTTAGTTGTACTTTGTAGTTCAATAATTTTGTCTGATTATTATGTCGCAACCGCTACAAGTTGTTTACCTCAAAATTTTCATGTAAAAAGTTTATTAATTGTAACAGATTTACATTCTTTATCTGAAGATAAAATTATTATCTCAGATCTTATAATACCTCCTTATCGTATAGATCATTCTTTTAGTAATAAAGGACCAATTACTTTATTAAGAACTGAAAAAAAATTAAAATTAGGACAAGAAACTCAATTTTTCCCTGCGTGTTTTAGTGAAACCGTCAGGCCATTGAATAAAGAAAAAATTATTTTTATTTTTTTGAGAAGTCAAACCTCTCAATCTTATGTTAAGATACTTGATAAAAATGAGAAATGTAATGATTCAAATACTTTTTGTTTAACTACTGAAAAAACTGTTTGTAAGTCAGATAGTGGACTTTCTGTTAAGCAACTTTTCACACATAAGAGGGTAGATCTTGAGAAATACTTAGTTTTTGGTTTATTTGAAAAAATGAGCTATTCTGTTAAATTTGGATTATTACATAGAATAAATTATAATGAAAATTGGATAACTGATAAAATTGGACTTGGTCGAATGTGTAGGTTTGAAAGGAAAAAAAAAGATGATAATATGGAATGTAAGTGTCTATATAGAAGCCCTATGGGTCGTTTATTTAACGGAACACTAGCTACTCCTAAAAGTATTTTTTCTTTTATGGCTCATGTAATTTCTGTGGAAAAAGATGATGAAAATAATCAAAAAGTTAATTTAGTTTGTGGAGGTGTTATAATACACTCTAACTGGATTTTAACTTCTAAAAATGCAATAAAGCCTTACGCGTTAAATGATTTATATATTGCTTTTGGTACAAAATTTGATGAAGATTTTAAAAATTATGAAGTCAAAAGTAATTTAAGAGGAATTAAAAACATAAAGTATCATAATAAAAAACATGTAGATTTAGCTGTTATAGAAATTATTCCAAAACTTGAGCTAGGAAGTAAAACTGGTCTTTATGCCGCATGTATAGCAAAGCAAATACATGATAATTTTGATGAAACTTTATTATTTGTCTTAGGATTTGGTTATTCAAAAACAAAAGAACAAAAAGATGCAAAAACTTTTGTAGATTTGAAAATGTTCAAGTATACAAAGTATTCAGATCAACAGATAATGCATAAGAAACATCCAAAGTTATGTAACGAAAAACAGCTTTGTCTGTCGGATGAATCCAACAGGTAAAATTTAAATTAAAAAAATTTATTTAATTTTTAAATTTATTTAATTTGATAGTGTTTGTGCTGGAGATGCAGGAGGACCTTTGATTCAAATTAAAAATAACATAATTGAGTTAATTGGAATTACTTATACAAATGATACATATAAATGGGGATATAATTCAGATCAGGTTTTATGTGAAAAAGAAGAAATAAGTGTTTTTACTTTGATATCAAATTATTATTCTTGGCTAACTAAAATAACTGAAGTAAAGAATTTTTGTCCTAATTTTAAATAATAAATATTTAGGTGTTTATTTTTAATAATTTACATTTTTTTCAAAAGACTAAACTAGAAAAAGTAAATTAATAATTTTGACCATTTTGTAAAATAATTTAACTTTCAATTTTTAACATAAAACTAAAAACATTCTTAAAACATTAATAAATTAACTGTAGAAAAAAAGCTTTTTTTTTGATAAAATTTTTTAATTAAATAAAAATGTTTTAACTTAAGTCTTACCAGTAGTGTATAATTAAAGACATAAATGCTCAAAAAATTTACAATGAAGTTTTAAGAAAATTAATTTTGATCAAGAAAAATAAAAAATTTTTCCTTATGAGTTTTTATGAAACAAAATTTGAACTTAAACAATGTATAAAACTAATCTACTTAGTATTTTAGTTTTTTTAATTTGTTTTAATATTTGTTATGGTACAGAAAGCTTTAAAAAAAAATTATTAGATTTATCAGATTGTAATTGCAATTCTGGTTTAACGTATTCCATCGAAAATTCAACTGTTTTACCCCCTTGGCAACTAACAGTAGAAATAGTTGATTTAAAAAAAAAAGATATTGTAGTTTGTGGTGCAATAATCTTAAATAGAAAATTTGTTGTTTCATCAGCAAACTGCTTTAAAAATATAAATATTTCAATTGAAGAATCTTTAATTACAAATATTATAAATAGAACACTTGATATAAATAAAAATGTTTTGAAAATAGAAATTGAAAAAATAATTAAGGATGAAAATTATGTTGATTATGAATTTGACGAAGATCATTATTTACATAGTTTTGTTTTGATTGAATTAAAAGAGTATTTGAATTTTACAGCTCAATTACAACCTGCCTGTTTAATTGATGAAAACTATCAAAGATCGTATATAGGACAAAGTTTATTAATGGGTAGTTGGACAACTGTACAGCAAATTTATATTGATGAAAATTATAGACAAATTTTTACAAAAACACCCGTTACCAAATTCAGAGAATTTTTTTCTTATTTAAGGTATAATTCATTCGCTATTTCCTATAGTAATAATGCTCAAGAAAATATTGCGTATGAGTTTTGCTTATCAAAAGAAATATTATGCGTTACACCTATAAAAAAATCTGCATGTTATGGTAGTGAAGGTAGCCCTTTATATTTGAAAATAGGAAAAAAATATCATGTTGTGGCAATGAATATTTTTAACTATCCTTTGTATGTCAATAATACTCTTTCTGGTGTACCTATTTATGGACAATGTTTATGGGGTAAATTTGACATGTTTCTTAAAATTGAAAAAGTTTTTGAATTAGCTGTTAAACACATTGGAGAAAATAAGGTTTGCAAAGTTAAATTACCAGAAAGCTTGAGTCCTGAGTATAAAAAACCTATTTTTACGAGAAAAAGTAATATTTTCAAAAATTGTGACTGTTCTTCAAAAAAGTTATCGCGTATAGGGACAAGTTTATTATCATTCAGTCCCAGAACTGAAGCTATTTTAGAAAGTGATGATTTTGGTTGGATAGTTCAAATATTTTCTATGAAAAAGAAACAATATTCATTCGTTTGTACAGGAGTTATAGTAAACAAACTACACATTTTGACAACAGCCAATTGTTTGTTTAAACATGGCCAATTAGGTCTTTATTTGTATTTAAAAAATGAGCCTTTTGAGCCTACAGATTTTGTGAAGATTGATGATTATATAAAAGCTAAAGAATACTTTTTTGATTATGGGTTTAATGTTTATGATGAAAAAGGATATGCTGGAATTATAAGACTAGAAAACGAAATTAATTTTGAAAAATTTAAACATTTTCAACCTGCTTGCTTTCAAAGAGAAGATGATACAACAGATTATTCTTTAGATTTTATATTTGCTTTAACTCAAGAGTTAGACAAAATTGGATTCAAAAACACAACAAAATTATCAAAAAATAGAAATCCGTTACATGCCATAGCTTATCGAATTACAGGGAACGATGATATCGTTTTAGATCAAGATTGTGATCCTTTTTATTTTACCTGTTTAGTAATACAAGCTAATTTCAAATTCACTGAAGCAGGATCTATTTTACATAGAATTGTAAGAAGATCCATCCAAGTTATAAGTTTTTTTAGCCATACACATCAGTTACAAATTTTCAGTAACCAACAATTTAGTGTATTTACAGATGTTCTTCCAAATTTAGATTATATTGAAAAGTATGTTGGAGGACCTTATGAAATTTGTAAAATGGATGAATCAAATAAAAGAATAAACCGTTCTGATTGCTTATGTGAATTTAACTTAAAAGATATTGGAAAAACGATGCCATGGTATGTAAGCATTTTGAAAATAAAATCTCGTCTTGCTGACAAAATTTTCATTGAGCCTATATGTAGAGGGACTATTTTGAATGATTTTTGGGTTTTGTCTACTTCAGAATGTTATTTTCTAAACAAAAATTACAGTATTTACGTTTCTTTGAGTCCTATCGATGTAGAAAATGGATATTTTTTTAACTTCAAAATATCTTTAGGTGAAATCATCAAAGTTCATTATGTTGTGCCTGCCCCTTTTTATAATGATAAAACAAATGAAAACAATATTGCCTTGTATAAGTTAGCAAGTAAAATGGTCAAAAGAAGAGTAGATTATTCTGCAGCTTGTATGGTAAACAAAATGAATGAAACAGATTTTAGTGAAGAATTGATTTTGGTTCAAATTGGAAATAGGCTTGTTAGTTTAAAAGAAAACCATTTTAACGATAGCTATTGCCAAAAAATTGAAAATATTTGTTTTGAAGGAGATGAAGAAATGATTTGTGATCATGATATGGGTAGTCCAGTAGTCAGAGTTTTGCATGATAAATCATATATAATCGGTTATTATTCTGAGTTATTTACTTCATTTTGCGAAAATAAAACCCGATACGAAGTAAAAAGAATATCAAAAGGTATTGTTTGGATAAACACTATAATAGAAGATACATCTTATTGTCTTGAAGACTTTTTTGATCTTCCACAAAAAATTGATTTATGTCATTGCTATTCTTCTAATAACGACGTATTGATAACACACCATTTTTCAGATTCATCTTTGATTGCAATTTGCAGCGGAATAATTTTATCTGAGTTTTTTGTTGCAATTGCAACACGTTGTTTGCCTGATGATTTTCATGTAAAAAATTATAGAATTGTGTCCGATTTAAACTCATATTCCGAAGATAAAATTTTAATTTCAAGTCTTTCAATAAAACCATATCACATTAGTCATAAGTTTAATGACAGAGGACCAATAACTTTATTAAGGACTGAAAAAAGGTTAAAATTAGGAAAAAAAACTAATTTTTATCCTGCATGTCTAAGCTCAGACAAAAGACTGAATAAATTAAATAATGTTAACTTTTTGACTCTAAGAAGCCAAATTTTAAAGACATTTGTGAACTTGCAAAATCCAAAAAACAATGTTTGTGATAATTATAATACTTATTGTGTTACAACTGAAGTAACTACTTGTAAATCAGATGTTGGTGTCTCTGTTAAACAGAATATTTCTTTGAGAGAATCGACATTGCAAAAATATTTCACTGTAGGCTTATTTGAAAAAGTACGTTCATCTGAAAAAAATGGATTAGTACATAGATTGAGTTATGAAGAAAATTGGATTGGCAAAAGAATTGGCCTTGGTAGAATGTGTCAATTTGAATTTGAAGAAAATCTTTCATTGGAATGTAGCTGCGAATACAGAGGATCTTTACAAAGTCGTATATTTAATGGATCAGAAATATCTCCTAAGAGTCTTTTTACCTTCTTAGTTCAAATTGTTTTTTATCAGGAAAGAATAGATGATTCACAAGATCATAGAGATACTGTTATATGGGTAAATCTAATTGGTGGAGGAGTTGTATTACATTATGATTGGGTTTTAACATCTAAAAATGCAATCAAGCCTTATAATTTACTTAATAATAAAGATAAAATTTTTGTCGCTATGGGTAATAAATTTAGTGAAGATTCTCAAAATTATCATCTTAAGAGTAACTTGATAAAAATAGAAAAAATAATTTATTACAATGAGGGCCAAGATGATATAGCTTTAATAAAAGTAGTTACTTCTTTTGATTTAGGATCTAGAACTGGACTTTTTGCTCCTTGTGTAAGAAGACAAAAGCTTAAAAACTTTGATGAAGCGTTGTTACTTTTTTTGGGCTTTGGTTATTCAAAAACACCTCAACAAAAAAGAGAAAAAGTTTCAGTAGACTTCAAAATGGTTAAGTTTACAACTTATACAGACCAACAAATTATGCAAAAAAAATATCCAACCTTATGTGATGAAAAAAAATACTGTCTACCTGGAAATCTTGGAAGGTAACAGATATTTATGAGTAAAATTTATTTTTTAATTAATTTAATATTTTTAGTGTTTGTAAAGGAGATGTAGGGGGTCCTTTACTTGAAATTAGAAACAATGTTATTGAGTTAATTGGAATAATTTACGCTAATGATACATACAGATGGGCATATGACTCAGACCAGGTTTTATGTAAACAAGTTGAAGTAAATGTTTTTACATTGATTAACCCAGATAATTTAGCTTGGATGCTCAAAACTACTAGCGTGAAAGATTTTTGTAAATTTTCTGCTTAAATTAATTTTCTTAAAAAATTTTGTCTTAGTAGTTTTGAAGTTTTATTTTTTCTAATTAAATTAAGATTAATAAAACTTTATGAAAAACGGTTTTTCAAAATGATTTAATCTTTAAAATTTTTTCTACTAAAAAATTTCTTTAAGTTGATTAAAGTTGAAGTTTTAGAAATCTTTTTGATCAATTTCTCAAAGATCAAATTAATTTTTTAAAGAAATAAACTAACAAAAATTTTAAAAAAATTATTTATTTAGTTAGTATAATTTTTATGTTTTTTACAAAATGTCTACTCTATTAATTGAAGCTTTAAACTTTTTCTAAAATTTATTTTATGAAATCATCTATTTTTCTTATCAATTTTTACTGATAAAACTTAAATCGTTTATTTCTTAATCGTAATTAACAATTGGAATCGTTTTTGAAAATCTATTTTTTTTCAACTGTTTTCTTTGTACTTTATAGTCATAATTTTTTTTTATTTGCTTTAGTATTTTTAAAGGTTGATCTTGTTTAACTAAATAACCATTTTGATTACTATTTTTCATATAATTATTAGTATAATAATTTAGTTTTTTCTGCGTCTTTAAACTTTCAAACTTATTATTATTATTTTTAGAGTTCAAGAATTTTAATAAGTTTTTTGAAGTATTTTTATAACCTTTATCAAAATTATTTGAATCAATACCATGGTTATTTAATTTTGTTTTTATTTTTGGTAGTAGTGTTTTTTTTATATATTTTTTTCTATTCTCTATATAATTATCACTATTTTTATTTTTAAATAAGTTTTTCTTACTATGAAAATTAACAAAGTTATTTTTACCTAAACTAACAAAACTTCTTTCATAGCTTTTTCTATTTTTTTTTTTAACCAAGTTTTCATCAAAATTGCGATTATGATAAAATTTTTCCTCATTGTTATTATTCAGTGAGGTTTCTTCATTTTTTAAACCATGAGTAAGTTCATCATATGAAGATGGTTTTTCATTATTTATTTCATAAGGAGTTACGTTTTCATAAATTATAGTTTTAATAGGTTTTAAATCTGATGAAAGATAGTCATAGTTTTCATCAAACTTTTCAGATTTGTAATTACCTAATAATACTCAAAAATAATTTTTTAAAAAAAAAATTTTATTTTATATTTACCTGGAAGTTCAATAAGCTTGTTCGGTTTTAGTTCAAACTTATTTTGAAATTGAGATTCTTCAGTACTTATATAAACAGCAGCTGGGTTTTCACTTTTAACTCCTGGTTCATTTGTTGATATTGCAACATGGAAACCACTTTCATCAGCTATGTAGTTCACTTTACGGTAAATACCGAATGCGTCCGTATAACCATATGAACCATTTTTGAATCCATTTTCATCACTTTTTTCTACGTGGTAGTGGTTGTTATCATAACCATCATTTGAGTTATAACCAAATTTATATGGCTTAAATTTTGATTTTTTGTAATAAGTATTTTGGTTATCGTATTCCAAATTATTTTGTTTTTCATAATTATTATTTTGATCTCTTTCTGAATAATCATCAATGTCTGTGTACTCACTATAGCTGTCATCATCTGTAGAAAAGTTATAGCTATCTTTCATATTATTATCTTGCGAATCATAATTTTCTTCAAAATCTTTTAGACCAACAAAAGTATTATATTCATTTTGAGCAAAAACCATAGGCGTTGTAAAAAAAAAAATGAATAGCTATCAAAACAAAAGTAAACTTAATTAATAAATTTGATTTCTATTAGATATATTTTTTTTTTAATTGCAAAATTAGTAAAATTAAAATTAACAAGTAAGATTAAAATTCCTATTACTAAGCAAGTATTCATTACTTTATTAAACATAAGACTTAAGAGAAATTTATTCATAATTTCAATATGTTTTTTCAAACTAAGGTACACACAACAAAACAAAAATTTTATTGAAAAACTGTTTGATTATTTTAGTTTTTGTTCTAATTGACGAAAGTAAACTAAAGAAATAAAATGAATGAATGTTCAATTTATAGTTCATATAAAAAAAATTTTATTCATTAAAGGCAGATCACTATTTTATAAAAATGAATTAAAAAAATAGGATATATAAACAAAAACGTATATATTGTTAGATCAGACAATGTTTTTTTGCTACCTCACTAACTTGAATTAAAGACGAATTTAATTAGATTTTAGTTACTTAAAATTAAAAATTTTGGTCATTGGCTTTATTTAATATAGTTAAATTAATATAAAAGTGTACTATTAAGAAATAAAAAAATAAAGAATAACAATAATAAAAATGGATTACTAGCTAAAATAATGCTCTAAATATATTATTTTATTAATTAACCAATTATGATAAGCGCCTTTATGACTTAAACTCATGATGAAAGCTTCGATATAAGAATTTAAAATGAGTATATCTTGGACTGAATCAATGATTTAATTAAAAATAATTATTTTAGGATAAAACTTAAACTGTTTAAAAATAAACTCAAAAATTATTTTATCATAAAACATACAAAATTTTTACACAATAAGAATTTCAAAATTAAATTTGAAGTTTGCTTTTATTTTTTTCCTCAAAATTTTTTTTTATAATTAAATGATTAACTAAAAACAATGAGTCGAAAAACACTTTTTAATATTTTATTTATTTCAACGTTTTTAGGTGTTTATTTATGTAAAAAAGTTTTTGACAAAGCATTATTGGAAAAAACAGATTGTGATTGTGATTTTGAATTAAAAGTTGATTTAGAAAAACATGAACTTTTACCTCCATGGCAAATAACTTTGAAAATCAGTAATCCCATTGTTAATGATGTAGAAATCTGTGGTGCAATTATTTTAAACCGAAAGTTTGTTGCCACATCGGCAAACTGCTTGAAATATATGAAAACAGACTATGACAAACCTATAGTTACTTATATAAGAAATAGAAAACTAGATGCAAAGTTTATTGATTACAAAATAAACATAAAAGATATTATAGTTAATGAGCATTATGTTGATTATGAATTTGATGAAGATCATTATACATATGGTTTTGCTTTACTTGAGTTATCAGAATATTTGAGCTTTGATGAAAATTTAAAACCCGCTTGTTTAGTTGGTGCAGATTTTAAAAGATCTTATGTTGGATCTAGATTGTTAATGGGTAGTTGGGGCTCTGAAGATGAAATTTTAGTTGATGAAAATTTTAGGCAATTAGTTCCAAAAGACAATTTTAATAGATTTTCAAAAACATTCAATTATATATTTTATTCATCACAAACAATTTCTTTAAGTAATAATGCTCAAGAAGATGTTGCTTATGAATATTGTCTTAAAAAAGAAATATTATGTGCTACACCTTTGAAAATGTCTGCTTGCTATGGCAGTGAAGGAAGTCCTTTATACTTAAAAACAGGATATAAATATCCTGTCGTAGCTATGAATATTCTTAATTATCCTTTGTTCGTAAATAATACCTTTTCTGGTGTACCAGTTTATGGGCAATGTTTACATGAAAAATTTGACATGTTTTTGAGAATTGAAGGATTATTTGATTTAATTAATAAAAAATTGGGTGATAATATGTTTTGTAAAATGAAAGTCCCAGCTAATTTAAGTCCTGAGTATAAAAAACCTATTTTCAAAAGAAAAAGTAATATTTCTAAAAAATGTGCATGCTCATCAAAAAAATTAGCACATGTAACTACAGTTTTAATGACGTTAGATTCAAGGGAAGAAGGTATTGTTGAAAGTGATAGTTTTGGTTGGATAGTGCAAATTTTTTCTAAAAAAAAGGATTCATATGTTTTTTCATGTACAGGTATAATCATAAATCATAATCATTTACTTACAACAGCAGATTGTTTGTTTGATCATGGTAAAGATGGTCTTTATTTATTTTTAAAAAATGAACCATTTGAAACTAGAAATTTTATTGAACGTGAATATTATATCAAAGCAAAGCAATACTTTTTTGACCATTCTTTTACTGTGTATGATCAAAGAGGATTTGTGGGGGTTATAAGGCTAGAAAACGAAATTAATTTTGAAAGATTTAATCATTTTCAACCTGCTTGTTTTCAAAGAGAAGATGATACAACAGATTATTCTTTAGATTTTATATTTGCTTTAACTCAAGAGTTAGACAAAATTGGATTCAAAAACACAACAAAATTATCAAAAAATAAAAACCCGTTACATGCCATAGCTTATCGAATAACAGGGAACGATGATATCGTTTTAGATCAAGATTGTGATCCTTTTTATTTTACCTGTTTAGTGATACAAGCTAATTTCAAATTTACAAGAACAGGATCTATTTTACATAGAATTGTAAGAAGATCCATCCAAGTTATAAGTTTTTTTAGCCATTCACATGAACTAGAAATTTTCAGTGGTCAACAATTTTGTGTATTTACAGATATTCTTCCAAATTTAGATTACATTATAAACCATATTGAAGGACCTTATGAAATTTGTGAAATGGATGAATCAAACAAAAGAATAAACCGTTCTGATTGTTCGTGTGAATTTAGTTTGAGAAATATTGGAAAAACGATGCCATGGTATGTAAGCATTTTGAAAATAAAATCTCGTCTTGCTGACAAAATTTTCATTGAGCCTATATGTAGAGGGACTATTTTGAATGATTTTTGGGTTTTGTCTACTTCAGAATGTTACTTTTTAAACAAAAATGAAACTCTTTATGTTTCTTTGAGTCCTATCGATGTAGAAAATGGATATTTTTTTAACTTCAAAATATCTTTAGGTGAAATCGTTAAAGTTGATTATGTTGTGCCTGACCCTTATTATGATGATAAAACAAATGAAAACAATATTGCCTTGTATAAGCTATCAAAAAAAATTATTAAAAAAAAAGTAGACTATTCTGCAGCTTGTTTTGTGAATCTCATTAATGAAACAGACTATAGTGAAGAATTAATATTGATTCAAATTAGAAATAAACTTGTTAGTTTAAGAGAAAATAATTTTAACAATAGCTATTGCAAAGAAAGAGAAAACGTTTGTTTTCAAGGAGATGAAGAAAACATTTGTGGATATGAAATGGGTAGTCCAGTAGTCAGAGTTTTGCAAGATAAATCATACGTAATCGGTTTTTTTTCAGAGTTATTCACTACAAAATGTTCAAAAAATCTCAATACCAAGTGAAAAGAATATCTTACGACATCGTTTGGATAAACACTGTTATAGGAGATTTATCTTATTGTCTTGAAGACTTTTTTGATCTTCCAAAAAAAATAAATTTATGCAAGTGCTCTGCTTCTAACAACGATGTATTGATAACTCATCATTTTTCAGATTCATCTCTGACTGCGCTTTGTAGTGGAGTGATTTTATCTGAGTTTTTTGTTGCGACATTGACTTCATGTTTGCCTAAAGATTTCCATGAAAAAAACTATTTAATCGTAACAGACTTAAATTCTTTTTCGGAAGATAAAATTTTGATTTCAGGCTTAAAAATTAAGCCTTACCATATAAGTCACAAATTTAATGAAGGTGGACCAATTACTCTATTGAGAACTGAGGAAAGATTAAAATTAGGAGATAAAACAAAATTTTTTCCTGCATGTTTAGCAAAAAACAAAGCTCCTAGTCGATTAAAAAATATTAATTTTTTGATGATGAGAAGTCAAAATGTCATGTCTTTTGTAAATAAAGATGAACCAATAGAAAATATTTGTGATGATAAAAAAATTTATTGTGTGAAAACTGAAAAAATCACTTGCACTTCAGATACTGGTGTTTCTGTTAAAAGATATATTTTTGATAAAGAAACTGAAACAAAAAAATATTTTGCTTTGGGTATATTCAACAAACTTAATTCTTCAGATTATAATGGCATTATACATACTTTACATTTTGATGATAATTGGTACTCAAAAATAATAGGTCTGGGTAGAATGTGTGATCTTGATGAAGAACATAAAATAATGATGACCTGCAACTGTGAATACAGAGGTAATCCAAATGGCCGTTTATTTAATGGAACAGATATAACGCCTAAAAGTATTTTTTCTTTTTTAGCACAAATAGTTTATCTTCAAGATAGAGTTGATGCAACAATAAATAGAGATTTAGAAGTATGGGTGAATTTAATATGTGGTGGTATGATAATTCACTATGATTGGGTTTTAACTTCAAAAAATGCTTTAAAGGCTTACGATAAACCAGGTAAAAGCGAAAAAATTTTTGTTGCATTTGGTAACAAGTTTAATGAAAATTTGGATTCTTATATATTTGGCCAAAACATGATTAAAATAGCCAAAATAATTTATCATAATGAAACTAATGTTGACTTAGCTCTTATAAAAGTATCAGTTCCTTTTAAATTAGGATATGAAACAGGAATTTTTGCTCCATGTATTGCAAAGCACAAGTTTCCAAACTTTGATGAGTCATTATTATTTGTTTTAGGATATGGTTATTCTAAACCTGATATTGAAAAGTTTACTAAAATTTCTGTGGATTTCAAAACAATAAGGTATACAACATATGTAGACCAACAAGTTATGCGCAAAAAATATCCAAATTTGTGTGATGAATCAAGATATTGTTTACCTGGAAATCTTGGCAGGTAAATATTGATTTGAAAATTTTTTTTAAATTTGATCAAAATTTTTTTTTAGCGTTTGTGCTGGAGATGCAGGAGGTCCTTTACTTGAAATAAGAAATAATGTAGTCGAGTTAGCTGGAGTTGTTTATGCAAATGATACATATAAATGGGCATATAAACAAGGCACAGTTTCATGTAATCAAATGGATGTAAGTGTTTTCACTATATTCACTATTGATTATTATAAATGGATGGCCAAGACATGTAATGTTGTTGCCTTTTGCGAGTTTGCCGCATAACTTTTTGAGAACATTTTTTCATTTTCATACTTAATTTTTCATGCTTACTAAATAACTGCTTTTTAAATTTAATGTAGACGAATTTTCTATGTGATTAATTAATAAAAAATTTAAGAAACAAAAACTATTTGATAATTCAATTGAGCATTTATGAAATAACATAAGAAACTTTAAATAAAAGTATTTTTATTTTATTTTTTAAATTTCAAAAACTATAATAAGTTCCAAAGAATTAGTATTTACTTTTCTTATTGAAATGAGTATTTTATTTTTTAAACAAGACAGAAAAAAGTTTAAAATTCACAAATATCATCTTCAACATAAAGTTTCATCCAATCAATATAGCTCTCTACTCTAGTGAAAACTGTTGAGCCAACACAAAATAGACGATAAATGTATTCTATATACTCTTCATTTGAATAAGATGCTAAACCAATGACATAAGACTTTCCGTTTTTTGTATAATGGGCAGGACTTCCGGTATCTCCTTTACAACTTGACTCGTTTTCAAAACTTCCTTTTGCACAAATAACTTTATCATTACTCTTACAATTATCATTTGAATCACTTTCATCAAATAAAAACATTTCTTTCAAATATCTAGAAATATTTAAATCTTCAAGAAGACCAGTTTTAGTATTTTCTAATACGATATTTGTACCACCCCAACCTGCATGTTCAAGAAAACCAGAATACAAGTTCCTTTTTTCGTTTAAAAAACAAGCTGGCTTCACATTTTCTGTGAACTCTATTGGTTTTTCTAATTCTACAAGAGCAATATCATTGAAAATCTGAGCTTTGAATTTATTTTCACTGAAATCAGGATTCTTGATTGTTCGAACTGATTTTATTCTGCCAAAATCAAAAATTTTAACTAAATCATTATCGTTACCAAAACCAACATAAAGAGGTTCATTTGTGTCTTCTGGAATACAATTAGCAGCAGTCATAACCCAACGTTCGTTTATAATTGATCCACCACAAGTATGAGTTTTTATTTTACTATCTTCAGGAATGAGACTTTCTAAAATATTTATAAGAGTTTTTCAGTATTAAATAAAGTCAAAAAATTAATATGTAAACTTACTAGAAGTAACATTAGGATTTAAAGTTATACTAACAATCCATGGATATGCTAGCTGATGAGTTTGTTTTCCACCAACAATTTTAGATTCGGGTAATATTCTACAATTACAGTCTTTTTGTTTGTCTAAAGAGCTGATTGAGTTTATAAAAAAAAACAAGAAAATAATTTTACAAAATGTCTTCATTTTTGATTCAGGTACTTTGTTTAATTAACTTTTTCAAAAAAATACTTGTTGCTTTTATACTTATCGGTAATTTAGAAATTCACCTAAGTTGATAGTTTCAAATTGAAATCCGTCAATCACAATTTAAATCTGTTAATTTCTAATCAACTTTAACTCTTTTGATTATTCTTTTTAAAAATGAATAGATTTTCATGTTTCAATTAAGTGATAGAAATTAAAAGCAGCTGGTTTACTTTTCCATACAAAAAATCTATTCTCTGACACGTATTTATTTTATTGCTTTTTTTTAATTTATAAATATTTGGTTATGGAAAAGAAAAACTGATTATAATTGTTTCAATAGTTACCTTATTAGACAGAAAATTTATATTAGACAAATTATAAAAATAAATTCTGTTTTTAAATTAATTATTTCATAAGAATAAAGCAACATGTATTTTTCTTTTAATTTACACAACATTTCAATCAAATTAAAATTAAATTTTCCATTTGAATGATTTAATTTAAAAGCAGCTGGTTTACTTTTCTATACAAAAAATCTATCTATTAAAAAACTTGTTATTATTTTTTTTTCAGGTTTAATATTTTATTATTAATAATAAACAATTAAATTTTGAAGATAATTTAAAGAAAAATTAATTAAGAATTAAAGGAGATTAAAAAAAAGCAATAAATTTTCTGTCTAATAAGGTAACTATTGAAACAATTATAATCAGTTTTTCTTTTCCATAACCAAATATTTATAAATTAAAAAAAAGCAATAAAATAAATACGTGTCAGAGAATAGATTTTTTGTATAGAAAAGTAAACCAGCTGCTTTTAATTTCTATCACTTAATTGAAACATGAAAATCTATTCATTTTTAAAAAGAATAATCAAAAGAGTTAAAGTTGATTAGAAATTAACAGATTTAAATTGTGATTGACGGATTTCAATTTGAAACTATCAACTTAGGTGAATTTCTAAATTACCGATAAGTATAAAAGCAACAAGTATTTTTTTGAAAAAAGTTAATTAAACAAAGTACCTGAATCAAAAATGAAGACATTTTGTAAAATTATTTTCTTGTTTTTTTTTATAAACTCAATCAGCTCTTTAGACAAACAAAAAGACTGTAATTGTAGAATATTACCCGAATCTAAAATTGTTGGTGGAAAACAAACTCATCAGCTAGCATATCCATGGATTGTTAGTATAACTTTAAATCCTAATGTTACTTCTAGTAAGTTTACATATTAATTTTTTGACTTTATTTAATACTGAAAAACTCTTATAAATATTTTAGAAAGTCTCATTCCTGAAGATAGTAAAATAAAAACTCATACTTGTGGTGGATCAATTATAAACGAACGTTGGGTTATGACTGCTGCTAATTGTATTCCAGAAGACACAAATGAACCTCTTTATGTTGGTTTTGGTAACGATAATGATTTAGTTAAAATTTTTGATTTTGGCAGAATAAAATCAGTTCGAACAATCAAGAATCCTGATTTCAGTGAAAATAAATTCAAAGCTCAGATTTTCAATGATATTGCTCTTGTAGAATTAGAAAAACCAATAGAGTTCACAGAAAATGTGAAGCCAGCTTGTTTTTTAAACGAAAAAAGGAACTTGTATTCTGGTTTTCTTGAACATGCAGGTTGGGGTGGTACAAATATCGTATTAGAAAATACTAAAACTGGTCTTCTTGAAGATTTAAATATTTCTAGATATTTGAAAGAAATGTTTTTATTTGATGAAAGTGATTCAAATGATAATTGTAAGAGTAATGATAAAGTTATTTGTGCAAAAGGAAGTTTTGAAAACGAGTCAAGTTGTAAAGGAGATACCGGAAGTCCTGCCCATTATACAAAAAACGGAAAGTCTTATGTCATTGGTTTAGCATCTTATTCAAATGAAGAGTATATAGAATACATTTATCGTCTATTTTGTGTTGGCTCAACAGTTTTCACTAGAGTAGAGAGCTATATTGATTGGATGAAACTTTATGTTGAAGATGATATTTGTGAATTTTAAACTTTTTTCTGTCTTGTTTAAAAAATAAAATACTCATTTCAATAAGAAAAGTAAATACTAATTCTTTGGAACTTATTATAGTTTTTGAAATTTAAAAAATAAAATAAAAATACTTTTATTTAAAGTTTCTTATGTTATTTCATAAATGCTCAATTGAATTATCAAATAGTTTTTGTTTCTTAAATTTTTTTATTAATTAATCACATAGAAAATTCGTCTACATTAAATTTAAAAAGCAGTTATTTAGTAAGCATGAAAAATTAAGTATGAAAATGAAAAAATGTTCTCAAAAAGTTATGCGGCAAACTCGCAAAAGGCAACAACATTACATGTCTTGGCCATCCATTTATAATAATCAATAGTGAATATAGTGAAAACACTTACATCCATTTGATTACATGAAACTGTGCCTTGTTTATATGCCCATTTATATGTATCATTTGCATAAACAACTCCAGCTAACTCGACTACATTATTTCTTATTTCAAGTAAAGGACCTCCTGCATCTCCAGCACAAACGCTAAAAAAAAATTTTGATCAAATTTAAAAAAAATTTTCAAATCAATATTTACCTGCCAAGATTTCCAGGTAAACAATATCTTGATTCATCACACAAATTTGGATATTTTTTGCGCATAACTTGTTGGTCTACATATGTTGTATACCTTATTGTTTTGAAATCCACAGAAATTTTAGTAAACTTTTCAATATCAGGTTTAGAATAACCATATCCTAAAACAAATAATAATGACTCATCAAAGTTTGGAAACTTGTGCTTTGCAATACATGGAGCAAAAATTCCTGTTTCATATCCTAATTTAAAAGGAACTGATACTTTTATAAGAGCTAAGTCAACATTAGTTTCATTATGATAAATTATTGTGTTTAAATTGTGTTTAATTTTTGAGTTAGCTCAGATTTTATTTATATTCTATTCTATTTCTCAGAAAAAAAAATTTTTTTTCTCTGAATTAATTTTTTTTTCACAAAAAGATCTTTAGTTATTACTTTTTAAGCTTGTTTATTTTTATTTTTTTTTTACATTTTGTTTATGACAATTAATATATTTGATTTTTTTCAATAAGGTAATTTGTGCTATTAAATTGTTTTATTTATAATATATAATTTCATAAAGACAACTTAATCAATTTCTTCAAATATTTTTCAAAAATTTTGCTTTAATTAGCATCAAATCAAATAAAATCATTTCATTTATTTTTTTAATAATTTATTGGAGGTGGATTGATGAATGCTTCATTATTCATTTCAAACAATTTTCTTAAATTAAATCTTAATTTATCAAAAATTTTAATTTTTTTCTTAATCTAATATCAGACTTTAGTATTAATTTTTTTTATAAATTTAGGTATTTTTAAATCGATAATATGTTCTTATATATGATTTGCACACACTAATACGTTTATTTTTATTTATTATTGAATTTGATGATTGACTGCCTATTATTTGTGTAAAAATAGAGATTTAAAGTCTTTTACTACGAACATATCTTTAGTTCTGTTCTAATTTTACTGTTTTGTAAAACTTCTATTATTTTATTAACATCTAGATTTATTATCATCTTATCAGATTTTAAATGAAGATCTTTTTAATAAAATTTTGTATCATTTTTAAATTTTACAATAAAATATAATCACATTAATTGCTTCATTTTTTTAAATTTTTAAACTCTTTTAGTTTATAATCGCTACTTTTTTCATTAATTTCTAAAGCATGACTATTTTTTCGTGCTTGGAAAAAACTTTGATAAACTTGAATTCTAATTTAAAGCATTCATTATTTGAACTCTTTTTGAATTTAATAATTTTTCAATTGGCAAATTGATTTGTTATTAAATTAATTACTAACCCATCATTACAGCATTAACTAAATATTAAAAATAAACAACTAATAATTTTAATAACTTCAATTAGTTAAAACTAATTTAAAAAAAAAATTTAATTTATTTTACAAATAGCTAATTTAAAAAAATTAAGATGAGTAAATTAAAGTTTTTTGAATTAAAAATTCTTAATTCAAACATTAAATTTAATTTTTTTAAGATAAACTGAAACTTTTTAATTGAAATTTTTAAGCTGAAAATATATAAATTAAAAAAGCGTTTTGTGTTTAAAATTTTTTTAGTCAAATTTAAAGTCAAAATTATTGTCTAAATTTAACAGAAAAAATTTTCAAAAAATTTTTTTTATAGTTTCAATTTTCATGTATATACAAATGTTCTTTTTGATCTGCAGATATTTGTTGCAGTAAGTTTAACTTTTTATTAGCTTCTGTAACATTTTCAATGCATTGTTCAAATTCATTAATGAAATATAATGAATTTGTATAAATGTTAAAAGATAATATATTTAGACTTTTTGTCTTTTTTACAAAATCAAATTCTTCTCTAGAAGCTTTTTGATATTCATCTACTAAAAGAAGAAAATTTGGTCAAAAAAAATTTAGTTTTTTTTAAATTTTACTTATAGTTTTTTAAATAATTACCATAGAACTAAAACTTTTAGTTTTTTTCATCATAATAATAAACGATTTCATATTTTTTAAAATTACTTTAACAGTTTGTTGATCAGTTTTTAAAGCTTTTTCTGTAATTTTTTCTTTCAAAAAACCTGGATGGTTTTTTAAATCAAAATCATCTTTTTCAAAATAAAGCTATTGTTTTGAACCTTCTTTATTCACACTAATAATATAATAATCAGTTATCATTTTACTAACTGAAAATTTTAATTTCATGTTATCCATTTTGAGTTAAAAAAAAAAATTAAATTTACTATTTAAAAAATTTATCTTTAAATTTTTTTTATTTACTTTTTTAAATAATTTAATTCATGTTTAATCTTAAACTTTTCTTCTTTTTTTCAAAGTTTTCATTTAATTTTGTTAATTTTATAATTAATTTTTTATTCTCTCTTCTTAAAAAATTTAACTCAACAAAATAATATTACAGAAAAACTTTTTGCAAAGAAATAAATGAAATGTTTGATTTTAAATATTTTAAACACCAAAACTAAAAAAATTGTTTGACACTAAGAGTGATTAAGTTAAATAAATTAGTCTGACAATATTTGAAAAATAGCGCCTGAATTTATCAATTTTTTATTGTCAAAAATATAATTTAGAAATATTTTAAGGCATTATTACTTAAAGAGTTCATATTTTTATGTCATTCAAAAAAATCAAAAATTTTAAGTTCATATCAGTTTTGGTAATTAAATACTATCTAAGTTTGTATTTTTTTTTAAGTTGTGTATTTTGTATTATTTTTTTTAAATTAATTATTAATTATTTTATGTTCTACCAATTTTTAATGATTAAAATCCACTTTCAATAAAGTCAAATTTATTCTACTAAAACTTTTTTAAACTTAATAGTGTGAAAATAATATTTTTAATCGAATCTAAGTAATTCTAGAAATTAGAAGAAAAAAAAGATTTGCGAGAGGCAATAAGTATTTTTGTATAATGAATTATAAAAACTGTTTATAAATTTCATTATTTATGTAAAAAAAAGTTTATCAAAAGTTTAAAAAAACAATTAATAGCTCTAAATTATAACTTAATAGAATTGAAAAATTGATAAAATTAAATTATATATAGATGGATAAACTAAAAGTTTTAAATCAAAGTGAATTTTTAAATTCCATGAAACAATTTATGATAATTGAAATTGTTTTTAAATTAATAATTTCATCAATATAAAGCAACATTTAAAAATATTTATTTCTATTTTTATATTTTTAATTTTTTCTATTAATTTTCATAAACCTAAATGCAATTTTTTTTACTTTTTTGAAATTTAAAATGATTAAAAATTTTTAAAAAAAGATTAATTAATAAGAGTTTCTAAGTCACAAATGAAAACTTTATGTGTATAGCTTAACTACCAATAAGTATATAAGCAACAAGTATTCTTTTAAAAAAATTAATTAAACAAAGTACCTGAATCGAAAATGAAGACTTTTTGTAAAATTATTTTCTTGTTTTTTTTTATAAACTCAATCAGCTCTTTAGATAAAAAAAAAGACTGTAATTGTAGATTAATAAATAAATCAAGAGTTATTAATGGAGAACAATCAGATTTTCGTGTTTATCCATGGGTAGTTAGTATATCTACAAAACCGAATGAGATTTCTGGTAAGTTTAAAAATTTGTTTTTTACTTTTTGTTTAAATTAAAAAACTTTTATAGATACTTTGAAAAGTCCTATTTCTGAAAAAAGTAAAATAAAAACTCATACTTGTGGTGGATCAATTATAAACGAACGTTGGGTTATGACTACTGCTAATTGTATTCCAGAAGACACAAATGAACCTCTTTATGTTGGTTTTGGTAACGATAATGATTTAGTTAAAATTTTTGATTTTGGCAGAATAAAATCAGTTCGAACAATCAAGAATCCTGATTTTAGTAAAAATAAAATCGATGTTCAGATTTTCAATGATATTGCTCTTATAGAATTAGAAAAACCAATAGAGTTTTCAGAAAATGTGAAGCCAGCTTGTTTTTTAAATGAAAAGACAAGATTATACTACGGTTTTTTGAATCATGCAGGCTGGGATGTAACAAATGAAGATGTTGATAATCCTAGATACTTGAAAGAAATGTCTTCAGTTGATTCAAGTGATTCAAACGTTTTTTGTAAGCATAACGATTCAGTTATTTGTGCAGAAGGTAGAGTTGAAATTGAGTCAAAACGCAAAGAAGATTTAGGAGGTCCCACTCATTTCACAAGGTCTGGTAAATCTTATGTTGTTGGTTTAGCATCTTATTCAAAAGATAATGATATTGAAAAGTCTTATCGTGATTATACAATTGTTTTTACAAGAGTAGAAAGTTTTATCGATTGGTTGAAACTTAATGTTGGACATGATATTTGTGAATTTTAAATTTTAAAAACTTAAACAGCTTTTAATAATAGTTATTTTAATTATTTTACAAAAAAAACGCATAACTTTTTATAAAAAATTTAAAAACTTTCTTAAATAAATAACTTTTTAAAAAATTCTCATAAAATATAAAATTTTCAATAGGCAAAAATTATTATTAAAACTTATAAGTTCTACAAACTGTAATAGTTATATAAATTAATTTTCGATTAAGATAATCAAATTTTAACTTATTTATGTAAAAAAACATAAAAAAATATTCTTTTTAGATTAAAAATAAATAGTATGACCATCATGTTCAACATGGATAAAATTAAACTTAAAAAATACTAGAATATTTCTGATAATTTTAGTTTTTTTGTAATGAATTTAATAATTTAAAATCGACAGAATTTTTTAATTAATAGATGGAATTAAAATTTTTCAAGCAATGATTATTCATATAGAAAAAAAGTAGTCTATTGAATTGATAAATGATGAATTGAAAAGTGGCGTCAAAAATTACACCATGCTTTTATTCTACGTGTAAGAATACTTTATGAAAAAATGAAGCTTCAATTAATAAAATTAACTTTAATTATACTTAATTTGTATAAATTTTATTAAACTGTTCAAACATTACCATCTTACAATCTTAACTGAAATGATGAACTTGATTTAAATTTAATTTTGGCTGTACATAAAATACATAAATATATTTTTTTAAAGATCAGCTCTTGAAAAATTTTTTCCAACGTTAATGAAATTTAAATAAAGTATAATTTTATTTAGACTCAGGTTTACGTGATTAACGATTGGTTTTTTTTTATTATAGTTTGTCATTGTATATTCATTTAATTAATGAAGTCAAAAATATTAAATAGTCTATTAATAGATTTTTAATTTTTTTTTTACACTAAATAAAAATCAGTTTTAACCAAACTAAATTATTGAATTCTAATATAAAAAGTTTGATTTTTTCATTAAGACAAGTTAATTCTGAGCTTTTTTTTTATTAATTAGCTACAAAGAATTAAAAATTCATTTTGATATAAAATTTAAAATGAAAAAAAAATTAGTAAAAATATATACAAAGCTAAAGTTTAAAAAACTTACTAATTTTAACTTACCTTGAACTAATAAGTGGGTAAATTAGTTTAATCAAATATTAAAAGTTTTTGAAATTACCAAAACAAAAATTTTGAAACAAATTAAATAAACTAACTGAAAAAATAGATGTCCTTTAATATTTATTTTTAAAAAAGTCCGAAAAATTTTGAAAAATAATTTTCAAAAATTGCGCTTTTAAAAAGCAATTGAACTTTTATGTAATTTTCTTTTTGTTTTTGTTTACAATCGATAATAATGATAAAAATGTGAATTACTAAATCGTATTTGAAGCTTAATTTTAAAATTTTTATTGTTGTAAGAATCTTTGTAATTTAAATAGTTTTTAATTTAATTATTTCTTCAAAATTTTTTTGATGACATGTTTATTTAAAGAGCTTAAAAAATATTTAATTTTTTTCTAAATTTTGTTTATACACTCTAGACTATTTGAACTTTTATTCAAAATGACTGATGAAAAATCAAATTCTCTTGTAGATTCTTTAATGAATACAATTAAAAAAGGTAGTTTATTTAATTCCTATTTTTTTTCAAATTTAACTTTTTTCTTCATAGAAGTTAATGTTGAGTCTGATCAAAAAGAAACTAAAAAAAAAAAAAATTCCTTAGAAGATAATTCTAAGAATAATGAAAAATATAACAAAAAACGAAAATCTGGATTTGATGATTCAAATAAAAATTACAAAAGAAAATCTAAAGATGATATTGAGATTAGGTTTTTAATTTCTCGTAAAGTAAGTTTTAAATTTATTTAATTTAAACTTCTAATTTTTATTTATTTTTTAGAACGCTGGTGCAATTATTGGCAAAGGAGGAGCAAATATAAGTTTTTTAAGACAAAATGTAAGTTAAAATTTTGAAAAATTAATTTATTAAAATTAAATTTTTTAGTTTGAATCAAGTTTCACAATTACAGATTGTAATGGTCCTGAAAGGTAATTTATTTTATTTCAAAATATTTAATTTAATTATTAATTTAAATCTTTTAGAGTTTTAACTGCTATTGTACAAAATTCACAAGTTGAACAAATATTAGCTTCAATTATTGGTTATTTAGAAGAGGTAAATTTAATTTGTATTTTTTTAATTTTTATTAAAATTTGTTTGTATTTTAGAATAACCAGCTTTCTGTTATAAAACTTTTATTACATACAAATTATGTTGGTAGTATTATAGGTAAAGGTGGATCAAAACTTAAGGAAATAAAAAAAGTAGAATTATCAAGATAATTTTGACTAATTATGTTTTAATCATTTTTTTTTAATTAGGAAAATAATGCTTCTATTAAAATATTTCCTCAATGTTGTCCAAAGTCATCTGAAAGAGTTTGCATTGTTCAAGGACAACCTGAAAATGTTATTACATGTATTAGAAGTATTTTAGATATTATTTTTACAAATCAACAAAATAGTCAAATAATGTATTACAATCCAATCAATTATGATGCCAATTATGCTTTAAGTTATGGCGGTTTTTTACCTAGTTCAAATAATAAAAGTTCTAATTCTAATAATCGTTTTAAAAATAGAAAAATAGATAATAAAAGTCGTAATCAATCAAAAATATGGGCTCAAGATCCAAATATATATAATAATGATTTAAAGCCTAATTGGAATCCTCAAAATAATACAATGTTTAATCAAAACTTTTTACAAAATCAGTCCTTTAATAATTTTAATTATCCAGCACAACAAAATTTACCTTTTTATCTAGATCAAAATTTTATTTAATCATTTTGAATAATCAACTTCATATTTTAATTCGTTAATTTTTTAGTTTTATACTTTTTAGAAAAACTATTTTGTAGATATATTTTGAGTTTAATCAAATTATGGTATTGCACAATATGATAACTTTTGGATCTAAATTTTTTCATTTTTAAAGATTTGAAGACAAATTTTTGTTAAATTTATACTTTTTTTTCAAATTATCAAATTTAAATATTTTAAAATATAGTTTTTTTATATTTATGAAATTTATCTTAATTCATGAAGAAGACTACTATTTTTTATTTTTAATATAGTTTTAGTTTCACAAATAAATTCAACTATTTTTGTCAAGTATTAAGCTTAATAAATAATTTTAATTAAATTAAATATTTTCTTTTAATTTTAATAAATTTACCTTTAGTTGTTTTTTATCTATAAAGAAATAGATTTTATTAACAAGTTTTCTACTTGTTGAAACTAAAAAAAAATTTAATTTATCAAATTATTATTAATAAAATTTACATAATTAAGTCTTTAGAACAAAAAAGTCTATCAACTCTTTTCTTTAAATTTATATATTAGTTCTTCATTAATGAATTTTTTATTTAGTTTGATGTTTAATTTATTATTTTTTTATTCAAATTATTTGTTTCCTATTTTTGTTGATTATAAACTCTTGATTTGTTTAAAAAAAATATTTGAAAATAATTTAAGAAAAATTAAAAAGTGATTTTTAATTTTAAAAAAAGTTTTTAATTTATTCAATTGATTATTGAGTTTCATTTAATATAGAAAGTTTTAAATAAATTTGATTAATTTTTGACTAAAATTTTTATGATTTTTAGCTTAAAAATTTTTTGACTAAAACTTTTATAATTTTAATTTAAACATTTTATGACTAAAACTTTTATAATTTTTTCTTAATAATTTAATGACTAAAACTCTTACAATCTTCATTTAAAACATTTTTGACTGAAATTCTTTTAATTTTTACTCAAACATGTTTAACTAAAAATACAATTTAATTGAGTTAAATTTTTTATAACTAAACCCATAAATGATTTATATATTCAATCATAATTTTGATAAAAAAACTATTAAAAATCAACTTTAATGAACTAATAAACTTTATCATTGAAAGATTTAATAACTTAAAATCAATTTTTTTTCATATTAAAAAAATTTATTTTAATTACAGTGAATTATTTTGCAATTTAAATAAGTTAGATCCAAAAATTGAAAGTTTTTTAAAGTTAACAAATATTTTGAAAAAAAAAATTGATTTCTTTTTATTAAAATGAATTTGAGAATTTGATTTTTTTAAATAGAAAATAGATTTTTTTTTTTAAAGAGAACTTTTTCTAAATTTGATTAAAACTTTCTTCCATATAATTTATGAATTTTTTTTTGAATAAAATTTAAATATTTTTTTTGTTTTAAAATTTTTGATAAACTCATTTTAATGGAAAACAAATTTATTTTTTGTAACAAAAATCTTATTTAGAATATTTTAATTAAAAATTATAATTTTAAAAATTAAACTCATTCAAAAACACTTTCAACTTTTAAATTTTTGTTTTTAAAAAGAAAACATCAATGTAAAGTTTAGAATAAAACATGATTAATTAAGCTTTTATTAAAAAAATATTTTAATTAATTAAAATTTTAATTAATTGAAAATATAAAAAAAGTTAAACTTTGTTACCATTTTGTTTAAATTTAAATAACTTACATTTGGCGCTTTAATTGTTAAAATATTTTTTAAAAAAATTTTTTGAATTAAATAACGTTGGTTTGAAAATATCAAAAAAAAAACAAAATATTATCTTTTTTCGCTTTTTTTTTCAAAGGTTTTTTAAACTTTGAATCTTTTTAAAAAGATTTTTTTATGAATTTTTTTCATCTTTTTTAAAAGATTTTTGTGTATTTTTTTTTAAAAAAAATTTTTTCGTTTTGAAAATCTGTTTTATTTTTTAAAATAAATTGAAATGAGTTTTTTAGATTCTTTAAAAAAAAACAACGATACTCTAAAAAGTTGCATTAAAAAGTTACAGTTTAAAATTAAAATTGGTTATCATGAAACTATAAATGATTCTGATAAAACATTTATTGTTGAAGAAAAGGTAAATTATAAATTTAAAGTTTAAAAATTGATTAACTTTGTATATTTTATTTTAGAATATTAATTTCTTTGAAGAAGCATTTGATAATTTATATAAAAGGAATAATGAAACATTAAAAATAATTGAAAATTCAAAAGAAAATTTTTTAAAAACAATAAATGAAGCTAAAATCAATTTAAAAGAATTAAAATTAAAAGAAAATTCTATTATTTCAGAATATGATCAAGAAAATGTTAAAACACCTGTAATTAGGTTTAAAAATAAAAACAAAGAAGATTTTTTGTATCAAAATAAACTTCAAGATAGTTTAAAAATAAATTGTAATGAAAATATAATAAAAGATTCAAAAATAGATCAATTTGAAGATGAAATTTTAGATCAAAAAATAAATGAGAATGATATTTTTAAAAGTTTTGAAATTATAGAACCAAATTTAACTTTAAAAGATAAAACTTTTATAAGTAAAAAATTATCTCCACAACATCATTACAATTTAAGACAATCTGTTAGAACTGTTAAAAAGAATTATCGTTATTAATTTGTTTTTTTTTAAAAGAAACTATTGTTACAATTTTTTTTTAAAATTAATAAACTCATTTTTATAAATCTTATTCGCTTAATATAATTTTAGATTTAGTTACTAAATAAATATGTACATTTGAATATAATAAAATTTTTTTGCTAATTATCATTTAAATGCTTAATTTTAATAAAAAAGAATCTTGCTAGATTGAAAATAAATTAACTTAATTGTATATGATTAATACAAGGCTAGAGTTACTATTGCATAAAATTAAATAAGTATTTAATAGTTTGTCAGGTAGATGAAAATTCATTTCTAATTAAAATATGTCACAATAATTTTATCTTATTCAAGGTTTTAAATTTAATAAAAATTCTTGAAAAACTCCTTATAATTAATTCTTTGAAAGTTCTTTAATAATTCAAAAGAAATTCTAATTTTACATAAAAACAAAGTTAAAACTTGAAAAGTATCTATCTTTTAATTTAACAAAAATCTTTCACTAAATTTAACGGATTGAAAACTTTGAATGCTTTAAAAAGAAAAAAAAATTAAATTAAGTTGTTAAACAATTAGAGTTTAAGCAAATTAAGACCAGGTATTTTTTGTAAAAAAAAAAAAAACTTTTTTTTCTTTAATACCTAAATTCCGCTACTTTAACAATAAAAATTTTTTTTTTCAAAAGACCTAAATTTATTTAAACAATTTTATGTAGCAAAAATTATTACAGTTGGTTGAATTTTAAAATTATTTTCTATTAACTTTGTGAAGACTGCGTGTTCAACCTTGTTGCATAGATAAGCTTTGTTCTGATGTTGCTTATTTTTGAGCAAATAAAAATTATTTTAAATTAAAATAGATGCAATTGTTCAAGCGCAGTTTGTTTTTTCCTGGTAAAAAGTATTGAAAATTTTTCAGAAAAAAGATTTTTGTCAAAAAAAAATTTTTTTTTTAAGACAAGTATCAAGTTATTGTTTAAAAATTAGAAAAAAAAACTTATTTAATTTACGATTGGTCAAGAAGACATTTTTATAAAGCACTATTAAACTGTGAAAGTTTAAAGATTTTTTTCTTTTTCTTTTCCAAATTGTTATCTTAATTTGACTTTGAAAACCAAAAAAAAAAAAAAAATTTAATTGAAAAGCTTTAAAATCAATTTTAACCAACAAAAAAACAAGTTTTTATGAGACAATTAAACTTAAAGTTTATCTAGTTTATGAAGAAAAAAAAAGTTTTTTCATAATTAAAATTTAGTCAGGTTCAATTAAATGATTTGAAACTTTTTTTCTTTTAAATGAATTCAATTCTCTTTTTTCAAATTAATCGTATATAAATTAAAGTTTAATTAAATTTAAACTTCAAATTTTTTTTTTGACAGATATTGTTCTGAAAACTATGTTTATTAAAATTTATTAAAGTTTATCAACCTTTAATTTTAATTTATTTTTTTTGCATAGAACACTAATAAAGTATACGTAAATATTAATCAAAAATTATTGTAATGAAAGTTGATTATTTGAAATAACTCTTCAGATTGCTATTTATTGTTTTTCTTTTTTTTTTTTTGGTAAAATGTTTTGTTTCTTTTAAGTACCAAATATTTAAATATTAATTCTTAAAATTCCCATCAAAATATTAAAAATGAAGAAAAAATTTCAAAAACATTTTTAAACAAAAGATTTTTGGTTAATGTCAATTAAGTTTACAAGATAAAAAAATTATTAAAAAGTAAAATAAATTTTAAAAGGTTAAATCGACTAAAATGAGGTAAAACTGAGTAAAAAAAAAAGGTGAATTAAACTAAAAAACAAACAAAAAAAGTTTGATTTTATAAAAAGAGAATATTTCTGAATAAAAAAAAGTTCAATTATAATAAAAATACTAGCCCATTATTTAATAATTAAAATTATTGTAAACAAAATAAAATATCAAGATTTTTTTTTTAAAAAAATGATTTGCACCTGGATTTCTTAAATCAATCAAAATTTACATATTCAATTATTAATGTTTAATTAAATATTTAACTTTCAATGATAAAAGTTAATTACTTTTTAGCTAAGAATAAATTAGTTTGAAAAAATTAGATAAAATTAATTGAAATGATTTGAATATAAATTATAGTTTAGAATTAAAGAAAATTTTCTATAAGCTTAATATCTTAATGAAAATTGTTATTTAAATAAATAAAATTATCAACTTACAAAGCATAATAAATTTTTAAAGATGAACTCTAATTAATGTTAAATAATTTAAAATTTGAAAACTGAAGAGTTGAAAAATAACTTAGTTTAACTTTTGAGTTTAAACATAAATTTAATAGCTGAATATTTTTGAATAACTAAACAAGTTAATTTTTTTAAGTCAAAACATTTTTTTACAATTACTATTATGAATCATTCAAAAAAACTTTTGATTAAAATTAGCTTTGTTTTTAGCAATTTTAATAATTACAAGTATCTTAACAATATAATAATATTACAGGACTAAAATTATATGCTTAAAACTTAATCATTTGTTTAATTTTTTTAAATTCAGAAAAACTTTACATTCAAATTTAATTTAGTTGAATAATGACGTACCTGAAATAAGAAGATAAATACGATTGAGTTATAAAATCCTTTGTTTTTCTTAATTTTTTCAAAAAAACAGATCCTTTGTAAGCTATTAAAAACATAAGACTTATTCATAAAAACTTAATTAATTTAATTATTAATTTAAAAATGGTTTTTAATCAATCAAACAAAAGAAAAAACAAGATAAAGAATAGGTTAAAATTGTTTTGAAAAGAAAAATGGTTGAAAAGGAAATGAAGTTTCTTTCAAATAATTTAAACTGTTTTAACTAATAAGCTGTTGAAGAACAAAAAGTTGTTTCTTGATTTTTAATAATAAAAACAATGTTTAAACTTTTGAAAATTTTTTTTTGTAACAAAATAATTAATTTTTTTTAATTTCTAATTAAAATAAATAAAAAAATTGAAAAAGATAAAAAGTTTAAAGCAAATTAGAAAAAAAATTAGAAAAAAAAAAATTAGAAAAGTAAATTAGAAAAGTAAATTAAAAAATTAAAATAGAAAAGTAAAATAGAAAAAAAAAATTTAAGTTAATGACAAACAAATTTTATTAAGCTTTACTATGAATACAAATTTTAAAGATTGTTTTTTTATGTACAAGAGTCAATTTTATTTAAAAATCAAATTGTCTTTTAAAAATATTTCTTTTTGGTCAATAAATGGCAAATTAAGGTTTGTCTGTTAAAACATAAAGGTGTATCATATAAAAAAAACTTTATTTTTTGTTTTTTGGTTTTTTTTTTTAGACACCTAAATGTTCACAATAAAAGACTTTAATCTTTGCTATAAAAATAAATTTGAAAAAAAAAAAAATAACTTGCAAAGCTCGTTTTATAAAATATTTTAGATCTGTTATATATTTTAAAGATCTAAATATTGACCAAATTTTACAGTAATTTTGAATATTTACAAAGCTTCAAAAATTCTTTTATGCATAAATAATTAATTTGTTTTTAATTGAAGAAAGTTCAAAAAACTGGAATAAAAAAAATGTTTACTAATTACAAGATTAAAGAAAAACACCTAAAAAATAAATAATCAAGATGAATTATTAATCAAATAAAAATAGAATAAAAAATGTTTGTACAGAAAATTTTAATTTACAAATAAAAAATCATCTTATCACAGATATCTAATTAAAAAAAAAAAAGTTGCCATAAAATATAAGGCAAATAAATTTCATAAAAATATCAAAAAAAAATCGATGTTTTTTTTGCTTTTTAAATTTACATTCATAATGTACATAAGGTAATTTAAACAAAATAAGCAAAATAAATAAATTGAATAAATTTAAAAAATATATTTTCATTAAATAAATAAATTAAACAACTGACGTTATTCAAACTTCACTATTGCACTTGAAATTAAAGCAAAAACACAAAACAAATTTAGTCTATCTGAAAACACTTAATTATTTTTTAATTAGGAAAAATTAAAAGTTGCTTTTCGATAAATTTCTAAGTTTTTTTAACTTAATTAATTGTTGTTTCATAAAAAATTCAATATTCTTTCAATTAGTTAGCAAAAATTTTTGAAGAATACTTTTTAAAATTCTTTTTATATTTCATTCTTATCTCCTTTAATTAAATTATTATTTAAATGATTAGTTGAGTTAGATAATCCATTTCCAGAAGCAAAATTTTTCATTTTTGCTTGATATTTATTTTGACTTAAACAATTATTGAACCATTCATCAGCTTGTTTAAATTGATTATCTATTCTTTCTCTTTCTTTTAGTTCAAATAATTCTTTAGATTTTTGCCAATTTAAAAATTGTTGAGCATGAACATTATTTTTGTTATAATTTAAATTATCGATATGCTGCTGATTTTGTAATAAAAAATTATTCAAATTGTAGTTCGAATTTATATCTGAATTTTTCATCATTGTATTTAAATTGTTAATTTCCACACAATTATTTCTTCTATTAGATAAATTAGTTATTGGCTTTTTTGGTGTAGAAGAAGATTGATGATGAGTAGATTGAGTTGGTAAATAAGATTGGGCTTGTAAATGTTGTTGATTTTGTTGTAACATTGGTATTACTGATAACATTGGATTAATATAACGAGCTGTTGGTTGTTGATTATTATTATTTAAAATAGCAGCTAAATTTGTATCATCATTACAAACAAGTTGATCTAAATTACTTAAAAAACGTTCTACATTTGGTTCAAATAATAATTCATTTAAAGAAGCTTGTTGTTGATTTGTATAATTCAATGGAACAATATTTTGTTGTTGAGGAATTTTTATTGGAATTTTGGCATTTAACATATACGAATTCATTGCTGGATGATAGTTTTGCGTATAATAAACTTCTTGAAAATTTTGTCCATTTAAATTTGGATTTAATTGAGCTTTATGTGGTTGAATTAAACCATTTACTAATGAATGATTATTTTGAAATCTATTTGCATTTGGTAAATTAGTTCCATTATTATAAGCATATTGCTTAGTTAATGAATTATAAACAGCATTTGTTTGATTTTGATGAGCTTGTTGAGTTTGTAAAATATGATGAGAACATTTTGTTATTTTATCTAAAATAGATAAAAGTTCATCATCTTCACTAACTGTTTTAGTTTTATTACCATATTCACCTCCTGAATCATCACTTAATATTTGATTATTAGGAATGTTTGTTAAATTAGCATTATTAGAATTATTATTACTTAATTGGTCTAATTCTTTATAATTTGAATATCTATTTAAATTAAAATCTTTTTGACTAAACGATTGGCTTTTTGGATCAATTTTAGAAGATAAATTTTCATCTTTAATTTTTTGGCATGCTAAATTACCACATTTATTTTTATTGAAAACATTATTTGAATTATTTAAATTTGTTTCCTTATTCAAACGCTGTGACATATCATCTACTTTTAATTCAATTTCTTGTAATCGTTTTGATATTAAATTAATAGTTTCTAAAGTCTTTGCATGTTCTTTGATTAAAAAAATAATTTCTGGAGCTAACTTTGGTGAACAATTTTTGAATTTAGTATCCGATTTAGAGGTGACATTACTAAAATTATCATTAAATCTATCTTCATTATTAGATAGTTTAGATGAATTTTTATCACTATTTATTTTTTTCCCATTTTTCGGACGACTATGTTTCAAACCATTATTAATGGTATTTGTTGTGTTAGTATTATTCAAATTACTACTACTCTGTTCTGACTTAATAGTCGAAGATGAATTAGATTTAGGTAATGAATAAATACCCGAGTAAACCATAATCGAACATTTGATAATACGTTTATGTTTTTATTTAATAAAGAAAAAAATTTCTTTCTCTATAAAAAAATAATTTTTTTTAAAAATAAAATTCAGATTATAAAAAAATTAATTTAATTAATGGACGGATTTTAAAATTTCTTCAAAGATGTGTAACACTGATATGATTATCCTTTTTGTAAAATTGATGATTTTAAAAATTTATTAACACAAATCTAAATAACTTTGTAATTTGATATGAACATTTAATTTAATTTTAATGTAAAAAACATTTTAAAGCACTTTGTCTAAATTTAATTTGGTTTTTGATTTTTAACCAGAATAAAATTAAAAAGAAAAAAAAACAAAATAAATACGCATCAGACTCGTTTCTCCTTGGCTACCGAGTTTGATAGCAACGTAATGAAAAACAGTAGACAAACATTATTCAAAGAAAAAAAACATTTAAATTTATTAAATCTCTATGTAAACTAAGATAACATTTTTTAACTGAATTAAAAAAAAAATAAAATAAGATGAGTCTTAGAAATAAACTTTTTTTTTTCAAATTTATCAAATTTATAAAAAAAAATAAAAAAAACTTTCTAATAGACTTTAACAGTTTAAAAAACGAACTGAATTTAATGTTTAGAAAAAAAAGTATTAAACTTGTAGTCAAAAAGCTATATAGCTTAAATATGATAAGCGCCACCTTTAAACATGCCTTAACTGCGTCATTTAGTTTAAATTAAATAAAACCAGTTTAACTAGTTTTTCTTTTAAAAAAAAAGCGCTAAATTTAAAATCTAAATTTAGAAATTTAAAAAACTTTTATTTAGTTTTGATTTAGTTTGGATTTAGATTTTTAAATTTATTAGGGAATTAAAACAATAAATTAAAAATTTTATTTGAAAATAAAGTTTATTGATGAAGAAAATTTAAATTTCAAATAAACCTGTTGATCATATTTTAAAAAGGTTTAATTAAATTTGATTGATGAAAAAAAAATTTAAATAGAAATGAAATTAGTTAAAATTTGATAATTTTTAAAACTAAATTTATTTTAGACTAATAAAGAAAACTAATTTAAAAATTTAGTTTAAGTTATAACCATCATCTAAAATAAAAAAATCAAAGAAAAAAACAATAAAATAATTTAAAGAATAGATTTTAATAAGAGAATTCTTTTTTAAAATTAAAAGTTTGTTTAAGAGAGATAAAATGAAAGTAAGATAACTTAAAATTAAAACCCAAATAAGGTCATCGTTTCAATTTATTAAATATTCTCATGTTAATTAAAATTTTATTGTTAATAATTATTTTAATAAACTTTTTATTCAAGACATTTTCAAACTGAGAAAAATTATAAAAATTTTAATTTGTCTTTTCAAGAATAAGTTAATTTTTATTTTCTAAATCAACAGATAAATTTATTTTAGGTAATTTTAATGAAGTTTATTCAAATAAAATTTTTTTTGAATAAAATTTTTTAGAGTAGATTTTTTTTAAGTAGAGTTTTTTTTAAGTAGATTTTATTTAAGAAAAGTTTATTTAAGAAGAGTTTATTTAAGAAGAGTTTATTTAAGAAGAGTTTTTTTAGAAAAAAAAAACTTCTTTAAATTAGAATTTTTCAAATTAAAATTTCTTTTTAAATTAGAATTTCTTCAAAAATTAGAGTTTTTCCAAAAAAAATTAAAGTTTCTTTTAAATTCCTTTAAAATTAGAGTTTATTTAAATTTAAGTTTATATTAAATAAAATTTCAAGAAGTTTTGAAAAATAAATTTGAAGATAAAATAAGTTTCCAATCAAAAAATTTTAAGTTTAAAATAACTTTTTAAAAAGTTGTTAAGCTTTAAAATTGAAAAAATAAGTTGAGAAAGTTTTTATATTAAGAAATTTTTTCAGTAGTTTAATGAGAAGTATATGGAAAAAGAAAGATATTTCAGTTGCTTAAAATTATATAAGTTTTAAAAAGTTTTTGATTTTAAAGAAGTATATGTTCTAAAATAAGTACTTTTTTTGAAAAACTTATGTTTTTAAAGAAGCATTTTATTCGAAAAATTTATGATTCAAAATATGTATATGGTTTAAAATGAGTATATGGTTTAAAAAGTGTATATGAACTGAAAAATGTATAAGAACTGAAAAATGTATATAAAACAAAATAAGTATTTTAATCGAAAAATACTTATGATTCGAAAAATGTAATCGGATTTCAAAACATATTTGAGTTACAAAATGTATTTGAATTGAGAAAAACTTAAGAAAATTTTTGTTTTAACTATGAAAATGTAATTGAATTAAAAAAATTAGGAAATTTTTATATGAATATAAAATTAAAAAAGTTTTAACTTTAAAGAAGTATCAAATTCAATTTTGAAAAAGTATTGAATTTTAAAAGTATTGAGTTTTTTAAGTAAAAAGTATTGAGCTTTTAAAAGTTTCAAATTAAAAGTTATAAAAATTGAAAATAAAAAGCCACAATGAAATTAAATAAAAAAAAAATTATATTAAAGTAATAGAATACAAATTATACCTGTACTCAACAGTTTAATGATTTTGATCTGAATTCAAACTATAATTTAACTTTTTTTTATTAATTCACCGTTAAAATTGATCATTTTAAATAAAAAAAGCCTTTAAAATCTATTAATCAGTATAATAGTTTACTAATGATCTGAATAATTTTATTGAAATCAATTTTGAAGAAAAGCTGTTTGTAATAACTTAATTTGTTTTTTGTAATAATTTTTAGTTTAAATTACTTAATCTTTACCTCAATTTTAATGAATTCTTTTTTTAACTGTTAATCATATTAAGTTAAAATAAAATTAAGAATTAAATTTAGAAACAAAAAGAAAACATTTTTCTTAAAAAAATTGAAACAAAAAATTTACTTAGAATAAGTTCTATAAAAATTTTTTTATAACTTTGTCAAGTAATAAACAAGGGTGGAGATGGTCTTTAAAAGTTATTTAAAGCGTAAAAAATCACTTTTTCTCTAAAAATACCTAAATAATTTCAATTTGTTATGAGAATGAATATAAAAATTTATTTGTAAATTAAACAAAAGAAATTTTCTGGTAGAAAAAGTTGAAAGACATTTATTGAATGTAACTTTAAAAAATAAAAGATAATTATTTTGTAAAAGTTTTGTTTCAAAATATTTTCTTTTTTTATGAAGTTTTTATCTTAAAACACATTTATAATGTTTTTACCTTAAAATACTTAAATGAAACTTTGCTTTTTCATTATTAAATTATCTATTCATTTTAAAAACAGTTTCATTCAATTTTAAACTTATTTCAATTTTTACTTAAAATATTTTTTGAAACTTTTTTTTGCTTGAAATACAACTTTTACTTAAATTTTATTTCAATTTTTAATTTTATTGCAAACTCTTACTTAAAACTTATTTCAAACTCTTACATAAAATTTATTGAAAACTTTAACTTGAAATTTATTCAAAACTTTTACTTGAAAATTATTTCAAACTTCTACTTGAAATCAATTCAAAACTTCTACTTAAATTTTTTTGGAAACTTTTACTAAAAATACATTGGGATTTCTTGTTTAAAATAAATTTAAAACTCTTACTTACTTTTTTTAAATTTCATAAGCTTAAACAACTCTTTTTTTTGAAGTTTAAATTCTGAAGTTTAAAACTTATAAAAATACTATTTAAAACTTTTTTGAGATTCTCAATGTGTATTAACGTTTTGTTTAATATTTATGTGTTGAGTCTATTTAAACAACAATAGAAAATATTCTAAGACATTTTTTAGGGAAACTTTTTAATTACTTTTTTGATTAATTTCACAAAATTTTAAACACATTTTCTTTTATTAAATCTCTTATTTTCTTTTGATGAATCATTCTCTTAAAATTTTCGTCTTTTATAAATTATTCAAATTTAACTTAAGCTAATATTTGATCCTTAATTATTTTTTTATTGAAATGTATCATTATTTTAATTAATATATTTTGTTGACAAAATTACTTTTATTAAATTACCTTCAAAAATTTTTGTCAATATTTACATGGATGAAAAAGTAGAAAAAAATTTAAATGATGATAATCATTGAATAAAAACAGATTAAGTTTTAAATAATTTATTAATTAAATTTTTTGGATTCTAATTATTCTTTTTTTTCAATGTTTTTTAAAGCTAATTATAATTTGAAAATTTAATTATTTGAAAATATTTACTTTGATTTTTTTTATTCAATTCACCTAAATTTAATTATCTTTAAATTTAGTTTATATAATTATTTTCTTGAGTTTACTAAAAAGTTTCTTTTTAAAATATTCTTCATTAAATTATCCTAATATTATCTACTTTTCACTAAAAAAACTATTTCAAAAAATTTACAAGAATTGTATTTAAAAAACACCTACAGGAATTATAATTATCTCAGCTCAGTTATTGAAATTTATAAATCAGTTTATAAACTAAACATCAACAAAAAATTTCCCTTTTTAAACATTTACAAGAATATTTTTTAATTAAACAACTACAGGAGGTTTTATTAATTGAACAACTACAAGAGTTTTCTTTAATTAAACAACTAACTACAGTAGTTTTTAATAAAAAAAAAAAGTATTAAAATTTTCCCTATTTGAACATCTACAAGATTTTTCTTTATTTAAACATGATTTTGTAAAAATATCTAAATGAATTATGACTATTCAAACATTTCAATGAATCATAACAATAAAATAATCAAAAAAATTGTTTTTTAACAAAAATATAAGTTTACATTAGACAAAAATATAAGTTTAAAGTAAACATTTTTTTAAGTTGATATAAGACATTTTAATGAGTTGATTAAGACATTATTTTTTAAGTTTTATTATCAATTTTTATTCAAACTCAAATTAGATATTTGTATAAACTTATTTTAAAAACTTTTACATTTTTATAAACTTATAATGGACATGCAAATATGTTCGTATTAAACGTTGTAATAAGTTTAATTTTGAACACCCAGACAATTTTACATAGATTAAAGCTGCCAATTTAAACATTCTTAAATAAAAAATTTGATTTTAGTGAAATTATCTTTTAAAATAACTTTTGATTATCTGAATAAAAAATTTTTTTAAACAAACTACTTAGATGAATTGTGTTTAAAATTTTACAAGTTTATACTAAATTATTTTCATCAAAGTGTTTTTACTTAATTTTTCTTAAATTTTTTATTGAATTTTTAATTATATTTTTAATGAGTCTAACAAAGAAATTGTTTTGTAAAAAATAAATTTTAAACTCAAGGATTTTAAAAAAAAAAATTTTAGAAGAAAAAAATTGATACATGTAAAGTCTAAAAATATCTAAATTAGCTTTATAAAAATAAATTTTTTTTTTAATTAAGATGGTGAGAAAAGTTCCCCTTAAACTTTGTCTCTAATTTTAGTTATCCAAAATTTAAAGTTTTTTTGAAAAAAAAAGTAACAAATAAATGAAAGTTAATTAAGAGTAAAAAATTAATCAAACATAAAGGAAATAGTAAGATAAAAGTTGCTTAATTAAAATTTTTTTATTTAATAATTTGTTTTATGTAAATAAACTAATCAAAACTAAATAAAAAAGTTCAAAAGTATCAATTTTTTTTAGATAATTTTTTTGAATCAAATTTGTTTTAAACTTTTAAACTAATAAAAATAATAAAAAGCTTAAATGTCCAGTTTAAAAGTAAAGTTCATAAATAATTTATAAAAAAATTGAATTTTCTTTAAAATCTTTTTTAACAAAAAAAAACTTATAGTTACTAAGCTTAAATAAAAAAAAGCAAAATGTCAATTTGACTATTTTTAGCTAAAAAGAAAGAAAAGAAAAAAGTGTGTCAAAAAAAGTGTTACTGGAATTAAGAAAAGAGAAACTGGTTAAATGTTGTGATGGATTAATGATGTACTTGAACAATTGAGAAGTTTTTTTCTTTATATAATCAGTATGTCTAAAAAATTTTTTTTAAAAGAAAATTGATTAAATTCATAACAGTTTTAGTATGAAAACTTTTTTTTTTGGAATAATTCGATTATCAAGTTTTGTTTGTTGAAATAAAATTATTTTTTTTTTTTAATTTTCTTAAATCAAGAACAAATTAACTTTTTAAACTTCAAAACTTTTCAATAAGTTTAACAATAAGTTTTAAAGAGAGAATTTTAAAGAGAAAAAGTATTTAAAAAAAATTGATAATTTTAAAATGCTTCATAATAAAAAACATTTCTATTTAAAAAAAAAAAACTTATTTAAATTTGTTTGTTCCGAAAACTATTGAAAATACTATTTAAAGTATTAATTGAGTTTTTATTTTAAATTATTGTTTGTAAAAAAATATTAAATTTAAATTTTAAAGACTATTTCAAACTTTTTGAGATAATTTAAGATCAAGACTGTTTTTTGAAAAGTTTTTTAAGAAATTATTGAAATTAAATAATTATTTAAATAGTTCAAAACATTGATCAAGTTTTAACTATTTATAAAGACTTTAATTAAGCATTTTGAAATTTTTTTAAACTTATCAAAAATGTATTTTTTAACCTAAAATATAATTATAAACGTGATGAAAAAAAAAATGTATTTCTGAACATAATTAATGTATTTCTAAATGTAATTAAACTAAATTTTAAATTAAAAATAGTTGTCTAAATAAATAGAAATTTATGTTTAAGATAAATAGACAAATTATAAAGTAAACAAAAAAAAATTTTTCTTATTTAAAGATGTATAGACAAATTATAAAGTAAATAAAGTTTTTACGTGTAATGTCGAATAACCTTAAAAACTTTATTACAAATCATAAAATCTTTATAATAAAAATTTTCTTTAAAATTGTTTTTAAACACTAAAAATACTGGAAACTTTGATAAAAAATTTGAAAACAGTGTTCTGATAAAATTAAAAAAATCTATTTGATATAAACAGTTAAAACTGTTTTTAATAAAGTAGTTAAAATTGAATTAGATAAAATATTTAAAATAAACACAAAAGCTGTTTTAAAAATATCGTAAACATTAAAAATCTTTGAAAAAGTATTTAAAGTATCTCTAAAACAGTATTTAAATTATTCCTAAAACAGTGTTTAAAAGATATTTAAAATATTATTTAAAGTTTTTCTTGAACTGTATCAAAAACATTTTCTAAAACTGTTGAAATGTAAGAGTTGATTGAAAAAACCTCCTAAAACTGTATCAAAAACTACTTTTAAAAACTGTATTAAAAACATCTTCTTAAACTATATCAAAATCATCTCTTAAAACAGTTTAAAAAAAATTGTTTAAAACAGTAACTGATATAAGCTTTCAATTTTTATTCAATACAAAACTTTGAACTGTTTTTTAAAACAAACACAAAAACTGTGTTAGAAAACAATTAAAAAAGGGTTTCTAGAAAAAACAAAAAAGTTTATCGCAAATAAATTTATTTTTTTGAAATATACACAAAAATTGTATTTAAAACTTAATTTTAAAACAGTATTTAAAATTGAATGATTAAAAATTTAAAAAAAAAAACTCGATCAAAATTACTTGTTGAAACTAAAAAAAACAAGAGCGATGATTAAATTTTAATGATTTAAGTTCAAACTTATTGAGTTTTTTCTTTGAAAGAATTTAATTTTTTTAATAATTAGATGTAATAAAATTTAATTTTTTTTTTTAGGTCCAAATTTATGAAACTTTTAAATACTTTCGATTATTAAACTATATTTAGACTGAATAAATTTTTCTTAAAAAAAAAAATTTTTAATAAGACGTTTGAATTTGATTAATAAAATTCAAAGCTGTTCGAGTTAATCAAAACGATTAAAAATGATTAAAACCATCTAAATCATTATTAAAAATCTTTTTAAAAAAATCATTAAAAGTTTGTAAGCATTTGCTCAAATAAAGTTTAATCTTTAAGAATGATTTTAGAATGTTGGTTTTAAGTAAACAAAGGATAGTATAAAAAAATCATGATCATTCAGGTAAAAATAGAGTTAAATTGAATTTTAAATACAAAAAAAAACAGTTATTAGGTTTACTAGTTTATAAAAAAGAATTTTTTAGTAATCTAGTTTTAAGTTTAAAAAGTTTTTTTATCAAAACAGGCTTATCAAATTAAAAGAAAAATTCTCAAATAAAAGATGACTCAGTTTAATTTGGTTTCAAATAACCAAAATTAGCTTAATTAAATTTTCACAAAACCTTTTTTTTGAACTTTTTCTTTAAAGTCATTTAAGTAGTTAATTTAGAAAAGATTTGATACTTTTTAAACATATAAAAGTACAAAATCACTAAACTTAATAAAACATTCTTTAACATAACTCATTTTAATAAATGACAGATTTTAAAGAATGAATTAACTTTAATTATTTACTCTTAAATGAATATAAATCGTTTAAAAGAATTAATTAACTCTATTTAAGAATAAAATTTTCTCAATTAAGAAACATGGTTTATTAAAATTATAATTTTTAAAAAAAAACATTCTCAAAACAAAACTTTTCAGGATCTATAATTTTATTGATATTAAAACCCAGCCTGTAAAATAAATGACAAGAATGGCGTAACTTTTAAATTTAGTTTTTAATATTCAAAAATTTATTAAAATTTTAAACAGGTTTAGTTTTAATGTTTCTATAGCTTCCTTAAATTTGATGGTTTTTATTTTTTAAATTTTTATTTAGATCATTTTAGATTTAAAAAAAAAAATCTTATTAAAATCTATGTTTAATTAAAAAAAATGCTAATACAAGGATCAGTATCAAGAACTTTCATGTTTTTTTTAAACTACAGAAGTTTTTCAATAACAAGTTTTGATTTTAATACAAAAAAAAAACATTGAATTTTACATTAATAATAAGAATAGCTTATCTTAGCTATTTTCAAAGACAATTGATACAATTAACGAAACTTTTTTTTTTCTTTAAAATTAGTAGAATGAATTTTAAAAAAAAAAAATATTTTTGAATAGAACTTATCAGTTAAAAATTTAAAAATAACAATATTCTTGTTCTTTAATAAGGATATTGATTAAGTCATGGTATTCAAGTTAATCAAGATATAAGTCCATTTTGTAATTTCCTTTTGATCTAATTGAATTAGTTCAATAATTTCATAAAAATTTTAAATACTTTGACATTTTAAAATAGTGTTATAGATTAATAAACTTAAAAATTTGTTATTATTCTGCTTAATAAGGTTTTTGATGATTTTTTTTATTAAGTTTTTCATTTCTATTAAAATTCGTTTTATTCCTAATAAAACTTATTTCACTTCTATTAAAAAGTATTTAATTTTTATTAAAAAATATTTCATGCTTTTTATTATAAAAAACTTTTGATGTTTAAAAAAGATGCTTTTAATACATTATTTGATAAAATTCATTTTTTTAAAATTCTAATTTTTGATCCTATTTATAAGTTATCATATAAAAGTTTTATCTTCTTAAATTTATTTTAAAAAGAAAGTTAAATAAAAACTTTTGAATATACAAAACATTAAAAACTTAATTTGTTGAATAATGATTAAAATTTCAATAAAAAAAGATCTTGAACAAAACATCAATTACTAAAAAAAACTTATTTTTCTTCTAAAAAAACTTATCAAGATTGATCAATTGATAAAAGAGAAAAAAATTCAACTTTCAAATTAATTTATTAAAATTTTAAGTTTATTAAATTAGTTTTAAAAATAATCTCTAAACTAAATTTGAAAAAAATTCAATTAAAACTTTTTAAATTACCAAACTAATCAAAAATTAATTTAAAACTTTTTAATGAAAAATTTTATGAAACTTTTAGTTTCAGAAAAACTTAATTTTCACAAATCTTTGAAAAACTAAAACAAAGCTAATTTTATTTTCATCAAAAATCTAATTAACTTAAACTAATTAAATTAAACTTTATAATTAAAAGTAAAAATCTATTTAATTTTAAAAACAAACCTAAAAAAACATCAATAAACTTTCAAACTTATGTTTATTGATTATTAATTTTTTTAATTTAAAAATAGAGATGAATAGACAAAATAACCTAAATAACTTTCTTGTTTTAAAAAAAAAAAATTTTTTTGTTAATTATACAGCAAAAATGATGGTAGAGTGACAAGTCAGATAAGAATTTGATAAAAGATTATCTATACATTAGTCAAACAAAGAGATCAATTTTTGACCTGTTTGTAAAATATTTATGAAAAAAGTTATTTAAAATCACGAAATTCAAATTTCATCTTTAAAAAATCAAAGATAAATTTTGATAATTTTATAAGAAAAATAGTCAAAAATTGGAAGAAAATAAACAATTATTTTCTTTTTACATGTTTATCACTTTTTAAGTGATAATAGTAAAAAATTTTTTAATTTTTTTAAAGCTGATTATCGTTGCTTTAAATTTTATTGTTTTCAAGCTCTAACTATTTTAAGACACAACTTTGAATAAAGAAAAGGAAATATAATTTTAATTATTTTCTATTTTTTATAAACTTCTTCTTAAGCTTAATCATTTAAATTTAAAAAAAATTGATTTTTATTTTAATAACTCTTTTTGAGTTTATATAAAAATAAAGTTTTGGCTAAAAGACTTTAAAAAAATGATGTGTGGTTTTTCAAGCCTTTTAATATTTCATAAAAAGTAACATTTCTTAATAAAAAAAATAAAATTTTAGATGAAAGATAAATCACCATTTAGGGTCATTTAGGTCGATTTCATATGACCGAATAAAAAAAAAAATTTTTGATTTTTACTTATTCATTTTTTATCAATTTTTAGCTAATTTTTTTCAGTAAATTATAAAACTATTCAATAAGAAATTAAGGCTAAAAACATCAAAAAAACATCTTAATATTCAACTGTTTTTAAAAGCTGTGATAAAAAATGAAATAGAAAGCAAGTTAAATAGTTTTATCAAATAGTTACTAGTAATAAAGAAAATAAGTTATCATTTTTAACCTTAATTTTATTTTTTAAATTCATTTCAACAAATTTGAAGGTGTAAAAATCAAACAGAAATTGGCACTGCAAAAATAAAATCAAATAGTTATAATCAATTTAGAAATCTTTTTTTTACACTTTTTAATTTAATTTGTTTTTTAATTTTATTGTTATGTCTTTAAAAAATACCTGTTTAATTTTGAAAGTAAATTAAAGAGAAGTTATTTTTTTAAATAAAATTTTTCTTAAGCAAATTAATAGGATGTTTCAAACAAAATTAAACAATTGGTTTATTAGTAATTCTATTTACAAATAAAAAAGATTAATTTTTCATTTTTCTCTTTACTAAAGAAATTCAATAGATTGATAATCTTTTAAGGTTTTATTATGACTCAAAAATTTTCTTTATTCTTTTTTCACCTTGTATTAAAGCGGTGGCGGTAGTTATAATGAAGATTTTCAGGTAGTATCTAAATCAAATTTAATGATCAATTTTAAACTTATTTTAATTATCAATGTGTTTTATAATTAACATTTGTTTGACTTTCAAATTGTGATTTACATTGAAATTAAAAATGGAAATTTCTAATAAAAAAAATATACGTAAAAGTTTTGAAACAAATATTAAGGTAACTATCAATTTGAAACTAATTAAATTTTATTCAAAGCAAACAAAAATTTTAATGTAATTTTAAGAGAAAAAGTTTCAGTATAATTATTAACAAGATTATAACTTTGACCTTGATTATATCAAATTTCTGCGTGTGTGTTAAAATCATTGTTCACAGTAAATTTAAAAGGTTTTAACCAATCAACAAATTAATAAAAATGAAATAACTTAAATTGTCTTAAAATAAAAGAAAAACTAAAAAGGAATTGACGCACCTTTAAACTTTCATGGTAAACACGTAAATCTCTTTATCAATAAAAAAATTTTAATATCTTTTAAACTTTTTGTTATTGTTTATTATAAATTTTTTTTTAATTTTTGATTAAAATTTATTCAAGTAAACTTAATAATTTTTGATTGAGACTTTTCATTTAACTTATTTCAATTTTTTTTTCAAAAGTTATTTGATTAGAATTTATTTTATGCCTTATATTTTAAACACAACTTTTTTACGCTTTCCTTTGATAAATAATTTTCTTAAACTTTAAATTTGTTTACTTTTCACAAAAACTTTAAGTTTGTTGATCAGAATATTTTACAAAAAGCTCATATTAGTTGATTAAAACTTTTCACAAAAGGCTTAATTTTTTTGATTAGAACTTTTAATATAAGTTGTTGATCATTTTATATAAAGTTATTTGATTAAAAACAAAAAAAAGTTCAATTTATTTGATTAAAAGTTTCATACTTTATAGTTTTTGATTATAACTGTTCATTAAAACTTTTCATTATAGTTTTTAATTAAAACAATTTCTTTAAAGTTTATAGTTTTTGAATAAACTTTAATCATTAAAATTTTAAACTCTCTCTTATAGATTTTTTGATTTAATTTGCTTTCTTATTACTGATTTAACTTTTTTTTCTTATTTTTGATTTAATTTCTTTGTTTTTTGATTTAATCTCTTTGTTTTTTTGATTTAATCTCTTTTGTAACAAATATTTGATTAAAACTTTATATTGATTTTTGACTTTATTAAAACTTATATTGATTCTTAATTTTATAAAAACTTATATTGATACTTAGTATTACAATAACTTATTTCGATAGTTAATTTTATTAAAACTTATACTTATACTTTGTTTTATAAAACTTTGATATTTTTTTAAATCATTGAATAGAACTTTGAAAGTAAATTTAATTAAGAAAATTTTTCTCAACATTATACGAGATTAAAGCTTAAAAAATAAATAAAAAAACTTAAATCTTAGAGCATTCTTGTTACACATAAAAATTTCTAATTAAAATTTATATTTATAACCTTTTCATAACAATTTATTCAAAGAAATGATTTTATAATCTCAGCTTATGCTTAAAAGTTTTGAGCTATGAATTATTGTTAATCATAATTTATATGATTTTTTTGTTAAAAAGTTTAGTTTAATTTAAACGAATATGTAAATTGAAGAAAAGTGAAAAAAAAAATTAAAAAAATTAAATTAAAAAAATTTAAAAAAAACTAAAACAAAAAAACCCCAAAAAAATTTGCAAAAAATAAAAAAATATTAAAAATTTATTGGTTTAAACAAAAAACAAAAATTAAAAAAATGTTGTCATGGTTAAAATAAGATTAAAAAAAATCAATAAATGAAAGTAAAAATCAATATTTTGAACCAAGTTAACTTCTAAACTATTTTTAAATGAAACTTTAGGTCAATTGTTTCCTCGTTTTCAAAAAAATACTTCAAATTTTAGAATAAATAAAAAATTGAAAGAAATTTTTAAATAAGAACGTTTTTAAATAAGAAAAAAACAAATAAGAAGTTTTTGAAATTAAAAAAATCAAATTTGAATAAGAAAATTTAAAGTAAAAAGTGCCTTGTTTAATTAAAATTGACCTATTAAAAAAAGAGTTTATTTAAAAATGCTTATCTTTAAATAGCTTGACAACATAAAACTTTTTTTTTGTAATTTCAAGTTTAATTAGTTCTGATTGACCATTACATCAAATTATTCATCTCAAATATTCAAAGTAAGAAAAAAACTTGATTTTTTTTTAAATGTCAATTCCTAATCTTTTTATTTTCTATTTAAAGTTTGCCTGATAAAAAACATTAAATAATTACATAAAAGAATTGAATTTGATGAAATTTCAAAAAAATTTTCATAGAAAAAAACTTAATGGAATAAAATGAACTAGAAACAAATAATTAACATTTTGAAATTAAAAGCTAAAAAATTTAAAGAAAAGTAACTAAGTAGATTAAAAAATAGAATTAAAAATACACTAACTGAATTTAATTTATAAAAATGAATTAGCAAGAATTAATTTTACAAAGTTAGTTGAATATAATATTTTAAATCAAGTTAACTAAATAGAATTTTTCAATTCAAAGTTAACTGAATACAATTTTAAAAACGAAATATAAAATAAATAAAAAGGAAATAAATTTGAAAAATGAATTAAAATCAAATAAAAAATCATTAACATTTTAAAAATAAATTAAAGCTAAATAAAATTAGATTAATTTTTCAAAACTAAATTAAAATTACATATTATTTTTAAAACCTGAAACTGAATAATTTTTTCCTTAAAATGATTTTCAAAATAAGTTGAAACCAAATGAATTTAGAAATTATATCAAAGAATAAATTAAGAAACTATTAATTTTAAAAAAGAAAAATAATAAGGAATAATTAAGACATGCAATAAGTGAAATGTAATTTATTTTCACAGTATTACACAAAGAAATTTTTATTTAAACAAGACTGATTTTTTTTATCTTAATCAAAATCAACTATTAATTTGTTTAAAATGTGACTTTAAGTTTGAAAAAAAAAAAAAATTTTAGTACAAAAGTTTTCAAAAAAAGTTTAAGAAAAAAGAGTGTTTTGAAGAGAATATATAAACAAGTAAATAAAAAAGAAACTAAAAACTAGTTGAATAAAAGTAGTTAAAAAAAAGTAGCTAAAAACTAAAAAAAATAAATAACAAAAAAGGATATTGCTTTGAAAAACAGATAATAAAAAAGAATAAAGTAAACCAAAATGGAAAATATACAAAACCTTATGGAAAAAAAGCTAATTGAGTTAAAAGAAAGTCAAGTTATAATTAATAAATGCCTAAGCTTGATTTTCTTATTTATATTATTTGTTGTCGGATTATTAGGTAATGTAATGCTTTTCAAAAAAATGAAAAATTATGAATTAATTAGTAATAAACTACACATAATTAATTTTTTGATTGGTAATTTACTAATAGTAGGTATTGTTATTCCATCTAATTTTTTCTCTATTATTCAAACTAATTATAAAAAAAATTTGTTCAAAACCAATAATCCATATCATTACTATAATCAAATATCAAATGCAGAACCGTGTGAATTAGAATCAGCTTTAACATTTATAAGTTTTTTTTGTCATTCACTAAATTTTTTTTATTTTTTTCTTATTCAAAGTAACAATTTGAAAAAGATAAAAAAAAATTTATTAAAAAGATCAAACCATTATTTATGTCCAAATAATTCTGTAGAATCAGTTTTCAAAATAAGTGAAAATTATATTTATCCAAAATTATCATTAAAAGATAAAAACGTAAATGCTAAAAAATTTATTTTAAGTTTTTTATTAATTTGGATTATAAATTTAGTTTTAGCTGTTTTAAATGATCTAAGTAATTATCAGTTTAGTGCATGTTCATATAGATATAAGTTAAGCTCAAATGAATTTAAAACTAAAATAAAATCAAATAATTCAATAAAATCATATTCAACTAATAATTCATTTGAATTAAGAAATTTACATAAATATCCATATTTTCAATATGCTGTCTTAATTATTCAATTAACTTTAATTTTTTTTCTTAATTTATTTTCAATTATTAATCTTATTAACTATTTTTTGCAAACTTGTTGTAAACGTATAATGCCAAGTTATACAATTGATAAAAATCTTCAAATTATTTCAAACTCAAAAAAAGCTTTAGAATCAACCAAAAAAAATGAAAACATATCAAATTTATTTATAAAAAATGAATACATGTACGTATCAAATCTAATTAATGAAAATAATCATAAAAATGTACCTATTTCAATGAATGAAAATGATTACAAAAATGTACCAAATTTAATTAATGAAAATGATTACAAAAGTATACCAAGTTTAATTACAGATTATTCATACAAGGATGTTTCAAATAATATAATAGAAAATGAAAATCTAACAGATAGCTATAAAAATGTATCAAATTCAAATGACGAAATTTTAAAAGAACATACTGGCTTCAAAAATGAACTAAAAAAAAGAGTGTCATTTGATGAAATTAATTTAAAAGAAGAAATAACTTTATTCAATAAGAATGAGATTAGAGAAAAGTTAATAAACAAAGTTAATGATAATACAATTATAATTAATGAAGATAATTTAAAAGATAAATTAGTTTATTCGAATGAAAAAAATTTAAATGATAAATCAATATCATTTGATCAAAGTGTACTTAAAATTAATTCTATAAGCTCATCAATAACAACATTAAACTTAAATGAAATTCAACAATTTGAAGAAACAGAAAAAAAATTTTTCAAAAATTATATTCAACAGATGACAAAAAGAATGTTCAAAGAGAAAGAAAATATAGAGAAAAAAAATTTGAAAAAATTTTTTAAAAATTTAAATTGTGAAAACTTAAAAGAAAATTCAACAAAAAACAATCAAAAATCTATTGATTGGTTAGAGCATACTTCAATTTATAAAGAACAAAAATCTTTTTCCAATTATTTTGCTATGATTTATATTGTTTTTTTATTAACTTGGCTTCCTTTTGCATTAACTATCATAACTAATCAATTAATTAAATTTAATTGGAACAATGATTCTATTTTTCAAAATAATGAAACTTATTTGAATTTATATAACAAAGATTATTCGAATTTTAAAAATGAAATTTATCTAAATAATTCAACTGAAAATCTTATAGTCCATAAAAATAATTTCACTGTTATTAACCAATTATGGTGGCTCACTATTATCTATTGTTCATTTTCAGTATATGTTTTTCCTTTAATTATTTGTCGAAGTGTAACAAAATGGTTTAAAATGAAAATAAACAAAATTTTTGACTTTTTTCAAAATTATTAGGGTGTAATTTGAATGTAAGTCTAAAAAACAAAAACAAAAAAAAAACCAAATTCATCATAATAAAGTTTTATTTTAGTGTTAAAATCTTATTTTTAAAACTAAAATAAAATATTCAAACAATGTAGTGTTTCATTTGATGGATTATAAAAAATGACCTGTAAATGTAACAAGTTACTAAAAAAAGAAAGTGTTGCTTTTTTCATCTAATTTATTATCTTTAAATGAAACTTTTTTTCAAAAATTCTAAATTTGCATTTATAAGTTGTTTCATGTGAAAAACAAATTTGAGTATCAAAAAAAAAAAAAATTAAAAAAAAAATTTACGAAAAAAAATCAAAAAAGATAATTTACAGATAAAATTAACCAAAAAACCCAATTAAAATCAATAAAATCAAGCTTTTTTTTTTTTTAAAAAGAATTCAAAAACTTGATTTGAAATCTAAAAAAAAATTTATTGAAACATTCAATAATTTACCAAAATAAAAGTCTATTTTAAAGTTGATGAGAAGAAAAGAAACAAAAAAGATTTGAAATCTACATGCTGAGATAAAACTCTTTTAATTAGACTAAACAACTTTTAACTTATCAAATTTTTTATTTCAAAGTTATCAACATTAAAAGAAATCAATATTCTTTTAAATATAAAAATTTTATTTTTCTAGTTATTGAGATTATATTTTTTAACTTATCAAGATATTTTTAAAAAGCTGTCGATTTAATGAATGTTGATTTATTTTTTTATAAAAAATAACAGAAAATAGTACATGAAAAGAAATTAAAAAAGACTTACCATTAAAACATTTTTCAATAAATTTTTAGATCACTTTGAAGAACTGTGATTAAAGTTTAAGTTTATTGAGTTCATTAAAGCAAAACTAACCATAATTATTATTTGATGCTTATTGAAAAAAAACTAATAAATAAAAAATGAGTTAAAACATGATTTTGGAAAAATTATTAACTGAAAATTTTTTCTTATTTTAAGTATAAATTTGATAATACATAATAGCTTAACAATCTAATCAAATTTAATTGATTGTTTTAGAGCTTTCACAAAACACTTTTCATTAATAAAAAATGTAAATGTTTAGTTAGATTGTTAGCTATCTTAGTCTTTGCTTAATTATTAAAATATTTTTGTTTTTACACAAATAGCTTTTGTTCAAAAATCTAAAAAAAAAAAATTTAAAATAAGCAATGAGCAATTTCATTAAAATGTATGATTTTATTTCAATAAAAATATGTTTTTGGTTTAAAAAAATTGAAAAGTAAATGTGTTTACAAAGCAAATTTTAAATAATACTAAATTTTTGAACACTTAAATTTGATTTTTTTTCTCAAAAAAAAAACTATAAGCAGTTGGAATATTGGCAGTTTTGTGATGAAAAAATTTTATAAAAATTATCTACGATTAATATTACACAAAATATTCATCTAAAAAACAAAAAAAATATTTACCCTAAATTTAAAAAGTAAATTTTGATTAAAAGCTAATTTTAAAGATGTTTTTATAACCCGGATAACTACTCGATAAAAAAAATAACAACTAAAAAATCATAACTTTAACTAACGATTCATCAAACTCATTAATTTTTAATTTGGTTTAGTTTTTAAAAGTTTTCTTAGCATACTGAATCATATTGCTTACTATAAAAAAAATTTAAAGCTTTTTAAGAAAACAAAAATAATAAATAAATAAATAAAAAATTTAAAGAATAAATTCAACAAAAAAATAGGCAAATATATAATATTTAAACACGTCTAGGTTAAAAAAAAAAGCGGTCATAATTAAAACCAATTTAAAAAAAAAAATTGATTCCTAAAATTTTCAAAAAGATTCTAAATGAACTTTTTAATTAGTCAAATTAGGCTTTTTCTTTTTTTGATTTCTTTTTTAAAAACGATGGTGTTCTTATTCCCTTCTTTTTTTTATCTTTTTTCTCAGAACGTTCACTTCGACTTGATATCTAAAAAAAGAAATTATTAAATTCAAATTAATTGAATAAAGCAAGGATAATTTTTTTTTTGTTAAATAAACATATAAAATTTCTTTTATCAACTTACCTCTACACTACTTTTTGAAGCAACAGATGTATCAAACTTATCTTCTTCGTGCGATTCTAAAAAAAAAGATTAGATTTTAGATAAAATAAAGTAGCATGAAAAAAATAAAAGTTGAAAAAATAGTTCATTTTTAAAAGATTGATTAGTTTTGCATGCTATTTGTTAGAATTCAAACAAAATGTCAATTAATGAAATTTTATACTAAAAATTTTCTCTAATTATTTTAAAAAAAGAGCTTTTTAAACAGGATATTTTTTGATAAAATTCATTAAAATCAAATATAAAAATTTTTTATTCAAAAAAATCAATTTCACTTAATTTTTTAAAATTCAATTGAATTAATTTAAAAAATGTTAATTGTTCAAAAATTTTTGAAAATCAAATGCTTATCTCGAATGACAAAAGTTCAAAAACTAAAATGTTTCAAAAAAGAACTTCAATTAAAAAATTTGATTTTAACAATAAAAACCTAATTGATTCATATATTGTTTTTATTAAAAAAAAAAAGATAAAAAAGGGTGTAACTTATATGATGAAATTTGACTGATTTGAATTGAATGAAAAATTGATTGAGCTGATTTTTCTTATTAAACTTTGTCTATTAAAAAAATTTTTTTTAAAGAGAAAAAAAAGATTAAGTAACTAAATGATTGTTTTTTTTAGCTAAAAATAAATACCGTTTACATAAATTCGATTTGTAAATAACTTTAATTGAATACTAAAATTATTAATTAGAATTAGCCTGAAGCAATGAATCTTCATACTTATTGAAATAATTTTAAGGTTTAATTGAATTCTCATTAATTTGATAATTAAAAACAATAAGATAAAAAAAGGCTTAAAAAATAATTAATACAGTTTAAAATAAATAAATTATTAAATAAATGAGTTTTTTAATTTGGATCAAAAAAAAGGTTTTCTTAGTTATTAAAAAATAATTTATTTTAATTAACAAAATTTACTTAAACAAACTAAATTTATATTTAACTAAGTTTATATTTAACTAAACTCATAATTAAATATATTTAGTAAAATTTATGTTCAACTTTTTTTTTAAATTTAAAACTTATGGTAAATCAAATTAATAAAAAACTTGTGTTAAAATTAATACTAAACCATATTTAAATTAAGTTAAACTAAATCATCTTAAAAAATAAAGCAATCAAAATTAAATGAACAAAAACTTTATAATATTGTATCAAACGATTTAAGCCCGACCTGTAAACATAATTTTTTAAAATATTAAAATTTTCAAAAGATGATAATAGAAAAATTGCCCTACCCTATTTAGTTAAAATTAAGTATTTAAAATTTTTAAATAAGCATATTTCATTATTTATTTTAATAAAAAGAAAAAATTTAATAATCAATTAGACTAAAAGAATATTTCCGTAATAAAGATTAAAATGTAAATTTTTGATTAAAATCAGAAAAAAGGAAGGTTTTATTGTTTTTAAATAAAAAAATGTAAAAAAAGTAATTTAAAATGATAGTTTAAAATTAAATTAAAAATTTAAATTTTTGTATAGACAAGAACATGAAAGAAATAAAGTTTGACAAAAAACTTGATATAAAGATAATCAGATTTTGATAAAAAAATTATTTTGAAAAAAAAGATAATTTTTGAAAAAAAATTAATTATGTCTTGATTTCAACAAATGAATTAAGTGACAATCAGTTTAAACTAACACGTTTAAATAAACTTTGAATCATGATTTTGAAATCAGAATGAAAAAAGCAGGTCAATTTTTTTTTTTGGACAGTTTTTATCATTTGGTTAATATCTAAAAAACAAAATAGGTAGTTTCAAAACTTAATTATTTTGATTAAAATGTAGTAATGACACAATTTAAAATTAAGCACGATATTTAAATAAAAAAATTTTATGGAAATTAACAATTAAATTTGAATAAAAAGTTCCTTTTTAATGAAATTAGATTTTTTTAAAAGTTGACTTAAAAACAAAGAAAAACGAAAGTAAAATATCAAATAAACGATAAAATTTTATTATAAAATCAAGGATTTTATGAACAAACTGCTTAATTTTAACATCTCTTAAAAGTTTTATTTTAAATTCAAAAAATCAATTATCAAGTAGCATACATTGAACTTTCTAAATTTATGCAAAAATTTTATAATCGCTTCTTGATAAATCAGCTTAAATATAAGAAAGGAATTTTAAGTTTATCAGAAAATATAAATTTAAAACAATTTATCAATAGAAGGTAAAATAATTTTCCAAATTTAAAAAGTTGTGAAAACTTAATTTTTTTGGAATATTATTTGATACAAAGATAAGTAACCAAAAAAAGTAATTTAAACTTTTCATTTTTATGTATTAAAATATTTTTAGTTTAAATTTTTATTACTCTTTAAGATAATTAACTTGTCTTTTTAAATGTATTCTTTTTAGTCATTTTATTGAAACTTTTTAATCAATTTTTAAATTATTCTTAATTTTTTTTCGTTTAAAAAATTAAATTTAAAAATTTTTTTTTAGAAAAGCCATTAAAATTGAAGAATTTTAACAGCAAAAAATTTGTCAGTTATTCTATTAAAAGTAGAATTTTAGTTTTTATTTCCGATACAAAATCACGATTTTAATAATGCAAAATTTATTTGAATTTTAAAACCAAAAAGCTTCTAGCTGTTTTTTTTTTGTTATTTTTTTAGAAAGTCTTTTGAATTGCAAAATTAGAAAAGAAAACTAAAAATAGTTTGGAAAATTTTTGAAAAAAATTAGTGAAAAAATAATTAAAAATTTCTGAAGTGCGTATTGGCAAGTTAATAACTAAAATTAAAGAAACATTTCTTTTTAAAGCTAAACAATTCTAAAAACACTCTAGTTAAATTCTTAAATTAGAATATAAAAAAATTTTTTTTAATTTGAAATTGATTTAATTGATTTTTTGTTTTGTTACAATTATCTTTTATTTATTTAATGAGCCACATCAGTTCTTTTTCAATTTAAGCTTTATTTTTATCTTAAATTATTTTTTTGTAAAAATTAATAGATAAACAAATTTACATGTTATTAAATAGAAAAATTAGTGTTTTAAAATTTTCAACAAATAGCTATAAAAAATAATTTGAACAATTGTTTTTTAAAAAACTTTTCATTCATAAAGAAGAAATTTGAAACACAAAAAATTCGATATTAATCTAAAAAGGTATATAACAAGTAAATTTAAAATAAAATTTTTGTAAAACTGATAATCTTTAATCTAATTTTAAAAAACAAAATATTTTTTTTTAAAAAAACTTTATCATGTTTATTAGAAAGAATCAAAAAAAGGATTATCAATTTTAATAAAACGTAAACACTAAAAATAATTAAATTGATATCAAATTCTTGTTAAAAGTTAAAAATATTGATTCGAAAAAAGTTGAAAGTTTTAGAACAAGAGAGAATTTGATTGATTTAAAAAACTTTTAAATTAATTTAATTTATAAAAAGATGTTAAAAAATGATTTAAAAATAATAAAATTTAAAGAAAGCTTAAACAGTTAAAAATAATTTTCCTAAAACACAAATAGCATATTTTTAAATTTTTCATAAATTTATAAGCTTTTAAAGCAAAAATCTTTTTTATGCTTTTGTAATGAACTTTTAATGACTTATACTTTTAAAGTTAGATAATCAAAAATTCTGACCAACAAAATGATATTTTATTAAGAGAATCTTTTGTCAAATTTAATGAATTTAAAAACTATTATCTTAATTAAATAACAAAGACTTTAATTTTTATTTAAATTGAATAAGGAAATAAATGAAATTAATTCAAATTAAAGTTTTTTCATCAAAAAAAAAAATTAAGGTCAAAGAAATATGGATTATTCATAATCCTAAATGATTAATATAACATGAATTAAAGTATAATTTAAGTATGAAAAAACATTTAAATAAAGAGTTTTGAACTAACAAAAGTTTTTATAAATTAAAATCACAATTCAACAAAATGATAATTCAGTATAAGATTATATTTCCTTTTTGAATTTAAAAAAAAGCGTATATTAAAGACTTAATTTTATTTACTGTCATTAAAAAAAATTGATTAAGTTTCATTTTTAACGTAAGCATGAAACAAGTATTTTTCAATCTTTCAACAACATTTTAATTTAAATCATGTTCACAGAATATTTGAAAATTAAAAGAATAATATGAATTGATTTATCAATTAAAATTTTTTTATTGATTTTAAAATCAAAACAATAAATTATTTTGACATGAAAAGATTAATAACCAAATTTTTAAAGTTTATGTAATATTGATGTTTAACATTTTTAATTATAAAAACAAAAAATATTACGTAAACAATGTTCAAATTAGTAAAAAAAATAATTTATTCTTTTTATAAAATTTGGCTACTCTTCAATTTATGAATAGAATCAACAATGAATACCTATTTAAACAAAATAAATTAAAATAAAGTTTAGACATTTCGTCTCTTATTTGGTAAACAATAAAAAAATTTGAATTTAATTAAATTTTTCATTAAAAAGTTTACGAAATAAGTATAGATTTTAAAGAACTTTATGAAATGATTGACTATTAATAAATTTTTGTGCAAAAAAATGTTGCATTTAAAATTAGATAAAATTAATAAAATTGACTTAATCAAAATAATAAGAAATCATTTTTTTAAAAAGAATTTTTTATAAGAAATTTTTTTAAAGAATCTAATGATTAAATAGCAATAAAAAATTTGACCAAAAGATTTGATTGATTATTTTAACTATCAACATGATTTTTTCTTTGTTTAAAAAGCATTTAAAATAATGGTTAAACCATGCACTTTTATAAAATAATATTGTCATAAACTACTTTCATTCAAAAATTAAAAATCAAACTTGTTAGATTCAAAATGCTAAAGCTATAAAAACTCTTTTTTAGATAAGTAAAAGGTTAAATTGTTCTGACTACATTCTTAAAATGATTTATAAAAAATTAAATTCTATTAAAATTGATAAAAAACTTTAATCCATAAATTCAATTTTAAAATCCTAAATCATTTCAACCCGCAATTTAAAAATATTTTAAACTTCTTATTGATTTTTTCAAACCAAATAAAAATGTCTTTTTTCAAAATGATACCTAATCGATTTCAATATTTCAAAACAAAATAAGTTCTTTCAAGACAGCATAAATTAATTATTGTAGTATGAAATGAAATATTTTAAAATAAAATCAATTAAAATAACTTACCATCTTCTGACAATGGTGATTTAATTTGATAATGTGAAGACTTATCTTTTTCTTGATTGCTCATAAGTTGACTTAAACCATCAGCTAACTCATCAACTAAAAGAAAAAAAGATTAATTTTTAAAAACATATTTTTAATTTTAATAACAAACCATTTTCTCCTTTTTGTTTACGTTCAACATAATTTCGATAATCTTCCAATTCTTGTCCAGTTATATTATCAAAAGGATTCTTTTCATAAGCTGATTTATATACTTTAGCGTTATGTTGAAATTCTTTTTGAATTATACCTTTTGAAGCTGCACCAATTATAATTTTTTCTCTTTGAACATTAGCATTATCAGTACCAGTACTTATTTCTTCCCAATTGGCACCTTCAAGTATTTTACTCTGAGGACCCTCAGAAATTTTGTTTTTTAATCTGTTTAATTTTATCTGTAACAAAAGAAGAATAAGTTAATAATTTGAAATTAATTTAAGGCATTAAATTTAATTTACTTCTTTTTGTTTTTGTCTAAATTCATTAGATTGAACATTAACAGGTACAAATTGGTGTGAATTATTGATTTTCAATGATGTGGTACGACGAGTTGGTGAGTTTTCTGTAACCCATTTTGTAATTTTTTTTGGATCTGTAGTACCAGTTTCATCAATTTCAATTCTTTGGTAATTATTAGGTGAATTTACCCAACATAATCTATCTTGAGTTCGTTTTCCATCTACTAATTTTCTTAGTGGAGCAATCCAATTATCATCTAAATGTGATTGACTTGCAGGAGGTATTTCAATGTCATCTTCAAGCTTTATTTTCTCTTTATCATTTACTCTTAATAGCTGTTGTTTGTAAATATATCCAGTTCTATATCCAGCATTATCTAACATTCTCATTTTTGATTCAAATTCTAAATCCCATATTTTCCATTTTCTTATTTTTTCTTTTTTTTTTATCTCTTGATTATCTTCATCATCAGATTTTATATCAATGCTAGATGGTGTTGTAATTTTAAGTAGATTTCGTGTCTGTTGAACGACATCTTTTGACATTTCAAAAACATTATCAAATGTGGTAAATTTTAGTTGTATTTCACAAGCAGCTACAACATTCTGTGCTAAAAAAAAAGCTTCTTCAATACTTGCACCTCCAATTAATATACCATAGTTTCTTAAAATTAAAATTTTATTAAAAGTTCCCAAATCTTTACCAATTGCACTTTTTTCTTCTTCATCCACAACACCTTTATAAGTGTGATAACTAACATCTCCAACAATAGCTGCTTCTGTAGATAAGCATAATAAACCACTTTTAAGAGATGAAATAGCGACACAAGAAGCATTAGATAAATGAATAATAGCTTTAATATCTGGTCTAAATAAATAAATAGCTGTATTCAATCCAAATGCATTACGATTGTAACTAAAATTTGTTGAACCTGGATCAACTACATTACCTTGCATATCTATTTTTAATAAGGTAGATGCAGATATTTCATTACTATGTAAACCAAAAGGAATGGTTAAAAAATGTTCATCTTTTTGTGTTAATCTAACTGTAATACTGTTTAAACTTGAAGACCAACCGTTCAATTGAATTAAACGATTTACAGCAGCTACTTTACAGCGTAATTGTCTTTCTAGTTTATCATACTTGTAAACATCAATACCACGTATATCATTGATTGGAGTTATAACGGCATTTAGCCTACTTCCATAAAAATTAGATGTATTGCCGCTACTTGGCATTAAAAGTTCAGTTACCTGTTGTAAAGCAGCCAATGTAGAGGGTGAGTAACCTTCACTTAATTGTGTTTCAATTATTCGTTCTAATTCTTCTTTAAAAATTTGACTTTCAATTATCATTTTAACTCGTTTCCTTCGCTCCATTTCTTTCATATCTTGTTCTATGTTTGGAGGTTTAGTGGCTTGAATGTCTTCTTCATTAAATGCCAAACCGTTTACTGTTTCAACATTATCAGCCATAATTTAAGCTAAAATTTTAAAATAAAAATAATTACTTTGTATTTTATAAATTAAAATGAAACTAAAATATTTTTCCAATTTTTTGTGTAAAAAGTTTCTAAAGTTGTTTTAATTGATCAAGTTTATCATTATGTTCATTTATGAAAAAAGCTGTTTATATTATCAAACATTTCTAGAGTTTTTAAATTTGATGTACACCCAACCTTTTGTTAGTATTCAATTAAAATTTAAATAAAGAATTCTAAAAATAATTATTTTAAAATTTTGTTACCATGGTAAATATTTTAATTCATCACAAGAAACTCAAGCTTGAATAAAATTGTAATTTAAGTAAAATTCTTCTCTTAAATTATAATCAATAGGGAATTTATTTAAGAAAAAAATATTAAGATTTTATATTAAAGAAAACTAAAGACGTGCTTGTTTTTAAATATTCAAATCTTTTGGACTAATGCCCTTTTAAAATTTTTTTTTCCTTAAAATAATCTAAGATTTTATTTAAATCTCAAACTTAACATAAACTTAAATATGTTTCCAACTTTAAATTTAAATAATAAGCTAACATTTAATTCGAAATTTTCTTTTTAAAAAAGTTTAAAATTAGCATTAAGATGAACTTTAAAACAATGTGTGTTTATTGAAACATTGTGTTTTAATTTTAAAGAAAATTCTATGTTTTAATTGAAACTTTAAATGAAATTTTATTCTAATAAACTTATTATATTTTGATTGATAGAAAAAAATTATCTTAGTCTATATTTTTAAATAAGAAATATCTTTTTTTTACCTAATTACTGATAGCCATACAAAAAGATGCTTTCAATCAAACTAGTCTAAACAAATAAATAGAATGATAAAATTTAGATAAAAAAAAATCTTAAGTATGATTTTGATAAAGAAAATTTATTTTGAGTAACACTCAAAAATATACCTGTTTTGTTTTTAAAAAGAAAAAAAAAGTAAATAAAATGCTTTTTAATTTACCAATTTTATAGCTTTAGAAAAAGTGACGAAAATCAGGTTTACTATGGAAAAGTAGACAAAAATTAAAAGCGGCAATTTTTTGTTTTTAAACATTAAAAACATGCTTTTAAAAGTTTTAAAACTTAATATTTCATTCAAATTTTTTTAAACTCATCTTACTTTCAATTATAAGCTAAAAAATTAATAAATATTTGGCTATATATATAAATAAAAATTAAAAAAAGTTTTGATTACCTTTTATTAGAATTAATAACTTTTCAATATCAATTAATTCAAAAATAAGTTATTTCAATCCAAATAAAAACTAATTAGTTATTTATTACAAATTTATATTATTTAGCTGATCAATATTTTGAAAAACAAAAGTTTTCTTTTTAACACTTAATCCGAAATAAATACAATATTATTAAAAATCACAACATTAATTTGAGTAGGTTGAACATGACTAATTTGATTCTTCAATTGTATTAAAGCTAATTTTAAATTGCGCTCTTAATTATTATTAAAATGAAATTTTAAATGAAGTTTTTCAAACAAAATGATTGCATATAGAATTTGTATGAGAAAATAAAAAATTAGAAAAAAAATTAAACCAACGCCTTGTGAAAAGCTGAACAAAAAGTATGAGCCGAAAATACGGCGGCGGTTGTTCTGAACATTCTAAAATTAAAAAAAAATCGAACTTTAATAAGATGAAATAATTTTTTTATAAATTAATTTAGTTAGAAAAATTTTAGTGTTTTAATTTAAAAACTGTTAATTATTTTTTTATTTTGAATTTTTAATTAATTGATATAAATTAAACAAAATTTTTCTTTTTTAGAAAAAAAATTCTATATAAAAGATGACATGTCAGTAGTATTTTAGAAAAGTATCCACTTTTTTTTCTAAAAAAAACTATGTCGATTTTAAAAAGCCGGTTACATTTGAAAAATAAATAGAAATAAATTAAACACAAATCAATAATTCATAGTTTTCTTTTTTGAAATTCTTTACAACATTATAATCATTAACAGAATATTAATGAATATTATTAGACAATTTAGTAAACTTTTTATAATTATAAATTCATTTATTAGTTCTAAAAATAAGTTTAAAAATTAATTTTTTATTCAAATTAAATTAAAATTTATTTCAATTTATTCAAAAAAAAATATAAAACATTTTTGTTTATTGGCTAACATCAATTAGAAAAAGTTGTTTTTGATGTTAAATTAATTTAAAAAACTATTTTTGATAAATAAACTTCAAAAGATAAAAAATTAAACTAAAAAGTAATTAAAATTAAGCTTATTAAAAAGATAGAAATTAAGTTTTAAATAAAAAAATTAATTTTAGTTAATAAAAATTAAAAGATCATAGCAACAACAACAAAATTATTTTTAAGTATTTTGTTGAAAAAAATTTTAATTTAGCATCTTTAAAAGATAAAAATGTTTTTATGCTGAATATGATTTTGATTAATGTCTATTTTTCATTTTATAAACACATAAAATAGTGATACAAACACAATATAAGAATCGACATTACCTTGAGAAATTTTTCTATAAAAAAGTTAAACAAAAAGACAAACTTACTGATTAATCAAGTTTTTACCTTAGTTAATTACTTAAACTTCAAAAAAATATTTTAAATAAAAAAAAACTATAAAACAACCTTGAAATCTCACACTGGTCAAAGATGAAGAAGTTTATAGAAAAATATCGTTTACTTATTATAAATTTTTTTAACTAAAAATTATCTTTTAACTACAAAGATTAGATGCTTTAAAATAAAAATTTTATTTTATGCCAAAAATTATATAATTTGTCTGTTAGTTTTAACTAATTAAAAAATCCATATAAATAGCAACTTAAATTAAAACATAGACTCATTAGTAGTTGATACTTTCAAGAAGATAGTTTTTCAAAGTTTTCAAAAACCAAAATGAAATTTTTTTTAGTTTTATCATGTAAGTTTAATAGAAATTTTTTTAGTTTAAACTTTTTTCCATTCATTTTTCCAATTAACTTAAATTTTATTTTTTTTATTTTACAGTAATTGTTTTACTTTCATACTCTGCTTCAGCAGCAAGAGTACCAAAAGCTTTTAAGCATGCTGCAAGTAATGATGTAGTTGTTCAAGAAGTAGCTGCTGATGTTGAAAATGATGAAAATGTTGAAAACGATAACTCATTAGCTAGCCCAGAATCAAATGAAGATAAAGCCAAAAATGTTAATAAAGAACAAGATAGTACTTTACGTTCAGTAGAAAACGTTGAAAAAACTGTTAGAACAACTCGTGTTTCCCAACCAGAAGGTACAAAAACAACTACTGTTGTAACTGTTGAACAACCAGCTGCCAAACAAGTAAGCACTGTTCGTAAAACTGTACAAGTAACCCAACCACAAAAACAAGTTACTTACCATCATCCACAAACTGTTGTTTACAGCCAACCTGAATACACCAGAGTTGTTTATACTCAACCAGAACACCAACAAGTTGTCTATGCTCAACCACAAAACCAAGTAACTTATCATCAATCAGAATTCACTTACCGCCAACCAGAGCACTCACAAGTTGTTTACCGTCAACCAGAACATTCACAAGTTGTTTACCGTCAGCCAGAACACTCTCAAGTAACTTATCGTCAACCAGAACACTCACAAGTCACTTATCGTCAACCAGAAAATTCTCAAGTTGTTTACCGTCAACCTGAAAACTCACAAGTAGTTTACACTCAACCAGAGCACCAACAAGTTGTATACACACAACCAGAAAGTCACTCTGTAGTTTACACACAACCTCAACCAGAAAGCCATTCAGTAGTTTACACTCAACCTCAACCAGAAAGCCATTCAGTAGTTTACTCTCAACCTCAACCAGTCGTATACTCTCAACCTCAACAATTTGTATATACTCAACCTCAACAAGTTGTTTACTCTCAACCTCAACAAAAAACAGTTGTTGTTTCTGAACCAGTTAGAAAAGAAGTAACTACTCCAGTAAGAAAAACTGTTAAAACTGTAACCAAAACAATCAAATACGTTCAACCAAATCCAATTGTATATGAATTACCACGTAAAACTGTTAAACAAACTTCTGTATCTTTACAACAACCACATGATGTTGTAGATGATGCTCAAGATCAATCTGCAAGAGCTGATGTATCAGTTCAAGAACCAGAAACAAACTACTAAATTAGTTAATTGTTATTTTTTTAGTTTATAAATGTGTTTTATTTTATATTCCAAATTCATATCAAAATTTGTTTAAATAAATTTTTAGTATAAATTCTCTTGTTTTTTTTATTAAATTTTAAAATTCAAGTATTCTTTTTTAAAAATTTTGTCTTTTATTCTAATTTATTGAGTTTTCATAAATTCTGTACGAAAATTTGAATAATTAAAACAGATGCTTTAAATTAGTTTAAAAATAAACTTTTTAAAAACCAAGTTGTATGGCACTAAGTTTTTTTGAAATATTTTTAAACAATTTAAAAGACGCATGTTAGATTTATTTTTGGAATTTTTTTAACGATGCCAAAGAAAAAAAATTCTGTTATAATAAATTATTTTGAATTGAATTAACAAAATGTCTAATGAATTCTCTTTAACAGATAAATTTCTATTAACTGAATTTTGTAATAAAATTGAAAAATATGATAAAAAAATAAATTATAAATGTGTAGACAAATCTAATAATTTTAGGAATGAAGGAAATAAACATTTTGGTAAAAATGAATTTAAAGAAGCTTTAGTTCTTTTTAATAAGGTAAGTTTTTAAAAAAAAAATTTAAAGTTTTTTGAATTTTTTTGTTTAGGCAATTAAATATGGACCTAATTCTAGTGAGCAATTAGCATTAGGATTTGCTAATAAATCAGCTGCTTTGTATCATTTAAATTATTATAAAGAATCTATTGATTGTATTGATTTAGCAATTAAAAATAATTATCCTGAACAAAAAATTAAAAAGCTTGAAGAACGTAGAAATAATTGTATCAATAAAATTAAAGATCAATTAAATATTAAAGATAATTCGAATAAGAATGAACTTGATAATAAAGATAATTCTAAAATCAAAAATAACTCAGAAATTAAGAATAAATCTAATTTAAAGAATGATCCTACAAATCAAGTTGAATTTAGTAACAAAAATGAATCTAATGCTAAGAATAAAACTAAGAAAGAATTTAAAAATGAAATTAAAAACAGTGAAAATGTTTCTAATTATAGTAAAAATGATATAGTCATTAGTAATAAAGATGAAAAAGTTGAGAAAAAATTAAAAGAAAAAAATATTAATAAAAATTTTAATGAATCAAAAGTTAAATTTAAAGATGAATTGAAACAAGACGGTTTCAGTGAAAATTTAATTGAAATTGATTGGTTAGATGGTAGTATGAAAGAATTAGGTGTAAGATCTAAAAAAAATATTAAAAAAGGAGAACTAATTCTACTTGAAAAACCTTTTGTCAATTCATTGAATATTGAGAATATTGATAGTTACTGTTATTCATGTTTAAAAAAACTTTCTCCTGAAACTCAATATCCATGTAGACAATGTATACAAGTAAATTATTGTTGTTTAAATTGTGAAGAAAAATGTTGGAATAAGTTTCATAATATTGAATGTGGTTATATTGATTTATACAAAATAAATGATCATCTTGAACATCATACTAAAATTTCATCTAAATTAATTTGCAATCTATTTAATGATTGTGAGTTTAATAAAGAAAAATTTTTAGAAAGTTTAAGACACTCAACAAAAAAAAGTGGACGTAAATTAGATAAAAATTATGATTCATTTGCACAATTAATAGAACATGAAAATAAAGATAAAAATAATTATTCTTTAATATCTTTACTACTCATTGCATTTTTCAATGTAAGATTTAAAGCACAATCAAAAAGTTTATTTAAATCATTTTTCAATGATGAAGAATTAATATTTCTAAAGAAAATAATAGAAAAACATATAAGACAAATACAAGTTAATGCATTAATGATAACTGATACAAATGTTGTGGATAATTTAGAAAATGAGTTTCCAATTTTTGAAAGTAACAATGTAGGTATTGGTATTTATATTAATTTATCTTTGATAAATCATAATTGCAAACCTAATATAAGTATAAGTGGATTTTGGGATCAAACTGTTTTGATTAAATCAAATAAGAAAATAGAAAAAAGAAAATGGCTTTGTTTTTCTTATGGAGCACATTATAATTACCAAAGATTTTCAAAAAGAAAAACCCTACTATGGGATAGTTACTTTTTTGATTGTAGTTGTGAATGTTGTGTCCAAAGAATTGATCCTATATTTTATGCTATTTTATGCTCAAGTTGTAAAGAAACAATTTTATCTTCAAGTCAAAAGTTTTGTCCAATTTGTTCTACATTAATTAATAGAGAAGAAATAGAAAAAGTTAAAGTTGAAACAAATAGAAAAATTAATAAAATAGAAAAAGATTTAAAAGATAAACAAATTTCAAACGATAAACTAAAGCGTTTAATAAATGATTTAATTGAGTGTAAACTAGAATTACAATCTATTTTACATCCAAATAATAAATGTTTGGAGAGGATCTATTTTGTTTTATTTGCTTGTTACAAACGAATTAAAAATTATGAAAGCGCTTATGAATTTGCATTATTATATTGGCAGTGCCTTACAGTTAAATTAGATTATTATGACATAATGTCTTTTAATAATATGATTAATTTCTCAAATTGTCTACTAAAACTTATAGGAGAAATGATAAATTTGAATTATTCAAATAAATCACTTGCTTTTTTAATACAAGAAAAGATAAATGAAATGATAACTAAAATAAAAGATACAGTTGAACAAGTTTTTGATTATGAAACTGAGAAAAAAATTAAAGTTTTGAATATTTTTAACAAAATAAAAACAGATTTAGAATTAAATTTAAATTGTGATTTAAAATTTGACTAGCTAAAACAAATTTTATCTAAATTTCATACTAAATTATCACAAATATAGAAAACTTTTCAATTATATAAAACTTTCTAGTAAATTTAATTTATAAAATTTTTGTCTTTAAAATAAAACTACTAAATAATAAAACAAACTTAGCAACTGATATTTACATAAGGCAAAATGTTGACAATATCTCCACTATAAGTATTGATTGAAGATGACATTTCATGCCATTCTTTCCATTCTCCTTGTCCATCATAATGACCATTGACACCAGGCCATTTTTCACTATCAATTTTTTCAATCATATATTCTGTAACAGGTTCATGTTTAACAGACCCATTATCATCTTCTTCTTGATCTATATTTTCATCTTGAGAATCATTACTCAAATTTTCTTCTTTAATATTTAACTGATGACTTTGACGTTCATAAAATTGTTGTCTTTGGAATTGCTGTTGTTCAAAAATTAATCGTTGTTCTTCATCATCATCAGAAACATATTCATTTTTTAAATTTTCTTTATCAATATAATTTTCATCATTTTCTTGATCATTTGAACTATCCATAAAATTTTCTTCATCCATTTTTAATAAAAAACAATAAATTTAAGAAACCAAAAAAGAAAAAAAATTTTCACTTTTTGCTAATCAATACATCTGGTTGAGAACAATTTATACAAGAACGAAATTTAAGGACGGATCTTAAACTGATGATATTAAAAACATAAATAATTTTTAAAGTATAATTTTTTTCAAAAAAATATTATCATTTTAAAATCATAAATAAGGCATAAATGATTCTAAAGTGAGTAATTGGTAAAGATAGTTAAGTTGAATTAGCTTAATAACGATATTTAATAAAGGAAAAAAATTTGTTTACATATCCTAGAGCTTTAGTAAACGTGCAATAAAATACGCATGAGTAATAAAGAAAAGTGAAAAGGGATCATTTAAAAATTACAGTCTATTTTGAAATAAACAAAGTTGAAGAAGTTGGCTGTTAAAAAATAAATTTTTCACTTTCCCTTTATCACTCATTTTAAATTGTGTTTTCATTTATATATGTCGTTTTAATACTCAAAAATTATTCTAATACACTTTTGTTTACAAATTATTTTATCGTTATAACGATTGTAAGTTAATTATTCGTATAAATTTTCAGTAATTTTTATTGCTATTTTCTTTTTTAAAAAAGCAAACATTGATAAGATTTTTTTTCTTTCTTTCTTAAATATACCTGATAAGATTGATTGTAATGTGTTTTTAGTATCTTACTTGTTGATTAATTAATAAAATTAGTTGATATTTCAAGTTAATCTTAAAAATTGAACTGATTGTTGAGAATTAATTACTTTTTTATGTTAACATTCTTTAAGTAAGAAAAGCGGAACTATAAAAATTCCTTTTGTCAAGTATTTGAAGTAGTAGTTAACATTTATATGTGAAATAAACCTTGTAATGTATTTTTGATTAAATTTAATTCTATAATCATAAAATCACAAAAAAGTTTAAAAAATTAATCTTGTTCTGCGCCCCTTATTAGGTTTCAAATATACAAAATAAAAACAAGTTTACCTGTTTATGAAAGTTTAAGTAATTTAAAAAAAAAGCTAAATGCTTATAAAAGTAAATTTTCATATTAAGATTGACATAATTGTAAATGGGCGAATCTAATTAAATAGTTTGTAAATTTAAAATACATTTTTTTAATATTTTAGTTTAGAAAGCTGTGTAAAACTTTTCAAATATATTTTTTTGAAAAAAAAAATTTGAAACTTTTAGTGTTTTATTCAATGTTTTGTTATTTCAATTTTTAATTTTTTTCTTTTCGATTTCAGAACTTTTTTTTACAACCTTTTACTTTTTTTATTCAAAATGTCTGAAGAAATGAATAATAATGGTGAAAAACATTTTGATGAAGAGCAAATTGATGAAGATGCTCCTGAAATAGAATTAATCATAAAAGTAAGCTACTTTTTTTTTTAATTAAAAAAATTTTGTTAATCCTTTTAATTAGGCATCTACAATTGATGGAATGAGAAAAGGTGCTTGTTTATTCTGTCAAGAATATTTTATGGATTTATATTTACTTGCAGAATTAAAAACTATTTCATTGAAAATAACAACTGTTGATATGAATAAACCACCACCTGATTTTCGTTCTAATTTTGATTCCACTCCTCCACCAATTTTAATTGATAGAGGCCAAGCAATTTTAGAGAATGAAAAAATTGAACGTTACATTATGAAAAATGTACCTGGAGGACACAATTTGTTTGTTTCTGATAAAGAAACAGTTAATGTCGTCGAAAACTTATATAGTGTAAGTTAATTAATTATTAAAATTTATGTTTTTTGATAATTAAAATTTTTTTTATTTTTAGAAATTTAAATTAATGATGGCGCGAAAAGATGAGAATTCTAAAAAAGCATTATTTAATCAACTTGCAAACATTAATAAACATTTATTAGTTAGAAATACTAGATTTTTGACAGGAGATACATTATGTTGTTTTGATTGTGAGCTTATGCCTAGATTACAGCATATTCGTATTGCAGGTAATATTTTTAATGATACTTAATTATTTTTTTAATTTCAAAGTAATTTAAAAATAATTTCAACTAAACAAAAATTTACTTTTAAAGGTTCTTTCTTTGCTGATTTTGAAATTCCTAAAGAAATGACTGGAATTTGGTCATATATGTATAACATGTATCAATTAGATGCTTTTATTCAATCTTGTCCAGCTGATCAAGATATTATTCATCATTATAAATTAAAACAAACAAATATTAAAATAAAAAAACGTGAAGAACTTGAAACACCAACAATAACAACTTCAATTCCAGATGGAATTATTGAAAACTAAAATATCTTTTTAATTATTGAAAACTGATAAAAATGACCAAAGTTTATCTGAATTAAATTAAAAGATATAAAAAAAAAAATTATTTTTCAAACATTCCTAAAGCCAAAGAAAATTTTCTTAAAATAATTAAACTTTGATTGTATTTTAATTATAGAATTTTATAAAAATTTATTTGATTAAATTAAAAGCCAATTAAACTTTATTAGTCAAATAAGCAATAATTTTATATTGCTTTTACAAAAATCTTAAGGGACCATAATTAAAGTGCTTAATTGATAAAAAAAATTTTGATTAAATCAAAGTTAATTAAAAATTTTAATAGATTTTTCACTTTATAAATCATTTTAAAAGTTATCAAATGAAAATTTTAAATTAAGTAGTTATTAGAATTCAATTTTTTTTTTATTTAACTTAAATTCAAAAATATCAGCAAAATTTCATAAAATTCAAAAAACATAAATATCCAAAGTTTTAACAGATAAATTTTTTAATTTTTCGTGTTGGCGAACAAAGTTAAAAAGCAAAAAAAATGTGGGTGCATTTAAAAATTACGATAAATTGAAGAAATTTATAATTAAACTTAACAAAATCATTAAATTATTTGATAAACCTGTTCAATAAATTTTGTTACAATCAAAATTAAATATATTTTTCTAAGCTAAAATAAAATTTTTTTAAATTAAACTTTCAATTGAAATTTAATTTTTGAAATAAATTTGAAAAATAAACTAAGAATAATTAAATTTAAATAATTCATGGTGTAATAATAGAGTTTTTTCCTAAAGATCTAGGTCTTTTTAAAGAATTTGTTATTCTAGATGTCAATATTAATCCAATTAATAAGAACACGCTTAACAATATATTAGATTCAAAATCTCCATAATAATTAAGTACATAAGCAGATAAAAATGTAAAGATTATACCAAAAATCTATTTTTATCAAAAAAAAAACAAATTAAAATTTTTAATTAAAAAGTTAAATAATTACCTGTGCAGACATGTTTAATAAACCGGCAGAAGTACCTTCAGATTGAGGATATGTAATTTCAGCAGCATATTCAAAACCAATAGGTAAATAACCAGTCATAAAGAATCCTAAAAACGTAGATACTAAATATATTGGCCAGAAATATGGAATATATAAAATAAAAGTAAATATAACCATTCCCATAAAAGATAAGGCATATAAAATTAGTGTTGTTGCTTTATATGCTTGTGTTTTATCTAATATAATTCCACAAATAATAGATCCAATTGTACCTGCAATTGTTATTAATAAACCAATTCCACCTGCTTCTTGACTTGAATTTTTAAAATGAGAATTTATCATTTGTTCTAATAATGTTGATATAGCATAAAATACTCCAACATTAATTCCATAAGTGATAAACATCAAAATAAAGTTATAATCACTGAAAAAAATTTTCAACTCATTCAAATAATTACTTTCACTATGATAATTTTCACTTTCTGACTGAGCTAAAGATGGGGGTTTTTTAGGTTTTTCATTGAAAAAAATTAAAATTAAAACAAAAACTATTAATGTCAAAGTAAATAATAACCAAGAAATTTTCATTAAACCATAACCAGTATCGCTTATTGTTATAATATATGGTGGTAAAACAAAACCTAATGCTATACCAATTTGATTACCAAAAACTCCAAATGCTGTTGCACTAGAAACTTCTTTAGATGGAAACCATTTTGCAGCTAATTCAGGTGGGATATTGATTATAAATAATTGAGATGCAGCTACAATGCATTGTCCAGTCATTAAAATCCAAAATTGATCTGGATTAGTTGAAAAACATTTTATGAATGATCCTAAGCATGTACCAAATGCTCCTAAACTAACACAAAATCTTAAACCTTTTTTACTTAAAATCCAAGTTGCAGGTATAATTCCAGGTATATATAAAATCATAAATATCATTGATGTATAATTAATAGCTAAATTTGATACATTATAATAAGGTGCAACAATTGTTGCAACAATTGAGTATTCTATCCATTGAAAAGAATTAGACATTGAGTACAATGAAAATAAGAGTAAAATAAAAAATCTTTTTTTATAAACTTTAATATCAACTTCATTTTTAACTGATTCATATGATAACTTTCTATTTGATTCAATACTGATTTTATCATTTGAAACAGGTAAACTTGTTTCATTTAAATTTGTTGAATACTTATTATTCATTTTTATAAAATTTTAACACAGTTTATTCACAACCATAGGTTACTAATTAGAAAAGAGAAAAAAAACTCTTAAAAACTTTTTGAAGTTTATTAGATTATTAGAATATAAATTATAATTAATTAAAAGTTATTTAAATTAATTGCTTATCAATGCAAAAAAAACTTTTTTGAACTTATGTTTAATTAAAACCCTAAAGTTGAATAAAGCTAATCTTTAGATTTAAATTAAAAATAAATTTTAACTTTTGTTGAAAAAGAATTAATTATACAAAAAATAAAAATAAATACCTATTTTATTTAAAAATAAAAAACTATAGATTAGTTTTAAATGATTTTCATTGAGTTTTGATGAATTCACAACCAAAATTGAAAAACTAGTTTTAATGAGTTGAATCAAAATAAAAAAAATAAAAATTAAACTTGAAAGAAAATAAATTCTCTAAATTATTTAAACAATTGAAACATCTTTGAATATATAATTTTTTTCCCAAATACTTCTATTAAGTCTGTTTATAAAAGGAATAAACATAAAAGGATGCTAACGCTCTTTGAAAATGAATACTTAATTACGAAGTTTATAAAATTTTGATTTTAACTTTATAATTAATAAAAATTAAATTGGTTAAGATTTTTTCTATAAAATAGAAATATAATACTATTTCTAATCTTCTAGTTAATTTTTTTATTCATAAGTTTAAATGAGTTTAATTTGATTAAAATCATCTTTTTTTTTATTCTAATTTTTTTTGATCTACATTTTTGTTTATTAAATGAACTAATTTTACTCTTCTCATAAAAAATATCTTAACTTTAAAAACCAAAAATATTTATCTTCTGAAAAAACTTTTAATTGAGCAAGACAGTATTCGAAGTTCAAGCGCTAAATTTAACTTTTTTCTTTACTCGTTTATTTTTAATTATTCTTTGATTAATGCTTTTTTTGTGAATTGTATCTTATTTCAATTTGAATTTTACAATTTTAAAATGAAAAAATTAGTTTCAACAAATAAAAATTATATTTTAAACACAAGTTTCGAAATTTTTTTAATTTTTTATTCACAACAGAGACATCTATTATGTTGTTTATTGATTTTTTTTTTATGCGCTAACTTCAAGTTGAACATAAATTTTTCATCAAATATTTTTTCTTCAATTATTTATATTTAAAAATTAAAACGACAGCAAGAAAATTATAAAACATTAGCTATGAGATTTTTTTAAAAATAAAATTACAAATTAATTTACTAACAAATATTTTAAAAAAATGACGAATTAAAAAAATAAGATTTTAGAAAAACAAGATCATAGAAAGATACTAGAATTCTGAATTGAAGAAAAAAGAAAATTAAAATGGTAGAGGAAAGAAAATGTGTAAAATTAAAGGATAATTCAAGAAAAATTTAAGAAAGAAAACACGTTTACAGCTAAATCAAAAAAATATTATTTAACAAAGGATTGTATAATCGATTTACAAATTTTTCTCAAATAATCAGTGTAAAAGCTAAAATATTTTTTATTTTAAAATGAGTCAGTTATATTAAAATTTACAAGCTTTTAAATTTTTAAATTTAAATTTGAAATATTTAGCTTTAAACTGATTAGAGTAAGAAAATATGAAAAAGCAAAAAATAAAAGAATCTGACTGAAAATTAGAAAAAAAAGAATCAAGTAAAATACTGAGTTATAAAAAAGAAATAATTCAAATATGGAAAAAATGAAAGAATTAATTATAAACTTTAGAAAAATATTTTTGTTAAATAAGTTATTAAACTCATTTATTATTAGTTAGTTTTAATTTAAAAAGCTTAACAGAATTTGAATTAAAAAATCAAAAACTTAAGATATCAAAATAATTTTTTTTTTTAAAACTCAACTATAATTTATCTTAATGAACTTTAAATTAGATAATAAGTGAATTAGGAAGTAATTTATAATGTTTAGCTTAAATATTTTTTATACTTTGTTTATCTTTTAAAATAGTTTTGACCACTAAAATTTGTCAGACTGTTAAATTTTTTAGAGTCAAAATTTGGAGATAAAAAAATGAAGCTTATGAAAATTTATAATTTTAGAGTATGATTTTTGAGTATAATTTTCATAAAATTTGATGTGTCTTTGAATTTTAAACTAATAATCTGAAAAAGTTAATTCTTTTAGTTATCTGAATATTAAAATAATTTCAATATACTAAAATGCCTTTTAAAGTTATTAGAAAAGCAATTTGATTTAAAAAATGTTTTTGATAAAAAAAAGGAAGTTTTAAATTTAAAGTTTGAATTAAAAGTAATTAAAATTATACCCATTTATCACAAGTCAAAGGAAATAGTCGTTTATATATATCACACATTTAAAAAAAAAAGCAAACAAACCTCGAATCAGCTGTTTTTATAAAAAAATTAAAAATTATTTATTGCTTTCTCTTTTAGAAAAGCTATGAATTTTTTTTCTGGACTTTAGTATAAAAATACTTTAATTTGGAATGATAATTATAGAAAACGATTATACTCATTAAAATAAGCTAAAAGTTTATTATTTCTTCAAATTTTATTTGGTCAGTTTATAGTTTTTCATAAGTTTATTCTACTTAATTTGACAAAGGCTTTTTTACTGTGCAAATTTGTGTTTTTTATAAGATTAAATTTTTTTTTAGAAAAAAAATATTCTGAACAGTTTTTTTCTTAATTTTGACAATAAGCTGGTATAAAAAATGAAAAAAGTCAAAATTATTAAGATTATATAAAACAATTTTCCCTAAATTAGAAACTACTTTAAAAATTGAATATTTTTTAGAAAGTTTAACTAAATTAATTTTTAATTGAATGAGCTGAATAATTCTAATTGAATATTAAAAATTTATGGATTTAATTGTTTTGATTAGAATTTATCTTTTAAAGTTTTATAGAATACTAAGAAAAATGTAAATAATTTTAATCATAGATTTTTTATAGAAGCTGTTAATACTTTTTTTTTTCTAAATCATTCATTTTGTCGTTTCTATTAGTTACACCGTTTTTAAAAAAAAAAAATTTAATTTTCTTTTATAGGGTTACTTATAGCTAAAACACATTTAATATTTTCACCGGTCATTTAATACTTTATTAGTATAAAAACTCTAAAACTTATATAAGTCTTTTAAACTCGATTAAACAATTCGTTTTGAAAATAATTTAAGTTTTTAGAAAATTTCTTCCATTAAAGTATGGTCACATTTCTTATGATTAGTTTGAATTATTTTTTTTTTTAGGTACAAATGAATCTAGACGTCTAGCAATTACTATTGTCTAAAAGTCAAAGTTCATTTAAAAATATAATATCATCTATGTAAATAATAGTTTTAAAGATAAGCTTTAGTATGCAAACTTTATTGCTTTGACGCATTCTTTTGTAAGGAAAAAAAAATTCTAATTGAAGTCAAAATTATGTTTAATTATTAAATTTTTATTGACTAATTCTTTAGATGATTTATTGATGAATTTTATTTAATAAACAATAATTGAATTAGTTTAAATTATTCTACGTTATTTGTTGAAAAGATGAAAATTTTTTTAAATTATTTCTTTTTGTTCTATATGAAAAATTATTTTCTTGTCAATACCGTAAATGTAAATAACTTTTAAATTTATAGTTTCTTAACTTTTTAAAGTATCCCAAAATTTAATGTGGTTTTAAAAATCAAATTAAAATTTCTTGCTCATGTTTTTTTTTAAAAAAAAAATTCTTTTTTTATTACTTAGAAGTGATGAATTCAAATGTTTTAGCTTTTTTTAATGAAAAGCTATAATTAAAAAACAAGAGTGTGAATTTTAATGAGGAGGGGTAAAAGGTAAAGATTAACATTAAAAAAAAAGCTGTTAAATAATTTTTCATCATTTTAAGGTGGCTATAGAAGAATTCATAAACTGACAATAAAAGCTTAAAAAATATTTTAAAATGTTTCAAAATTATGTTATAGGGTTAACTTGTCTTTGATTCAAAAGAATAGTAAAGAAGTTTAAAATAACTTTATTTAAAAATAAATTTTCAAGTATAATTCATCATAATTAATTTAACAAAATTATTTTTTTGAAAAAAATTTTTTGAATATTTAAACTGCAAGAACTTAATTTGCTATTGATTATTGAAAAAGCTTTATTCGAATTTAATCAATCTTAAAAAATAAATTTATTTTTAATAAGAATTAAGTTTGTTCTCAATTAATTTATGTTTATCAAAATATTTTCTATTCATTTAAAGTTTCTATTGAAAATATATATAACTTTTGAGAAAAAAAGTTTCTAATCATCTTTTTTGTGTAAAGTTGTTTAAAGATATTAAAATAGATTCTAATTTAGCAAAAAAAAAATGATTTTAACCCTAAAAAATTTTTAATTATCAGAATAAGTTTTAATATTCACAGAAAAAAAGCTTAATCTGTAGAAGAATCATCTAAAATTTTCTTATTCTAAAAAAATTGTATTCCAAGTTTCTATTCTTAAAAAAACTTTATTCTAAATAAAAAAGTTTCTTTTCAATATAAAGTTTTTTTAATAAAAAAATTTTATTTATCAAAAAAAGAATTTCTCTTAAATTTGATAAAAAAGTCTTTGCTTAAATTTGATAAAAAAGTCTTTGCTTAAATTTGATAAAAAAATCTTTGCTTAAATTTTTTTCTTAAAACCTGATCAAATGTTGAACAAATGTTCAACTAAAATAATTTTATACGAAAAAAATTCTGATTAAACTTTAATTATAAGTGATGGTGAAAAATTTCAAATTACCCGAAAAAAAGGAATGAATCATTTAGTAAAATTAATACTTTAGTTATTTTTATTAAATTTATTGTTCGAAGATTTTAAAAAACAAAAGTTTTTTTTAAAAAAATTTTTCAAACAATTTTGATATAAGCTAAACAAATCTTTTGCGTAAATTTTTAATAATTTTTAAAACTTATATAGAAATTAATGTTTTATTGTAAATGATGCTACCTAGTTTTTTTTTTGTTTATAAATTGATGTAGAAAAAGATTTTCTTTCTTTTTTTTTTACTTTTTGATCTATATTGGCTATGGGTGAAAAAATTCTATCGTTTTTATAAATAAAAAAGATGGAGCTTAATTTAAATAAAAATTAGTATTTTTTAAGTTAACATAGAATTATAATTCCTCCTCCTACTTTATTTTTATACAGATCCATACATACACTAGAATGTTTTATTTAATTTAGGTGAGAACAGGCATTGTGAATTACTTTTTATTTATTTTTTTTTGAGAACACCCTATTTTCAAACAACTTAGACTTTTGTGAAAATTAATTTTTTTTTTGGCTAAAATAATAGCAAACTTGTGTTCGTTTTTACAGAGAAACTTTTAAATTTTTCATTTTGTGTTTTTAATTTTTTTTTATTGAAACATTCAATGGTGAAGTTATTGAATTTAGTTCAAACTGGTCAGTCTTTATAGTTTTATTGGTTTATAGTTTTTAGTTAAAATCAATAATTTTTTGTTATTTTTAAATGTTAATTTAATGAATTTTGATTGTTCAACAGATTAAGAAACTTTAACAATTTTATCTTAATTCGACTGAAAACTTTTGTAAAACACTTTTGTCTTAATTCAACTAAAAATATTTGTAAAACACTAATTCTTTACTTTGATTTTATTCAGTTTAAAAGCTTTTTGAGTTTGTTTTAAGCTTAATTAGTTGTGATTTAATTGACAATGAATGATTTTTTAAATGAAGTTGTCTGAAAAAAACTTAATTAGTTTATTAATTAAAAAACTTAATAACTTAAAATGCAATTAGAAATTTGAACATTTGCTAATTTAGCAGATTGTGTAAAGATGGATCTATTTCACTAAAAGATAAGAAAATTGAACAAAAAGAAAAATTTTTTTTAAGTTTAAAGAATATCTTATCAATTATTATCATCGAAAAATCACTTCTTAAAAAGTTTTTTTCTAAAAAAAAAATTTAAATTTAGAATTTTTTTTGTATATTGTAGCCAATACAATTGTCATTTTATCTTAACATCTAATTGTTTTTAAATTAAAAAATTAAATTTAGTTTTAACAAAAATGGCTTCAGCCACACTTATTAATAGTGCAATTTCTAGTGATAATTGTGTTTCAAATAATTTAAATTTATGTAGTAGTAATAGTGATGGTAGTAATATTAGTATAACAAGTAATAATAGTACAGAAGTTATTTCTAAAACAACAACACCAGATTTGAATAATAATAAAGTTCAAAACAATTCAATTGATAATTTGATTAATGAGAAATTTAATGATAAATTAATACAAAATAATCATCAAAAGAAATATAGCGAAGATAATTTCAAAAATTATCAAACGAGCTTATATCAAAAAACTGCAACAGAAATAAAAGTAATTAATCCAGAATGCATTGTTTATTTTTATTGTACTGATGTTGATATTGCAATAGAAGATCATTTCAAAAAAGCATTAAATCCAAGAAGTTGTCAACAAAATGAAAAACCAAAAGGTATAGTTTTTATCTAGACAAAAAAAGTTTATTTTTGTTAATTATGAGGCCAAAATTTTCTTTTTTTAAACAAAAAAATTTTATCTTATAGTACTGTAATAAATATGGCTAGATAAAAGCATTTTGCAACTTTGAAATGTATTTCGTTTTTTATTTTAGTCTTATATACAAAAAATCAAATAGTGATAATTTGATTCAAAAAGTTTTCTTTTTATTTGAATAAACAACTATTTGACACTTAAATAAGATGTTTTGAAAGAAAAATTTTTTTCTTAATCTCATTTATAAAATCTTGTCTATTATACAATGAATGATAATCTTAAAATAATTCTTAATGATGTAAACTAAATATGGTTATTTCACAAAAAAATTAATTTTGAAAATAATCTAATTGTAGTTATAAAATGTCAAAACATCAAAACAATGAAGAAAATTTAAAGAAAAAAATTTTTAGAAAATTTTAACAAGCTTTAATCCTTCTTTAAAGCTATGTCGTCCATTTTAAATCTTATTCATTTGAAGCTTTGAAATGTTTATTTTTACGTTTTGACTTTTGTTTTAAATGACACAGTTTTTTAATTAATGAGATTTTTAAGAAACTTTATACTTTTTAAAACATTTTTTTTCTTATGTTACAATTTCATAACTTAAAACAAAAGAATTTTCAAAAATGAAACTTAATTTTATAATTAGATAGCTTTTTCTTCTTTACTTTAATTAATTTTAATAATTCTAATTAATATATTTAATTTCTAGTTTACATGTTTCAATAATTTAGATTAATATCTATGAATAATTTAAATATTTTGATAACTTATTTTATTTAATTTAAACCTTTTTTTTAATATATTTTAATCTTTTTAATTTATTTCATTAAATTTATGTTAAAAATTAATTTAAATTATTTGAGTTTAAATAACTAAAAATTAAATTTAATAGTTTAATGAAAATTTGATTTGAACTAGTTGAATATTGTGGCGTGTGCTTTTCTTTTTTCCATTATTTTATATTACCACGGAAACTTTATCTGTTTTAAACTTTTTGACACGTTTAAAATTTTATTGTTGCTAGGTTGAATAGCACACTTACCTCTAAAATAAATTTTTGATAAAAAATTTTTTGTAAAAGCTTTTTGTAAGAATTTTTTTTCAATTCAAATTTAAATTTTATATCACTCAATGTTCTTTTACATTTTTTTTCTAAAATTATTTTCTAAAATTATTTTCTAAAACTTGAATTTTCTAATTCTCTTTTATTTGGTTTCTTAAAATGTCTATTTAATTTTTTCTTGAAGTTTTGGATAGATTTTTAAATTTTATTTTTAATTTTAATAATTTTGATCCTTTCAACTAGTGTTTAATTTGATTCATCAAATTTTTTTTTTGTTAGAATAAGATTAATTAGTTTACTGAGCTTAAAATGTTGAGAAAATTTTTTTTACGTTTTAAAATAGTTTATTAGATTATTAACATAAGTTGAAAATAATCTATTTAACAAATAAATTAAATAATTCAATGTCCACGTGTGATTAGTTTAACCTAAAAAGATGTAAGAATGATGAAAATCAAAATTCGTTTAAAAAATTTTTTACATAACCGCTCTTAAATAATTCACATATGATTTTAAAAGTAAAATAAAAAGTATGGTGACATAGTTTGTAAACAAAAATACTTGAAATATTAGAAAATATCAATTTTATAGTTTTTCAATGATCATCTATTTTATTTTGATCGGTTCTCATCAGTAGATTATTTAGCTTTTAAAGTACTCTTTATTACTCTTTAAAATACTTTTTAGTTAATTTTATTGCAAAATAATTTTCAGCTTGTAAAAAGTTTTAAATCCTCAAAAAGATGATCAGCACGTGCTTTAAATGTGCATAGGTCTTGTTTACATTTTTTCTAAAAATCGCACGTGTAACCAAAGCTAGTAAAATTATATTTGATCATTGAAGTTGTAAAAAAAAAAGGTCGCAATTTTTAGACACATGACCTTTCTTTTTTATTTAATTTTCCAATTTTCTGCTTCAAAATTTATTAATTAAACACGTATTAAACTTTAATTTATGCTTGATTAATTGTTTTGATCTTTAGTTTTTATAATACGTTTGTTGATAAGTTTATGAAGATTTTTAAAAAATTTATTAGTTTTTAGATTATTTTGAAAATTTATTGATTTTAAAAACAATAAATTAAGATAGTCATCTGTTTTGACTGTGAGATTTTAAAAACTAGAATTAGACTTTTTTTTTGAATTTTTGTTTTGTTTAAAAATGAAAATGACAAATTTGAAGGAAATCTTTTTGAAAAAATTTGTTTGAGGCTTTTTTTTTTAAATTTATTGTTAGACTGTGAAGACCGGAATTTAGGGATTTGATGAGATGAGCCGTTAAATGTTCACACTTGGTCGAATTATATGATCTTTTGATTTAAGTTGTATAAGTTCTAAGAATGTGAATTATAAAAATCTGTTTGTTAAAAAAAGAAGTTGCGGCTGATGAATAAAGATTTGAAGAATGAAATTTTAAGTATTATGATTTTAATGATCATTTTGGTAAAAAAAGAAAATGATTAGAACTGCTATATCTTAAAAAAAAAAAAGATATGAGGTGTTTGAAAATATCATGCTTTTTTTATGAGAAAATTTTAAATATCATATGTTGCATATTAACCAAAGAATTCTTAATATTAAGACTTAAGTTTAACTTACAATTGAATTTAAATAGTTTCAATTTTTAGTCATTATGGTTTTTACAGCAACAGTTTACCGCACACTATGGTGCTATAATTAATGATTTTATTAGACACTTTCTTACTTGTCATTTTAATTTAATGTTTTGAACATAATTAATCTTACTAAACTTAGAAAAAAGATCATTCGCATCAAACCATTATAGTGATTAATTAATTTTTATCAAAATTATTTTAAAAACAATCATATTGTTTAATTTGTTCTTTTATGTATAAGTGAGTCAAATTTTATTATTGACTAATTGGTGTCCTATAGTTTAATAATAATTTTTTATTCATTTTTCAAAATTAATTTTATGTTTTAGCTTTTAGTTTTTTTAAGAATTTTTTCCTGAATATTTTCTTATACTAAAAGAAATTTCTAATATTTTTTCAGATTTGATTGAAGTTCAACAACTAATTCCAATGACTCAACGTAATTTACCACCTTCATTTTGGAATTCCAATTATTATTCACAACATAATTCTCAACAAACACTACATAATATTGATTATCAACAGTCTAGTCTTATTTCAGACCATGCAAATTACCAACAATTTAATGAGCCAATTTCTTCATTACAACCTCTTCTACAATTAGAAACTTTAAGTCAATTAACACATTTACAGCAGAATCATTCTCAAAATTCTTCAACTAACTTTCCAAGCCAAGCCCAACATTCACAATTATCATCACAAAATTCATCATTGATTAACAATCCTATAAATAGTTTAACATTTGCTCATCATTTACAAAATACTTCAAATAATAATTATAATTTAAGCTCTCATCATAATCAACAAGCACAACAAAATTCTCAACAAATTAATAATAATCAACCAACATCACATTTACATTCTCAAATTCAGCATAATCAATCAACAGAATTAACACAACCTCAATTTTTACACCATCTTTTACAACAAAACAATCATTTTCAATATTCTCAAACAAGTTTACCAAATGAATCGAATCATGCTTTATTCAATGCTCAAAATCAATTGAGTAGTTCATTTCCAAATCAAATTAGTCATAATTCTCAAATAGTAAATTATAATGGACAGGAAGGATCTAGTAATTGGTCTCCAAATTCTGCATTTATACCTCTTGCATCACCTGCATCTTCCTCATCTTGTTCTTCTAATGTCGAAAATAATGGGAACAGGCCTAATAAATTAATTAATTCTATAAATAACTCATCTAAACCATATGATTTAGCTAAACATGCGGCTAAATTCAATGTATCTGCTTCAGATCTTTTGCAGCTTAATTCTACAGGAACATCGCCAAACAGATCTCCAACTTCTACAACAACACTTTCACCAGCTCAAGTTAGCCACAATAGTAATACTCTAAGTCCAGTAGCATTCAGCAATTCAAATAATTCTAACTATCAGTTAAGCTCTGTAGAAAAACAAAGAAGCTCTAATATATCTAATTTTTTCCCTAACACAACTTTAGCAAATACTATATCAGTGTCTCAGCCAAGTGTACAATCTAACTTATCTGTAAATACACATCTGGCTAACACTACTAGTAATACGTCTGTTCAAGATACAATCTATCCTAGCTCAACAAATGCTTCTTCTCCTTTGGTTTCTACAACAACAAGCTCATGTAATCCAGTTTCAATTAATTCTGTTATAACTAAACCATTTAATCATTTTGCATCTCAATCTTCTCCTGAATTTCATTCTTCTTGGGCACAAAATAATAATCATCAAACTTACTTAACATCAGCTTTTCATTCTCCACATAACTTAAGTTATCATACTGCATCAACAAATAATACACAAGCTGCGACAAATAAAGTTAGCACAGAAAATAATTCAACAAATTATCAATATAATAGCTTATTATTACAAGGATCAGCAAATAATTCATCTGAAGCTATCATAAATATGAATTCTTCATTGAGTCCAAAATCTACTATTTCAACAAATAATTTGCAACATAGTTTAACAAATTCAACAATGCCTAGTCATTTGTCTAATTATAATTATTACCAATTAAATCAATTGAATCAAATTAATTCTTTAAGTAATTCACCTCCTGATGTTTCTACTTCACCTTCAGCAATAAGTTTTCATCATCACAATTCAGCAAATTTTCATCATCATCATCACCATCATCATCATAATCAATTAAACCACCAGTTAAATGCAAATTATAATGGTTATAATAATTACAATTATGGTTTATCAGCAGCAATGACAGGTAAATTAAATTAAGTTTATAAAAAATTTATTACTGATAAAGCTGATCAGAAATTTTTGAATGTCAAAATTTTAATAAAAAATTAAATCTCAAGAAAAATTTTTTAGTAAAATAAAATTTTTAGGTAAATAAAGAAAAATCTATTTTTACGAAATATATTATGTTAAAGGTGTCAGTTTTAGTTTATCAACTAAATAAACTAAATGGTCATTTTTTTAAGTGACAATTTGAGAAGTGTTTTAAAAATAAAAATTTTGTTTAACGAAAAACTGTCCTATAAAATTAATATAGGATCTAATGTCTGTCTTTTTTTTGTACCTATAAATATGTTCGAAGCGTAAAATAGAAATTATATATATTAAAAAAAAAATAAAAGTTCTAGATGAATGGACAGTTTATAAAGAGAATAAAAACTAATAAAAACGATAAAAAAATTTTTGTTAAAAAATATTTTTTACAAATTGTTTAAATAGAAATCGATTTAAATTTGATTTTTGAAATAAAATTAAAAAATAAAGCTGTAGTCATAAACTAGAGCATTCTCTAAAAAATTTTAATAAAGTTTTGAATTGATTAGGATAAAAAATGATAATTAGATTATTAAAAAGAAGGTGTAGAAAGTTTAGCTAAATTATTTTTTAAAAGTTAAAAAGTGATTAATCTTTTATAATTAAATCATTAATTAAATGTTATCTTAGAAATTTTTAATAAGATGATTTTTTTTTTGGTGAACAATCGTTTTAAACCTTTAATTGCAATTTAATTAAAATTTTTTTTTTTTTTTTTAGGGTTTGATAATCAAGTTACAGACGGCCCTGCGAAAGATCTTTATTGGTTCTAATTAAAACATGTTTTAATTAAAACTTATAGAAAAAAAACCAATAAACTGTTTTTTATGAAAACTAAAGTAAACTTTTATAAACTCTTTATAAATTGTAATTGAATTTTGATCAAATAATTTTTCAAAAGGTTAGCTTTGTGTAAATAATGTGTATTAAATATTTAGCTTAAATGAAATTTTTTTTTTTTAAAAATCTGATTAAAAAAAAAATTTTGTAAGACCAATGGCATTTTCATTTTAATTTATTCTTCATTTTATTGTTTTAATATTGTCTGTAAGTTAAAAAAAAATCACTTATTTTATAGGTTCAAATCGAGTCGGCAATAAAAAAAAATTGGCCTCAAAATTTATATTCTTCTTTTTATGTTCTATAAAAAAATTTTGAATAAACTAAACAAAATTAATTTATTGATTTAAGTTTTTGACTGTAACATAATTTACAATTAATTTACATATACTTGTAATTAATAATAATAATAAATTGATTTTTTTTATTGATTAACTTTTAGTTATTTTCATCTATACTTCATTCAAAAGTAATTTTATTCTATGCCTTAATAGGTTTTGTTTGAACTTTGATAAAAAGTTTAAGTTTTTTAACTTCTTATTTGAATAAATTCTTTTTAACTTATATTTAGATTTAAGGTTTATAAATAAATTTCAACTTAGTCTAGTTTATTTTTAAATTTAACTCTTACATAATACTAATTCTGTTGTCTGATTTTTAAAGCTAATTAAGGTTTCATTTTAATAAAACTTAATAAAAAAATTCTAAATTTTAATTGTAACTAGTTAAAATTCAATGTAATTTGTTTGAGATTCAATGTAATTAGTTTAAAACTCAATGTGTTTGAATTAATTTTGACGTGTTGAAGTTTTATTTTTCAATAACTTAAGTTCAAGTTTAAATTTAAGTTTAAGTTAAATTCAAAATTCAATGTGAAATAAAAAAATATTTCAACGTAACTGCAATAGTCAAAGCGTCAACATGATTTAATTGAGTTATAATTTCAATGAATTTGTTTTAACTTAAAACTTAATTTTTTTAAAATGTAAAAGTTTCATTGTTATTATTTTTAAAAGATACAATGTAATTGTGTTCAGTTTAAACTAAAAGATAATTGTGTTCAGTTTTAGTTAATAGATAGTTGTGTTTATTTAAAGTTACAATGTAATTAAATTATGTTATATTTCAATGTGTTTGTGTTGAATTTAAGTTTCAACGTGTAGTCAAGTTTAAATTTCAATGTATTTAGCTTGAGTTAAAGTTTCAAAATATTTAATTTAAGGTTTTCAATGTATTTAGTTTAAATTAAAAATTAAATGCATTTAGTACAAGTTGAAATTTCAATGTATTTAAACTAAGTTAAAATTTCAAATCATTCAGATTGAGTTAGAATTTCAATGTATTTAGTTTAAACTTTTGAATTTATGTGTATTTAAAATTAAAATATTTTCAACTGTTTTCTATTTAACTGTCTTTTGATTTAAATTGTTTTTTTATTTGAATTTTTTTAAACTTTATTTTCTAAAATAAATTAATTAATGTAACTTGAGTTTAAACTTAATTAATGGTTGTTAATTATCTTAAATGAAAAAAAGCTGGTTAATTGATTTATTTGAAACAAGATTTTGAAAAAATTTACATTTGAATAGTTATTTGAAAAGTTAACTTTTAATTAACAATAAGACTAATAAATTAAAGAAAACTGTTTTATTTGCTTAATCGATAAAAAATAATTAAAACAAAAAAATAATTAATCTTATAAACATTTTTGATGGTTTTAAAAAAAGACGTTCAAATGCGTAGAAAAAATTACATAATATTTTCAGTTATAAACCTTTTAAACAATAGAAGCTAAAAAAGTTTACGGTGTTTTACCCTGATTTTTTCCTGTCCACTTGATTTTATAAAAAGTTTTTCTTGTTTATATTTTTCAATTATAAAAATTAGAAATGCAAACTAATAGAAAGTGACTTTATAAAAATATTTTCTGCCCAAAAGACTATTGATCGATCAAGTGTTATTATTGAAATCATCATTTTTACCATCATAGTCATTATTCAATTTTTAGGTTCTCTTTTTTTTTTTTAATAGCAACAACTATGCAGTTTTTTTATAATATATGACACTCATAATAAAATAATATATGTGAGCCTCTTTTAAATTCATATGGGCTAAAAAATGTCCATAAAAGATTCGTAGCTTATTGTAATGTTTAAAAATATTGTTAATGCTAGAAAAAGTTTACATGAATGAATTTAATATACCAAATCTTCGTGTAAAGCAGAACTAATCGTTTGAAAAAATTTTGCACTTGCCCTTCTTTTGTAAAAAATTTGAAAAAAAAGTTCAAAAAGAAAAAGTCAAACAATTTAAATGTCAACTTCTATTTTGAATAACAATTACGTTCCAAAGCATTTTTGAATCAATTTACGTATTAAATACAAAGGGCTTTTTTTAACAATTATACGCAATAAAATTTTTTTAAATTAATTGTGTTCAAAATTGATTAGATTTGTTTTAATTTTTTTAACGCATTTCAATTTTTATTTATCATACTTTTATTAATATGATTTTTTATTAGAACTTTTTCAATTTTTTACTGAATATAATTTTAAAGTATCAACAATAAGCTTAGTATATCCATTTTATTAATCTTTTAATCTTATTAATTTTTTTGAACAATTTTTTCCATTGTTTTAATGTTTTTTACAATCTTTTTCAATTTTTTCTAAAAGATTTTCATTTAATTTGACACAAACTTTTACACTAATTAAAAATAAATATTCATTTAATTGTTGAGTACATTTAGTTTTAATGAAAATCTGTTTCAACCTTTTTAAATTAACTAAATTTTTTTAATACTTAAGTATCAGATAATTAGTTTTATGTTAACAACGTTATTTATATACATGTAGATTTAATTTTTTAAAAACATTCAAAAGACTTTACTTTTTGAAACTTAATTATGTCAAGTTATATACAACTATTGAGGTTCATTTATAAGATTTAAATTTGATATTCATTTTTATGAAAATTCATTATTTGCATTCAACAAAATTAAGTTTTTTATTAAAATTTTATGAGAATTATATTTTATGCTTATTAATGTTAGATAATTTCTGATTTAAAATTATATGATACTTTTGTGATAACTAAGTTCGTAAAAAATTTTAATTATATTTAAATTCATTTAATATTTTTATTAGAATATAATTTACATGATACTTTCATTAAGGTTATTTATAAGACTTTTTTTTAAAATTGAAATCAAGATAACAATAATCTTTAAAAAATTTCATGATTATCAAACTAATGAATTTTTATGATATTTTATTTATCAATATAAGTTCAATAAAATATTTTTTAGAAGCTGAATTAATAAGTTTGTTTAGTTTTATTATACCTGATTTTATTGAATATTTATACAAAACTTAATATCGTAAAGTATGATATTAAACATTTTTGTTCCAATAGAATTTTTATTCTAATAATTAAGTTTGTTTAATACTTGTCAAATAATTAAGTTTGTTCATTAGTTGTAATATAATTAAGTTTTATATTTAACATTATAATTAAGTTTGCTTGATACTTTTTTGAGTTTGTCTTATAGTTTTATTAGAACTAAGCTTTTTTGAATATTTGTATTAAAATAAATTTTTGTATAATTTATGATAACTAAAATCGTTTAATACTTTATTAATAACTAAGTTTATCAAATACTTTTAAAGATCTTTAAAATTGATTAAAATTTTTTTTTTAAAATCATTCAAAATGAATGAAATATTTCAGAACCTTAAATGTTTAAAATTATTAAAAACTATTTAAATTTTTCCAAAAATTTATCTGTTAAAATTTGAATTAAATTAAAAACTATTGAAAAACAATTAGTGTTCATCAAATGTTAAAAAAACTTTTTTTCAAAAGCTCAAATGATATTTTAAAATATAATTGATTGAATAAACTGAATAAACTCTTTAAATAATTTGAGTTAATTAAAGAAACTTTTTCTTTAAAGATTAATAAAAAAAAAACTTGACTAACCCTATTAAACAATGAAGATTAAAAATCAATTATTTTAAATTAATATTAAGTAGGATTAAAATTTTAATTGAATCAGCCTTTCTAATGTTTAAAATTAGCGAATAAAAATTTATAAAAAGTAGAAAATATTTTTTTTGAAAAACAGAATTAATAAAAAAAAGTTTTACTAGAGACTTACACGTGCAAACACGCGCAATTATGTGCTCATTGGTTTGCAAACAATATTTTTTATTTAAACTTTTTTTTTGTTAGACACTCTTCACATTGTGTAAAGAAGTTAATCGCTTGTTTTATGTTTATAGTAACTTGTCTTCAAGTTTTATTATATAAACATCGTATAAATTTTATGTATGGTTTTTCATCTGAATAAAACTTCCTATTTACATTAGATTAAACTTATAGAAAAAAAAATTTGAAAATTAGTATCAAAATTACACTTGATAATAAAAAAAGTTATTCAAATAGAAATTATAAGATCAGTTTAACACTTTATATACCAAACTGATTGATTTTAATCATTTTAAAAAAAGCTATTTATTTTCTTTTTTTATTTAAACAATTGTTCTAACAAGTCTAGTTTATTCTTTTTTTGAATAATTTTTATTAAGATTAATTTAAGTAAACTTCATAATACTAATAATTTTTTTAAAAAACTTTTTATTTAGACTTTTTAATATGCTTTTTCAAAATTAGTTGATAAATAAATTCAGTTTAACTAAGTAATAGAAAAAAAAGTTTATTTGTAAAAATAAAAATTTATCTACAAATTTAATTAAAAAAAAACTATAGAACTTCCATTGGTTCTTCTATTTGACGAACAGTAGTATTTTCATTTTTAATTGGAATAACTGTTCTGGAAACAATAGTCACAGATTTTGGTTTAAATTTATAACTCTTTTGTCTGAAAAGAAAAAAAAAATTTAAAAAAATTGCTTTTTAAATTAATATAAAAAATACATACTTAGGTGGTTTAACTTGAAATTGTTCATAATTTCTTATTAACTTAGTTTCGTCTTTTGTTATAATACATATATCTATATTATTACCAGAACCTAAATCATGTAATACACCAGCAGCCACTGCATTTCTGACTAACTTTTTTGCATCTTCAAGCTAAAATGAAATTTTTATATTAATTAAGCATAAATATTATTACCAAAACCTACTTCTAAATTTGGTCTCCAGTCTTTTTCTAAAACTGCTATAGCTGCTAAACAACCTGAGCCCATTGCTGTGTAAGGTAATGTATCTATTGAACCATGTGGATGAATTGAAGAAATTCGAGGACCATTTTCATCTACTCCACCAAGAATCAATGCAGCTCCTACATATCCTTGATATTGAAACAAATGTTTTTGAATTAATTTTATTGCAGCAATAATTGGAACTTTTTTTCCAGTTAATAAACGATGTAATTCTAATTGAGAACTAAACATAGTTGTTACTTTTTCTGTATCTGCTGCAGTACCAGCTCCACAACATCTTATATGATCAGCTATGTAATGAATTTTTTCTGATGTTATTTCTGCAATAATATTACCCATTGTAGCTCTTGTATCAGCACCTAATATAACACCATCTTTATAAATAATGCCACAAATTGTTGTTCCTGTTTTTCTAGCATTTGGTACTGGTAAACCCGCTTTAATTAAGTTTTGATTTCTTTCATAATTTTCAAAAGAAAAAGCCATTTTAATTGTTATTTAAGAAACTTATTTAAATTTTAAAGATTTATAAAAACAAAAATAAATTGTTAAACAAAATTCAAGTTTTCACGCATGCTCTTAATGAAAAACTCAATGATTTAGCAAAAATTTTTTTTCGGTAAAATAACAAGCTATTTATAGAGACAATAAATAAAATAAAGTTGTATTTATTTTTGATTTAAGAGAAATATTTTCAATTTTAGATAAATTCGAAATTAGCTTAAAATTTCATCAAGAATATTTTTTAAATGATAAGAAAGAATTTAAACAATTAGTAATTTAAAGTTTATTATTTTTTTAAAATACAAAACTAAATACGTAAACAATAGTAATAAATTAAGAATTTTTTTTTAATTACAATTAAAGGATTGTTTTACTAAACGTTAATTTATATTTACAAGTTTATAAATACAGTTTTGATAATTTTTTATACAAGAATTTAGTTGTAGATTTTAAGAACGAGATTTAAAAGCTTTGAACAATTCACGTACTGAGCTATTGAACTGAAAAAAAAAGAAAAAATAATTAAAATTTAGAAAAATAATTTTTAATTTATTTACTTTTTTCAATTTGATATCACCAAAATCTTCTGAATTAGTTCTTTTTGGTGTGGAGTTGTTTGATAAATTTGATATTCTTCTCCAAATTTTATTTGGTACAGTTCCTTTTGTTTGTTGATTAATTTGTTCTAAATGTATTTCAACTTTTCTTTGAGATTCACAAAGTATTTCTCTATCTACATGATGATAAGGTGTGACTTTATATAAACGGTTAAGTAAAAGAGGATATCTAAAAAAAGTAAAAAAAGAAATTTATTAAAAAGGATTAAGCTAAACTATCAAAAAAAAATTTAAAAAAATATTTATGAAAGATTTATTCTAAACAAATTTTTAAAAAATTTAGTTGAATTGAATTTATAAAGGATTTAGTTGATAATTCATTAAGATGAAAACAGATAAATTAGTTGAAGGTTCAAATTAAAAGAAAATTTATGAAAAATTTAGTTGAAATAAATTATAAAAAGGGTATGATTAAAATGAATAAAAGTAAATACTGAATAAAAGTTAAATTATTACTTAGTAACACGTTGTACAGGAACCATCAGAAAAGCACTTAAATTCATTCTTCTTAACAAAACATTTTCCATTTGGGAAACTCTCAAAAATATTCTTAAAAATTCTTTATCTTTTTCTAATTGCCCTAATAATCTAGAAGCACTTGCTTGTTTTATACAATAAGTTTCAAATGATTTTAACATATCACAAGACTCCATAAATAATTTACCAATATCAACTGTTGTATAATCCTATGATTAAAAAGAAAAAAATTTAGTTTAAGTTTGAATTCAAATAAAAAATAAATTTACTTCATCTCCTTGTTCTGTAGCAATATCAATGGCATCCTGTAATTTTTCGCTGAATTTTGAATTTACTTGAATTAATTCTTCTAAATTCAAAAATACTCCTTTTAGTTGTTCTTTAGTTAATAAACCAGCAACTTCCATTGGTCTATAAAATTCTTCTCTAATTATACGTAAATCTCTACCATATTTAAATTCAGTATCAACAAATTCTGATATTATTTCTTTACGTTCAGTTCTTCTTTTTTCACATTTTTCACAAAGAAGAGGATAATAAACCAAACCTGTTTGATCGTTTAATTCAACAGTTATTCTTTGATCACAATCAGCACATGATTGTTCTTCAGAGTTTATATCATTTTCATTTTTTTTGTTTTCTTTATTATCAACTGGTCTTTCATAATGATGAGGATGTACTAAGTGATTGTTTATTAATTCTGTCAAACAAGCTTCACTCTTGCTAACACGTAAATCTAAACTACTTGGTTTACTAGTTTCTGTTCCTACACCGCTATCATTTCTTTCTAAATGTTGTCCTGTTGAATTCATCAAAATATCACTTGAATCACTACAATCGGAAGAAGCATTACTTAAATTAATATTTCTATTTCTTCTATTATGAGAGGTTTTATTTGAAGATATATTGTGACAACTTGTACTTAAGGAACTTATTTTGTTTTGAGGAGAATATTGTTCATTATAATTATTTATTAGTATTTCAACTCTTTCTTTTGCATCTTCTAAATATTCTAAAATTTGATCTCTTGAAGCTCCTTCAAATATTGATTTTTTCATTGAATTTAAATTATTGTTTAAATTGTCAATTATATTTATTTCACGCTCAAAACTACATTCTAATTCTTCATAAATATGTTCATTAGGTGCTGATTGATTTAAAGAATCGTAATTACTCATCACAACATCGATAACTATTCCATTTTTGTCAATTTCATTTATTTTTTCATTACTATTTAATGATTTATCTTGTTTTATAAAGTTTTCTTTTTTATCAGCTAAATTTTGATCAGGTTCAAAACTATTTAAAGATTCAATAATTGCAGATCTAGATACTTTTTTTTGATTTGCGCAGTTAAAAGACAAATTTTTATTATAATTGCTATTGTTATTAGTTGGAAAACCGGATATTGAATATGAAGAACCAGTTGAAGATGAATAATTTGAAGATGTATATAAAGATACATAAGCAGATGTCGATGAGGAAGATGATGGAGACATTTGTTGATTCTCATCCTGTAAACAATTTTTATGTTTATATAAATTCTCATTTTCTTTAAAGCTTTTAGAATTTTTTGAATCTATTATCGTTTTTAAAGTATCAAAGCTATTTTTTTTATCTTTAGTTATTTTTTTATTTACAAGTTTATTATCAAAAATTTGTTTTGATTCAGAATTGAAAGAAAAATTATTTCCTAAATTAGTTTCTGATTGATTTTGTTTAACTAAAGCAGTAGATTGAAACTCGTTTATAGAATCTCTATTCGGATTATAATTAGAAGTTCTAAAACTAACATTTTCATCTTCTTTCTTATATTCTTTTAAATAATTTTCTTTCAAATCTTTTTTATCAATTTTAAGTAATTGACTAGATTGATTTTCCCAAATTGGTTTTTCAATTGATGCATTAAAATTATCTGAAAAAAAAAAATTTTAGAAACTAATTTTGTTTATAAACAATTTAATCAAATACCTAATTTTGATTTATTTCCGTTAGTTTCTTCAGTTTTTTCTGAATAATTTTCATTCATTAAGTTTAAAAATTTAGTTGTAGAATTAAATTGGCCTGGGTAATTTTTATTATAAGCTGAACTAGCTGAATTAGTTATAAACTCTTTATGTTCTAAAAGACTTAAATCATTCTCTTTTGAATCATCATCTTTATTTTTTAATTTTATTGTTAAAATATCATCATAAATTAAATTATCATCTTCATTGAAATTTTGATTATGATCAATATGTTCAACAATTAATTGATCATCAAAACTTGATCTAAAATGAACTTGTTTTTTAGGTTTTGTACTATTAAAAGCATCTTCATTTTTTTCTTTTAATGATGTATTTTTAAACGCTGTTATTTTATTTGATGAGTTTTTACTTATTAAATTTTCATTTGATTTATAATTTAACATGTATTCTGGTTTTTTAACTTTTCTTTCAATCAAATCAGAATTATCAATTAAAATTAAATTTGAGTTTGATTTTTTTAAAATTGATTTGACATTAGAATTATTTATTGATAAATTAAATGATGAGTATGTTGATGATGTAGGAGAATTTGTATCATTTGTTTTTATAAATTTTTTATTTAAGTTTGGTAATGGTGGCGGTGGTGGAGGTGGTAAAGATAAACGATCTTGATTTTTAATTCTTAAGGAATTATCAGATTTTACGAATATTTTAGTTGAGTTAGAAAATGTTTTCTTTAAGTTTTCTTCTTCTTTAACTTGATCTAAATCGGATGTACTACGTGAAAAAATATTTATAACTGATTTATCTTGTTCTTCATCTAAATCATAATCAGGTGCTGGAACATTTGGTATTGAGTTTTGAGAACTAAAAATATTTTTGTTTATAAAACGCTCTGTTTTGTCTAATTGATCAAAATTTTTAGCATATTTATCAAATCTATTTAAATCTTCTTCTTCAGAATTTTCTTCTTTAAAAAAGTTTTTTGATTCTTCAATATTTGACAGTGAAGTTTTACCAAAAAGTTGCATACCTTGACCAGCTATGCGACAAGAATTAAATTTCTTATTATTTCTTAAACAAGAAAGATTTTTTTTTTCATTTGCTAACCACGTATCATCTTTTTTAGAATCAGTTTTTTCATTCGTTGGTTTATAAAGATGTTGTATTTGTTTAGCTTTGGCTTGTAAAAACATATTTTCAAAATGATCTTCTTCATCTTCAAAACTATTGTTTAAATTATTTGATTTTTCATTAACAGTTTGTTCAGGTTCTTCAACTAGATCATAAGCTGTTAAATCAAGATCTAAAATTGATTTTCTTGATTTGGACATTTTAGAAGGCTCTTTAACAGAACGTTTAAATATTTTTAAAAAACGTTCATTCACAGTGGCAGCAAATTTTGTACCACGTTTTTTATTTTCATTTGTAGTTAAATTATTTTGACTTTTACTACCTTTAATACTGTTATTTTTTGTTAAAGAAGCTTTTTTAGTTGACACACATTCTGTTGATTTACTTTGCGTTTGATTTAAATTATAAGAAACTGGACTAGAACATTGATTTATTAAACAATAGTTATTTGCTTTATTTGTATAACATTTACAACTTTGGTTTGTTAATTGAGTTGGTGAAATTGTTATTTGTTCAGAATAAGTTATTTCATGCTGATAAGCTATTGGTGAGTTTTTATTTGTTGTTTGTACGGTGGTAATAGGTTGTATTAATTGATGTTGTGGATATGTTGCAAATGCTGGTATTGTTGAAAATGATGAATCCCAATTTTTGTTCAAAATATTTTTACGTTGCTTATTATTAGGTAAATATCTAACTGTTGCATGAATGGAAGAAGGCAAAACATAATTTTCATCATAAATTGAATTATAACTAATCATTTTATTTTGATCAATATAATAACTTGGAATTGAATTTGGTGCATATTGAACAGGATATGTTTGAAATGTTGGATAAACATAAGATGGCATATCATTTTTAATTTTATCTTTTTTCCAATTAAAAATACTAGAAATTGAAGTTTTTTCTTTTTTCTTCATTGATGTTGCATTTATTGTAGCAAACCCTGAAGGTAATACTTGATTATAACCATATAGATTTGAAGAAGAATTTATTTGAACAGGTTGAACAGATTGATTAGCCATAGTTTTTATTTTTTAATTTTTTGAATGATAAAAATAAGTTTATTCTTTTTTTTATTAAAATTGCAAACATCTGTTGCATTAATTTATCTTAATTTTTTCATTTTTTTCTTTTTTGATTTTAAAAAATTTTCACTAAAACGTCGGAAATTTTTTTAAATTAGCGTGTGTCCTGTAAAAAGAAAAAAACTAATTAAAATTATTTAGATTAAATGAATTGTTTCAAGGTTTTTTTTTTATTAATTAAAATTTAATACCAAAAAAGTTTTATTCTAGATTGTATAACGCCTTTACACAATTGAAAATTAATTTATTTATATTTAAAGAGTTTAAGAACAAGGCTTTGAATTTATTTGATTAGATATTTATAAATTATTAAAAGAAGCTATAATTTTTTTATTAATTTCTAAGAGTGGGAAGAATATTAAGACGAAGGAATTTTCCGTATTAAGTTTTTTTTAAAATTGATCTAAAACTTAATAATGAGTTTTTATTCAATCAAAATACGTGTGGTTTGAAATTTGTTTTTTTTAATGAAATTGTAAGTTGGTGATTATTTTACTTTTTCAATTATTAATTAAGGTTTATTTTATTATACAATAACTTTTTTAATACAATTCATCTTAATTTACCTAAATTTATCAAGTTTTTTTTAAATATTTGATTTAGAAAATAGTCACAAATGATCTAAATAGGCTATTAATTTCAATGAAATTTCATTTAAAAAGTTATGAATGAATAATTAAAAATTTTTAAACGTGTTTTAAATAAAAAATTTATAAATAGTTTAAATTTACATAAACTTAACAATTTTCCCATGATTTTAAGAAAATTAAACAAAAATTTGTTAAGAAACTTTTTACTCAATTTAAACTTCAGCTTTTTTGGGTTTTTTTAAACTTTCTATTTTAAAATTTATAAACTTTGAAATTAATTTTAGAATGAATTTCAAAAGTTTAAATAAAAAAGTTTAAATAAAAAAGTTTAAATAAAAAAGTTTAAATAAAAAGTTTTAATAAAAAGTTTTAATAAAAAGTTTAAATAAAAAAGCTTTGATAAGAACATTTAGTATTAAGTTTAAATAAAAAGTTTCAATAAGTTTACTAAGTTAAAAAAAGAATTTTAATAAGTCAACATGATAATATTTTTTAATAAAAAACCATTTTTTTACAAAACAACTAAAAGATATTTTTATAAAACAAAAGAAGTTTTTTAAGAAAAAAATGAAAAGTTTTTGTTGGAAAAAATGAAAATATTTTAAAATAAATGAAGAGTTAAAACAAAGAAATTTTTAAACGAGTGATTTAACAATTCTTAACTAAAATATTATTTTAAGAAAACTTTTAGTAAAACTTTGGCTAATTTTAAGCAAATTTTGGCTAAAATTGAGTAAAACTTGTAAAAAATAAAATAAAATTTGAATAAATATAAACCTTAAATTTGAAAAGATTTCTCAAAAAAAAAATGAAAAAAAAAATGAAAAAAAAAAATGAAAAAAAAAAAATAGCCAAAAATGAAAAAAATTATTGCACTAAATCAAGAAGGGTTTTTACACAAATAAGTTATAAAAGTCTATAATAATTTTTTGGCAAAATAGGGTTAAAATAAATTTTGACCACAAATTTAAAATAAATTAAAACAAAATTACATTAAGATTATAATTCTTAAATTTATTAATAGGATTAACAATTAATTTGTCTAAGAAGATTTGCAAAAAAAAAAAAATTTAGAAACAAAATTTCAATTTAAATTAGTCATTCATTCTTAGAATCATCTCATAATTTTTTTTAAATTTAATGAAAAAAGCATAAAGAACTTATAATCAACACCATTTTCACAAATTTACTTTAAAAACTGACTATGCTTAATTAAAAAGTGTTTAAAACACCATTTAAAATATACTTAAATGTATTTTTTTGTATGTTTCTTTATTTATTCTTCTACAATCTGTCAATTATTAAATGCATTTAAAAAATATTTAGAGTAAAAAAAATCTTATATAGGTCATGCAATAATTTTAACTTGAATATTGAGAACTGATTATGAATTAAATTTTAGTAAAAATGACCAGTTGTTTCTTAAAAGACACGAATAAGATTGTTTTTATATGTTCAAAACAGCTTTTGTAACTGATTTACAGTAATTTAAAACCGCTTTAAGGTTTTGTGAAACTTATTATTTAATAAAATATTTATCTTTTTGATTTTTATCATTCATAGAGATTAAAAGTTTCTTTTCTTTAAAATTTATTTCTAAAAACTTCCTCAATAATTAATACACCTGAAACATTTGGTTTTAATTCAAAATTAAAACTCATATTAAAAATTTCTCAATAATTTCTTATGATTTATGAATATGTTTTTAAAAGTTGTCTAATAATACAAGTTTCAATATTAATCTGATTATATTTACGAACAACTTTTGAACTTTATATTATAATTCTTGATCAATTATTTTTGAATGATATTTTTTTATTTGATTCAAAATTCAGAACAAAATTTAAACGAATTAACTTTGAAAGTGTACAAAGTTTAAAATACAAAACTTTATTTTTCAAAAAAAAAGAAAGAAATGTTACATTTAAAGTAAAAAGAAAATTTGATTAAATTAATTTTAATGAGAGAATTATACTGGTAAACTAAAAAGATAAACTATTTCGAGATTTATATAAAATCATTTACATTTATGTTTTTAGTTAATGAATTGATATGATTTTTTAAGCAAAAAAAAAAATTTTTCTCAAAAGAAATTTTTTCAATTTCATCAAATAGGCAATAGGTTTCTAAAAAAGATTTATTAATTTGACTTTTGTAAAAATGGTGTTAACCAAAATTAGAAAATTTTAATTAATGAGGTTTGTCTGTTACCTACATATTAAAATTGATGATATCTTTTAAAGCATGACACAGTTGAAAGTGAAGTTTATTTGACAAAAAATTTGAACAAAACAGGGTTTGACAAAATTTAATTTCACCTTTTTTATAAAATTTAGAGCATAAATTGGAACATTTAAATTTTATAGTCAAAACCAAAATGTTTAATTGAAATAAAAAAAAATAATTAACTAAACTGGGCTTCAAAAGACCTAATTTAAAATATTTTATTGATTCAAAAATTTTTACATCATAAAGACTTAAATTTTATTTAAAACAAATTTTCGTTACTATTCTGAAATGTTAAAAAATTTTTTTATCGTTTTAACAAATTTTAAGTTGAGCTTATAAACCAAAAAAAAGAACTTAATTTTATTCATTATCCTTAGTATTGTTTTAGATTATATTTTTGAAAAGAAAAAAAACAAATGTTTTTCTTTAAACAAATACAGTATTAAAGACTCTTAGTTCAAGTGCAACAAGTCTTTTTTGTATTTGATTTTTTAGTTACCAAGAAGGTAAAATCAAGGTTTTAGATGTATGCCAACACCCTTCTTATCATTAAGTTATTAATAAGGTTTTCCTTTTTTTTTCTTTTTTTTTTTTGAATATTTGAGTTTTTTTAAGGAAATACCCAAACTAGATTTTAATAATTTTAGCATCCATATGTGATGAATAAAAAATTTTGGTTTATTTGAATTTTATCTTTCTTTTCAAAAAACTGATAAAGTTAAACAAACTTGTCAATTTCTTTTTATAATTTTTTCAATAAAACTTTTATTTGAAGTTCTTTTTTTCGTTTAAAGAAATTTTTTTTTATTTAAAAGTAGAATTTTTCTTTAAAATAAAAGTAGATTTTATAAAGAAGTTTTATCAAAAAATATTCTAAAAACAACTTTTTAAACAAATAAATTTAATCAAAGAAATATTATGAAACTTAGAAGAGACTTCAAATAGCATAATAAGGAAATTTGAAGAAAAAAAAATGTCGCAATTTAATGAATAATTTAATCTTTGTCATTTAATTTTTATTAATCACGATAGATCAAGAATTATCATAAAAAAATTATTTTTTTGTATATAAGAAAAAAAGTTCAATTACATGAACATTCATGAGAAAAAGTTTTCTTTAAGAAAAAAATTTTTTTAACAAAAAGTTTCTAGAAATTATTAACCTTTAAATTTAAAAATATTTTTCAAAAACTTAAATACAAACAATTAAATTTAGATCTTTTTTAAACCATAGGTCCTTGGTTTATTTTAATTTTTTTTTATTCTTAAAAGTCTAATTTAAAATCAATTGAATCAATTTTTATGTTTAAATGTTCAATGTCATTTTTTTTTTGAATTTGTATTGTAAAATTCGAACCATAAGGATTTAAAAAGTTATTTTAATGATTAATTTTTTTATTATTGAGAAAGTTAATTTTATTTGTATAACATATCAAGATTTTGTGAAAAATTTTTTCAATTTAATTAAAATTTTAAAAATCTTTCTTTCAAAATCTTAAGATTGATAAAATATAAAATAGATAAAAAAGTAATTTCAATAAAGATTTAAATGTTTTTTAACTAAAATAAGCTTAATTACCAAATTTCTTTTTTTAAGAATCAAATAACTGAATAAAGTTTCTTTTTTAATAAGAAAAACAAGATTAAAACTAATGACTTTTGGAAAAAAATTAAGATTTTGTTTTAAGAAAAATTCTTGTTAACTTTTTTTTGTGAAAAGATTGTTTACTTAAAACTTTGAAATTTTGAGAAACTTTTTTTTTTGATTTAATTTTTAAATTAATCATTTTTAGACATTTAAAACTATAATTGTTTATTTTGGTGTTAAAAGTTTTTAAAATTAAAAACCTTATTGAAATTCATATAAAATAAGCTTTTGATTTTTAATTAAAGCATTAGGTTTTAATTTAGTTTGATGCTTAATGAAAAGTTAAACTTTTTATATTTAGTTAAATATGAAATTATTTATTATTCATTTTAAATCCTCTACTGAATTTATAATTATTAGTTTTTTGAAAAATTTATTTTTTATAAGTTTATAACGTTTAAAGTTTTTGTTTAACTTCAATTTGATTATCAAAAACTTAAGGTATCAAAAACTTAAGGTACCAAAAACTTTTTAAAAATTCTCAACATTTTTTATTTCAAAACTTTAGGTACTTAATAATTTAATATTAAGTATCTTGATTAAAATCTTCAAAAGCCTTAGTTATTGAAATCTTTTAATATCTTAATTAAAGTTTATCTATAAATGTCTAAATATTTGATTTCATAATTATTGAAAAACTCAAAGTTTAAATCTTTAATATTTAAATATTATAACTTTTTATCATTTTTATATTAAAAGCTAATGATGTCTAGAATCAATTTTTGTATAGATTCACTAATAATGTCTAAGTATTTTAAAAATCTCAATCATCTTTTAAACTAAATATTTTATAATCCTTAAGCTAATAATGTTCAAATTTCTTAAGTCTAAAAACTAATAAAAACTAATTGCTAGACTATTAATTCTAAAAATAATTAGAAACACTAATTATTTGATGTTTATTGAATGTTCATTAAAAGTAAATACATTTTTTTAATTTCTTGAAACTAATTTATTTCCTAAAAAACTATTTAAGAACTTAAAACTATTTTAATTCCTTAAAACTGTTTAATGATTAAAATCTTACAAAAAAATGTTAAAACTATATAATATCTAAAACCTTATTATGTCTAAAACAGTATCATTTAATTTTTATATAGAAACAAAATACAGATTTTGGTGTATAATTAACAAAAACTATTGAAAATATCAGTTTCATAATATCAAATACTTTTCGATAATTAAAAATTATCTGTAATTAGATATTGAAAAACTATTTGTAATAAAAAGCTATTAAATCAAACATATTAAAGTCTTAATGTTTTGTATAATTTGAATCATTTCAATCTAATAAAACTTAACAATTAAAAACTTGAAACAATCAATAGTTTAAAAATTGAATAGTTTTTTTGAGTAATCTTTTGATTATAAAGTTTAAGGATAAAAAAATCTAAATGAGTTTTAAACATGATTAAACTTTTTTATCAAAATTATAATAAAACTTTGAAATAAAATTTCTTATGAAAGTTTAGATGAACATAAGTTTAGATTAATGAAAGTTTAGATGAATGAAATTTTAAATTATCAAATCTTTAAATTAATTAATTTTTATTTAGAAAAAAAGTTTATTTAGAAAAATTTGTATCAATTTAGTTTTCTTTAAGAAATTTTGATATGAAACTAATGAAACTTTTTTTAAATTCATATCACAAGAATTAAGCTGAAATAATATTTCAAGAAAAAAGTTTTAAGTTTTGTTGATAAAACATTCTTCAAAACTTTCATAAAAAATAATAAATTAAAAAATCACTTTTGTTTTTGATTAATCATTTTATGCTAATTGTTTGTAATTTTATTTATCAGTTTAAAAGTTTCAAATGAAAAGTTTTAACAATCAAAATTCATAAATTCAGTCTAAAAACACTTTTGGAGTTTTTTTTTTGTTAAAATTAAGTTTCAAAGTAAATTTTTGTTAAAATTTTATAAAATTCAAAGTAAATTTTATTAGTTTAAAGAAATTTTTTGAAAAAAAAAATTTTGATTATCTTAATGAACTATCATGAAAAAAAAGTTAATTCAAGTAAATTTTGTTAAAATTAAGCCTCAAACAAATTTCAGTTAGAAAACTTCAATTAAGTATTTAATAAAAGCTTTTAATAAGTTTCAAAAAAAAAACTTTGAAAACATTCTGAATAAACTAAAAAAAATTATAATTTTGAATTAAAATATGAAATAATTCATTTTTTTAAGAATAAAAGGATGAAGTTGTTCAAAAGTACTTAATTATTAGCAATGAACTATGTTAAAAATAATCATTTTAAATGTTTATCTTAATTGTTTATCAACATTTAAAGTGAAAAATGATTTTTTTTAATTTGAAACTTTCTAAACTTTTTAAAACTTTTTTTAGTTTTTAATTTTTTTTCAATTAAACACTCATTTTTAATATTTAAACTGTAACCACTCTTTTTTTTTGTTTCTTTCTTTGTTTAAGTTTTAATTAAATAACTATTTTTTATAAAAATAAAAGAACTCGATAGAACAATTGAATAAGAGAAAAATTTTAAACAAAACCAAAGTGTTTAAAAACTAATTAGTACTTTAAATTTTGATAATATGAATTTAAAATAAAAAAATTTACTTATAAAGAATATATGAAGCTGAATAAGTAAATTATAGTTGAATTGAATTAAAAAGATGATCTATTTTTAAAGAAAAAAGTAAATAAGGAATCTCAATTTAAATATAAATTTAAATAGCCGGTAATTTGTGTTTAATTTTTGTTCAAATCTTTTTTTTAATTTAATAATCTTTAAATTGAAAAGCATTTAAAACAAAAAAAACACTTTAATTTTTAAAACTTAATAATTATAATTTAAGTGTACAATAATCTTAATACACAATAATCTTAATTTATGATAATCTTAGAGAAAAATAATTTAAATACTAAATAAATTAGCTATACAATAATTTCTAATAATCTAAATTTTAAATGATCTTTTTAATATACAAAAATTTACATTCACCAATTTCAATAAAGAAACAATTCAAATGTACCCTCTCAATAAATAACAACTTCAATATACAAAATTCTTATAGTCATTTCTTAATATAAAAATTTTATGTGTTAGAAATTAAATGAAAGTTTATTCTGATCGTTCCTTAATAATTTTAATTATTATTAGTTCTTAATTAACAATAATTTAAATGACTTATAATTTTGATACACAAAAGTTTTGATCAATATCCTTAAATAAAACTCTAATACACAAAAATTTAATCATTTAAGCAATTTAGTTAAAAGAATATACAAAACTTTCTTTTTGAACAAAATTTACCAAACAAAAAAGTTATCAAAAGTTATAGAAAAGAATAATATTCTTATAATTAGAATTACAATCAATAAAGACTTAATAATCTAAATAATTCCAAATATTTTTTTATTCTAATACTCTATAATCTAAATACTTAATAATCTTAATACTCAATAATCTTAATACTTAATAATCTCAATACTTAAAAAACTGAATACTCAAAAAACTTATTACACAAAAATCTAAATACTCAATAAATTTAATACTCAATTTAAATGGTTTATAATTTAAAAACTTAATAATTTGAAAATTTGATAATTTATAATTTGATAATTTTGACAGTCATACAATTTAATTCATTTTTAAAGATCCATATAAAAAATTTAGGATAATTGGTTTTATCAAAAAATAATTTGAATAAATTGATTATCATTGATCACAAAAAAAAATTTCATCATATTAAATTGATGCTAAGAACAATAAAAATATATCAATTTTGGAAAGTTATTTTTATCATTTAAAAATATTAATCTTTATCTATGTCAAAGAAATTTTAAAATAAATTTAAATTATTGTTTAATTCTTCAAAATTAAATTTTCATAAAATGAATTAGTGATATTGTTGAATTTTTAAAAATTTCAATCACTATTGTATCAAAATTTATTTAAATTTGAATTAAATGCTTTTCAAAAAAAAACTTTTTACATTGTGTTATAACTTTTTAATAGTCAATCAAAATTAATAAATTAGTTTAAAGCAAAATTTTTTTTGCAACAAAATTGTTTTATTTTTAGATAGATCATATTTGTCATTTATTGTTTCCTTTTAATCAAACTAATTTAAGAAAAACAAGTTTAAAAAAAAAAAACAAAAAATTTGATTTATAACATCTTTCAATTATATTTTTAATTTAAATTGTGTTTTTGAATATTTGGTAGAGTATAAACCGGTTATAATTTATCCTAAAAAACGACTTTTAAATATAAATATTTAATATAAACTTTAAGTAAATAAATATTTTTAGTTGATTATTTTTTTAGACTAATTGTTTAATCTTTTTATCAGATCCAAAAATATTTTAAAAAAAAAAAAAATTTTCCTTCAAAAAAACTTCAATTTAAAAATTATAAACTTTATTTAAAATTATTATATATTTAGCATCTCAAAACTTTAATATGTTAAAACTTTAACTTATTAAAACTTCATTTAAATTTTAAATTATTGGAGCTTTAATTTATTGTTACTTTAGTACATTGGAACTTTAATTTATTGTTGCTTTTATACATTGGAATTATAATTTATTGCTATTTAAATATATTGGAACTTTAATTTATAATTAATTATTAACTAAAACTGTTTCAATTTAAACTTTTCAACAAAATTTTGTTTTTTATTAGAAATTTTTTCCTAATAAAGTTTATTGTATAATTAAATTTATATGAATTAAGGAATAAAATTAAAACATGAAATGAAGATTTTCAAAATAAAACAATTTAAAACTTTTTTTTTGAATATAATTTACTTGTTTGTAACTTTTTTTTTTTGATTAAAAAATATTCTAAAAGCTTTTTAAATTTAGATTTTTTAAAAAAAAAAAAATCTTGTTTTGCACGAATGACCTGTGAACAATTGATGATTTTGACAAAAAAACCAAGTTCAGGTAGTTTATCGAAAATTATAGTTATTATGTATTGTTTGACCACAATAAAAAAATGTTTTTGTATAAAAAACCAATCATGAGTCAAATTAGGTTTAAATTTTTTTTAAGATCAAATATATTTTTGACGTTTATGAAACTTTTTGAACTTTCTTTTTTTATGAATGAAAGTTTACAATTTTGATAACAATTTAACAACTTTTTAATTATTTTTCTTAAAACTTTAGACTTAATTAGAAAAGCTTCTTTTTTAATTTAAAAAAAATTAATTAATTCAAGTTTGAAGATATTTTTTAAGATTTTTTTTATTAAAAAATCCATTTTCATCTTTTTAAATTAAACATACTTAATTTTTTTATAAATTTTTATCTAATTTTCATAGCAGGTTTAACGTGTTAAATAAAAGTCAATTAGTGATCAAAAAGATCTAAATTTACAGAAAAAGCAATTTATTTTAAATATTTTGCCTGAAGTTTTTTTATTTTTTTTTTTAGAAAAAACATTTTATAATCTAAAATTCATTTTTCTTTAATAAACAAAAAGGTCGATCGTTAAAAAGTGATAAAATCATCTTCTGTTATTATTTTGATGTCTTGAAAAAAACAAAAGACAAAAGTTAATTTAAAAAAAAAAAAAGTTTAAATAATTAAATTTAAAACAAAGAAAAGTCTGCAATAAAAATTATTTTAATAAACTTTATTAAAGACTTTACCTTTTATAAAAAGTTTTCCATTTCAAATTCATCAAGCTTTTCAATTTAATTGAACAAACATTTAAAAACTTTTATATTTATCTAACATTAAAAATTCAAATAAAAAAAAATTTAATTTAAAACATGAATTTTTCATTCTTTGAATTTAAGCTGCAAACTAAATATTGAGATTTACTTATTATAATTATAACAAACTTTTGTTTAAATAAAATTTTAATTTCAAGTTTTGAATTTCATATTAAAAGGCTTGATTTTTATTTCTAAAAGTCTAATTTCCATTTTTAAACTTATGAATTTTACTGATAAAATTTTTGATTTCTAATGCTAAATTTTCTTTTATTAAAAGTATGGTTTTTTATTTGAAACTTTGATTTTATAAATCAAAAATTTGATTTTAAATTTATACATTTGATTTTTTATTCAAAGCTTAATGTATTATTTTGGTTAAAACTTGGGTTCTTGACTTGAATTTGATATCAAATTGAAAACTTTTATTTTGAAACTTTAATTCTAAAAGAAAAAATTGATTCGTACTAAAAAAACTAGATTCTTTTTTTAATTCTTTCATATTTTGTTTCTTGTTTAAATCTTTTAATTTTAAATACTTTTTACAAGTAATCACAGAATTTTATCATTTACGAATTCTTATTATTTACGAATTCTAATTCTATTTTACAAAATTTTAATTCTTTAAAGTTTTTAACTTAAATACAAAAATCTTTGAGTTTTAAAACTTGATTCTAATTAAAATCTTTAATTTTAAATTTGAAACTATTCAATTCTTAAACCAAATAATTCGATAAAAATTCTCTTTTTTAACATAAATGATTTGTTTAAACTTATTGAAGTTTAAATAAAAATTCTAAGATTATGTTTTAAACTCTTTGAAATAATTAATGAACAAGATTTAAATACATTTAAATAAAAAATTAATTAGTTTTATTATCAAGTTCAATGAAAACAAATTTTTTCAATTAAAATTCAGGTTTATCATTTTTCTAAATTCTTTTAAATAAGTAATTCAATAAATTTAAATAAATCCTTCTATAAAAAATAAAACAAAAAAAATTGAATGAAGAATTGTGAAATAAAGTTTTAAGTAATTAGAAGGACTACTTTAATATTCGATTTAATATTCGTTTTTTAATTTTTTTTTTTATTAAACAAAAAGAGGCGAAGCTAATAAACTTTTTGTATTTAATTTTTTAAATTTATAATAGAAGATTTATTCTAAATTTATCTTTGAAAAATTAAACAAACAATTAAAAATTTAAACAAAAGATTGGTCAAATAAGTTTAAAGTTTTGTTAATCTATTTTTTCAGAAGCTATTTAATTAACATGAAAAATTTTAAAAAAAAACTTCACACAAGACAAAGTTTATTCTAACAATTAAATTACTAAGATGAATTAAAAAAAAAGGTGGAAATTAATCAGTGACAATACAAATAAAAGATGACCAAGTTAAAATTTTTTTTTTCAACTTAATAAAACAAGGTTAATAATTTAACATGTTAATTTGTTTTTATATTCTCAAACTATTAATTTGGTATTTTTTTATAAAAAACCAAATTTTTCAAAAGGTGTTTTAGATTTGAAATTTTTTTTTTGGCTTCAAATTGTTTTAAGCAAATTTTAATTATATACATTTGAGAGTTTATTAGGTTTCCTATTTTGGTTTACAATACTAAAAAATTTTTTATACAACCCAGCTTTACATTTATTAAAAAGAATACCGGAAATTTTATTTAATTAAAAATTCTTTAGAAAACTGAATATCACAAAAATTAAAAGAAGAACTAATTCAAAATTTAAAATAAATAAAACAATCCTGAAACTAAGAAAAAAAGATATAAATCAAAACTGATTAAAAACTTATTCTTCAAAAGATGCCATTGAACCTGTTTCACAAACATCAGTATAGAAGATAAGATCAATTGATACAAACGGTTTTTAAAAAAAAAACAACTATTTTTTTTAAATAAGAAAAAGAAAATTTGAGAAAAAATTTAATTAAGCGGTAAAACTTTAAAATGAAATAAAAAAGGTGCAATAAGAACAAATAAATTAAAAACTCTTTTGTTTCATGAATCAAAATATGTAAAATTATTAATTTTTCTTTAACACAAGAACCATTTTATTAAAACTAAATTACTTTGTTGTTACATTAAAAAAGAAAAGTTTTATGAATTAAACCATAAATTAAGCTTGAAATTGATTTAATTGCTATTTAAAAATTACACTTAATATAATCGATTAAGTCTAATTGAACTTTTATAACTCTTTTTTATTTATTAAAATATCGATTAAATTAAATTAAGATGAATTTATATGAGTCATTAAAAAATTTTTAATTTACATTTAAAAATAATTTAATGAATTAAAACAAATTAATATTTTAATGAATAAATGAATTAATGTTTAAATAAAAAGAGAATCAATAGTTTAGAATAAAAATAAAAAACAAAAAAATAATTTCAAATTATTAGTATTAAATCAAATTTTTCATAATCAAATATTTTTTCACAATGAAATCAAATTATTTTTTTAGAATAAAATCCAACTTTTTAGTAATTTTTTTTAGAATGAAATCCAATTTTAAAACAAAGTTTCATTAAATAAAAAACATTCAAAAATGTCTTTATATATAATGAATTCAATTTTTAGTATGTAAAGTTTAGAAGAAATAAAAAATTTTTATTATACAAAAAACCTTTATTATACAAAATCAATTTTTATGAATCTAAATTACTTTAAATTAATAAAACTTTTAAGTCAATATCATATAAATCAAACTATTTATGAATTATAATTTTTTTAAAGAAGTAAACTAGATGGTTTTGTGAATAAATTAAAGTTTTCAATTAAAAAAATTACAATTAAAAACTTTTTAATCAAAATTTTAAAAAGTCAAATTTAAATTGTTTTAACTTCAAATTATTTTTGAGAACAATTTTCAAATTTGAGTCCTGTTGTTTTATAAAATGAATTTCAATTTTTTTGTTTCATATTTTTATATCGGAAAATTGTTTTAACTCTCATTTTTGTATCAAAAAAAATTCTTTTTTATTAATTTTTCACTAATTTTTATTAGCTTAAGTTTTAAATCGAATTCATCTGAATCAATTTCATATAAATTAAAGTCATTCTTATTTGTTTTATTTGAAATTTTTTTATAAAAAATCAGATTAAAAATATTTGATTTCAATAAAATTTCAAATAATTAGTTTTTTGCTACATTATGAACTAGATTTAAAGAGTAAAAGATGAATAATGCAAATTAAACTTTCATTTAAATGAGTTATACATATAAAAAGGAAATAAAAAATTATTATAAAATTAAAAGTAATGAAAAAAAAAGAATGAAAACCTAAAAAATGAAATTAAGGAAAAGTGAATTATAATGCCTAAAATAATTGGAATAATTTTTAAATTAATTTTTAATTAATTTTAAATGCAAATTTCGTAAATCATAATCAATAAATCAGATTTCAAAAAAACATGAATCTTTAAATTGAATTTAATAAAAATTATTTTCAAATTTGTTTCATTAAAAAATTGAATTACCTTTTTTAGGAAAGTAAAACTAATCGATTGATTGATTTGTAAAAAGTTTAAGTAAAAAAAGATAATTTTTTTTACGATTACTTGTCGAGAATTAGGAAATAAAAAAAGGGGAAAATCAATTAGCATTAAGTAAAGGAAATTACTTTTGAGTGTATTTATTTTATTAGGAAAGAGAAAAAATCTATTTAAAGAAGTTGATTAAAATATTAAAATAAAAATTTTAAAGTCTAAAAAAGATGTTTTTTCAAGTAACATAAATTACATTTTCTATTTAATAATAGTCATTAAATTAAATGGTTTCTTTAATTGATTTACTTTTTTAAACAGTTTAATCATTCAAAAACTCTTTTTAAAATGCTATTTTTGATACTTTTAGATGAAAAATTTTTTTAGTCATATTCTATCTTTGCCAAATTTAATAAAAAATCCATAAAGTAATTAGCTTTATATTGTTTTTAAAGCTACTGTATTTTTTTATTATAACTAATTTTTAACACAAACTTATTATAAAACTGTTAAATCAAGAGAAAAAGTTTTGTAGTCTTTTTATGATTTGAAATAAAGTTAACAAATGAATCTCAATTTTTCTTTTTTATATAAAAGTTATCCTTAATTTACTATAACATTAGTCTCCTAAGACAATTTTTTTTTTTTAAACTTAAACTATCAACAGTCAAAATATTTCTACTAAAATTATCAATAAAATTAAAAAATTCTCATCAAAATTAAAACCTAATTTTTTTTAAGCCTTTTCTGATTAAAATTGATTATCAATTTGGTCTTGAATCACTAATTGATGAATTTTAAAGCATCTAAAGAATTTTTTCCTGTTTTCTTATTGTTTTAAAATGAATTATCTATCAATTTTAAAATTTCTATTTTGTTAAATCAAAGTTTTTAAAAAATAATTTAACGATTTTTACAATTAAAAAGGCTTAAATTTAAGGATTGATAAAGATAAAATTCTCAATCAATGTTTCCAAATAAAAAAAAATTGACTTAAATAGTAATTATTATAAAGTCATTCTGATAAAATGTAATTTCAATTTTGGTGAAGTATTTCAATAAATTAAACTCTTAAAAAAAGTTTTTAAAAAAAATTTTTAGGAAGGTAGAATTTTATTGTGTAATATATCATTTATAAACAAAATTTTTCTCCAAAAATTTTCTAAAATTTATAAACTCATTATAAGACAATTTCTTTTATTTTTTTATTAAACTTTAGTCTGTTATATGTTGTTTAAAATTCTGGTTTAACAAAAACTACAAAACTTTCAGACTAAATTTTGACTAAACTATTATTTTAATTAATGGTCTTAACTGTATCTTTCTTTAAGGAAAACTGTAAATCTTTTTGATCAAATTTATTAACTTTTTTTTTAAAGTATTTTCTCAAATAAAATTTCAACAGCACTTAAAGATAAATTTTTCTTTTTTAGAAAAAAAGAACATGAAAACGATAAAAAATAACTTAAACTTGAACTCTTCAAATAGGTTTAACCAATTCTCATTTTTTACTTTGAATCCGGTAATAACCTAAAGATAAAAATTTTTTTTCATACAAACTGAAATGCTTACCTTCAATTTGTTGATCTTTAATCCTCTTTTCTTTTTTTTTTTTTAAAAAAATTTTTTACTTGTTGAAATTGCTTGACCTAAAGAATTTTATTTTGTGAACTTGTTTTGAAATTTAATCCGTTACTGGTCGGTAAAACAAAAAAATATAATGAAATGAAAAAAATTCATAAAAACAAAAAGCTTCTTTAAAGATTAGATAATTGTAAAAACTGTTTTTTATTAAAAGAATTAGATCAAAGTTTTTGTTTTATATTTTTTTAGTTTTAATCTGTTGAATATAACTTTTTTTTCATAAAATTTTTTTCATAAATTATTTTGATTTTTAAAAAAAATTTTTTTTTAAAAACTTTTTTTTTGAAAACTTTTTAATAAAAAAAACTCATAAGATCACTTTTGACAAATTTTAGACTTATAAAATAAGAAATGCAAAACATAAAAACAATTTAATTTCAGTTTTTAATAAAAACTTGGTTTAAACTTAAAATATACATTTAGTGAACTTGATAAAAAACTTTAATGGTAAAAAAATGTAAACAAACAATTTAAAAATAAAGTCAAAAATTGATGATTTAAAAAAAATTTAAAAAAAAACTAGTTCTGTACTTTATCAAACCTCAAAATAAACTAAATTTTTTTTTTTAGTTAGTCCACGGTCGATAAAGCCTCGACTAAAACTTTCTTTCTAAAAAAACCTGTTCAACAGTTTGTAATAAATAGTTTAAAGTAGTTTTTAATTTTTTTTTTAAGTTTACTGCCACCTGTTTTTTTTAGAAAAAACTTAATAATAACTAATTGATTGTTATAAAACTTAATTAAATGAAAATAAAGGTTCTTTTTTATAAATTTTTTTTTTTGGGTTTTTAATCGAATAGGGTTAATAATATTAAATGAAAAAGTTATCAATTATAAGTTAAAAATCTAATTAATTTACACAATAAGGCTATTATTAATAGAGATGAAATTTTTTTTTACTGAACTAAAAATTGAAATTACTAATAATTTCAAATGAAGTTCAAATGAAAAATTTTAAAATTGAAATTATTAGAAGTTTTTAGAATTTTTGAACTAAAATTTATTCTAGAAAAATATTTTAGATTAAGGTAACATTAAAAAAGAAAATTTTAATTAAAAAAACTAAACAAAAACCAAGCGATAAAGAAAGTGAAAAATAAACATAAAAATAATAAAAAAAGTATTAAGGAAAAAACTAAAAAAAATAAGAAAAAAATTAAAAGAAAATTATTCACAACAAAATATTTAAAAGAGCATCAGAACTTTTAAAAAAACAAACTAAAAAAAAGATCAAAATTTACTTTAAAACTTTTTTGACCAAAAATATATAAAAACTAAATTAAAAAAAAAACTTAAAATATAAAAATTGAAAAAACTATTTAAAAAAAAATTTTAAGAAAAAAAAAAGTTTTATTAATTTAAAGCATCATTGAAAGTAACTCAATTGTGAAATTAAATTTTTCAAAAATCAAAAGTTTCATGATTAAATTGAGTTGTCAATTCTGAAAAAATGACCAGCAACAAATCTTATCTTAAAGAATAAAATTTTGAGAGCAAAAATTTAATGTTAAACAATATAATAAAAGAATATTTAAAATATTTTTGATTTTGTTTAAAAATAAGTTAAAAGCTGCATTTTTTAAAAACACCTACATAAACTTTCAATTTTAAAAGTTATTAGAATTAAAAAATTTTTAATAAAAATTTGATTTAAAAATTTTAGAACAAATTTTATAAATAAGTTTTATTAATTAAGAAATAACAACTGATTAAAATCAAAAAAAAAAAAAGAAAAACTTCTATAAAAATTTCTTTACTCTTTAAGAATATTTTTATTAAAAAAAAGTTGTTTTAAACATAAAAACAAATTTTAAGAATTAATTACTAATTGATGTGCTCATTTAAATTCTTTAACTAAAAAAAAAGTGAGTTAAGTTCTTTATCAAGTCATATTAGAATTTTTTATTTTTGTAAATTTTAATTATGAACAATTAATAGTAATTAAAACCAAAGCATAAAACCCAAAACTACTTATGAACTGTTTATTTAAATTTGTATCTAAAAACTTTCTTTTTTAAATTAATTTTTTGAAAACTATTTAAAGTTTGAAATTAGAATGAAAATAAAAAATTATTTAAGGAAAAATTAAAAATATCTAAATAATAATTTGAAAATCCTTTAAACTTTCAAATTAAAAAAAATTGAAAAAACTTCAAACTTAAAAGACTGACAAATGAAAATTGAATAAAAAATTAAGTAAAATCTTCAAAAAAAAAATTGAGTACAAATAAACTAATGAAGTATTAATTAAAATCAATTTTTAAGCTAAAACAACAACAAAAAAAGTCTACATAAAACTAAAAGTTTAGGTTCATTAATGCTTTAAAAGATAAAAATGTAACATTTTAATGAAATTTAAAAAGATAAATTTGATATGCAAAATCATAAAGAGGAAAAGTTTATTAATATTTTTGATGTTAATGTGAAAATAATTAATATTTTTTAAGAAAGGTAAATAGTTTATTAAAAATTAATACTTTATAATACCTAAAACATTTTAATGAAACTAAATCTTATCAACTTTTATTAACAAAGCTATAGACAAAATCAAATTTTGTTTATAAACAAAATATTTTAATTAATTGAAAATTTTAAAAATTAAATTAACTAAAAAAATTAAACTTTTAAAATTAAAGTCTTAAAAAGTAAAAATTTGTATTCAAAATATAAAAATGAGTTTAATCAAAATTAAAAATAATTAAATCAAATTAATTTTAAAAACAACGATAATTTTAATAAAAAAATTTAATAGTTTTTTAAAATCATATCAATCTAAAAATAAAAACTGTCAAAAATTTTAATTAATTATTTTAATTTAGTCATTAAATTTATTAAAAACAATTTTTGTTTACTTTAATACAATTTAAAATCAATGATTTTTATATATTCAAAAAATAGACAAAGTTAAAAAAGATTGAGTTTTAATGATGCGTTTAAGAAGAAAGCTATCATTAGTATCATTTTTTTTTAAAAGCTCAAAAAAAAGAAATCAACAGTTTTTAAAAAAAAAAATAAATAAAAAGTACAATTAAATAATTTATCAAAATTGAAAAAAAAAGATGAAAGTCACATTTTTATTTTAACTATTTCGTTAAAGAACAATAAACTTTTTCTTGCAAATTTCTGGTTTTTGCCAAAATTGAATTAAATCAATTCATTTTTGTTATTTAATTAGTTTAGTGTTAAAAAGAAAATTGAATAGTCTAACAAACTTAATGAATAAAATGAAGAAAAAGTTTTTATAAAAAAACAACTTATATAAAAGGAAGCATTTTTATTTGTTTGAATAACTCCATTAACTTTAAACTGATTCGCAATTGCAATCATGTTTAAAATATACAAATAAATTGATAATTAACAAAAATAGAGTTTAAACTCTTAAACTTAGTTTTAAATTACTTTCATTTAAGAAAATATCATTTTTCTTTCTCAAACTGAAATAATTTAAAAGATGTGCTTGTGAAAATTTGAAAGAGTTTTTTTTTTTAACTTTTGCTTTTATGATTTTTATATTTTAAATCATAATTTTCATCGAGACAAGAATACCAAAACTATTTTATAAATAAATTTTTGAAGTCTTAATATGATATAATTTTTGAGAATAAAAGTTTTGATAATCAGTTCCTTCTAAATTTATCTGATGAAAAAATTTGAATTTCTCTTAAATTAATGAATAGTTATTATTTTGAACACTAATTAATAATTATTTAAAACTTAGTTTAATAAAGATTTTTTAATCATACTAAGTAGACGAAAAACTTAGAGCATTTGCTTGTTTGAAATAAAATAGAAAGATAAAAAAAAATACTCAAATTATCCAGGCAATGAATCAAGTTTTAAAATAGAACCTAATTGGCCAAGTTGAATGACTGTTTTTTTGTTAAAGAATTGTCAAATTCATGATGCGTATCTTTGATTTGAAATAAAATACAAGACTTTATTTTTTTTAATTAACGTTACATTGGTGTGGCTATTCAACGCAGAGACATCTGGCATGTAGAGTAATATTTCTTAAAATAAGAGATAACTTAAGTTTTACAACTATTTAAAACTTTTTTAGCTAGTGACATCTAGAGTAAACAGTATTTACAAAAAAACCTGTTTTAGTTAACAAATAAAAAAGATACTTGTTACTTTTTAATTTAAACCTTATTATTTTCTTTATTATCAAAGCCAGTCTACTAGGGCTCAAAATAAAGTTAATTAAAAAATTATCTTATCATTAAAAAAACACTATTTTTTAAAATAAGATTAAGCCTTACTTAACTTAAAATTTTTTGTTTTCAATTTAATTTACCTTATTTTTATTTCAATTTTGATTAACTAAAGGTTACATCCGACTGAACTTCATCTACTTAAACAGTTCAGGTCCAGTAATTATTTTTATTTAAAAGCTTTTAACAGGAAGCCATTTTTTTTGTTATTACATAAAAGGATATTAAACAAGTTTTAGGTTTTTTTGTTAATAAAAGCAGGTGAAAAGCGTGAGAACAATCCATGTAAATAAAAAAAAATTTGTTTGCTAAGTTTTTTTTTGCGGTTTATTAAAGATTATTAAGAAAGAAAATATTTTCGCTGTTTCAACTATAATAAGATTTAATTAAGAAAAATGAAATTCTGGTCTTATAAAACTACACTTTTTTCAAAAAAATTCTTCATGATCAAAACAATAGAAAAAAAAATTAAAAAAAAAGGAAAAAACTTTAATGACCAAGAAAATATTTAAAGTTTAATTTATATTAAATTAAGTACATTAACATTAAATTTCGGTTAAAATAAGGTTTATGAAAATTCTGCTTAAAAACTTAATAATTTTAAAAGTAAAAAATTTTTGAAATAAAAAATTTGTTATAAATTTGACCATAAAAGTTTAATATAAAAGTCAAATTTAAAATTTAGACTTGATAATTAAAGTCGAAATTGAAAACTAGATTTAAAGGTTTAAACTTAGATTAAGGAAAATTAAGAAAAAAAATAAATTAAGAAAAAGATTTAGAAAAAAAAAGAGAAAATTTTTGAATAAAAAAACTAAATTAAGTTTAATATATGAAATTTTTAATAAAGTTAAAATATTAAAGTTAATTTCAATAAAGTGAAAATCAAAAAAAGTTAATTTCAATAAAGTTGAAATTAAAAAAGTTAATTTAATAAAATTAGAAAAAGAGAATTTCAGTCAGAGTGATTAAAAGAAAAATTAAAAAAATCAGAGTCAAGTCAAAAACTAGATTAGTGTTCAAAAAATATTAAAAATAAAAGGAAATTTTAAACTAAGATCTAACAAAATCAATTAGTAAGAAAAAAATTAAAATAAAAAAAAAATTAAAAAATTTTGATAAAAAATGTTAGCTTTAAATTTATGGTAATTTTTGAATAAACTTTTTTGAGGTCAAACTTGATGATGAAAAAATGATTTAAAACAAAAATTAAAAAAAATATTTTTGACAAGAGTAGTGTGAAAATAAGTTCTAAAAAATGTTTTTAAGCTATTAATTTGTTTAAAAAAAATTTTTTGGTTAAAACAAAGTTTCTTCATTTTTTTTTTTACAAACTCTTAAATGATCAATACAATTTTTAAGCAGTTTAAAAAATGAAGGTTATTTAAAAGTAATTTTTTAAATGTGGTTTATAAAAAGCCTGCATTTTCTTGGTTTTAATAAAACCAAACTTTGTTCTAATTACTATATAATATGAAGAGAAAAACTTTATATTCGTAATTATGCTTAATGTACTTCAAATTTGAATTCAATATACCTTTTTTTATATTAATTTAAATTGACTATTATTACTTTTATTAACATCTTAATATCTTTTTTTTCAAACTATTAAAAAATTTACCTTAAATCCTGTATTTAAATTTCTTAATATAATTTATTCATTTAGAGAAAAAATAATAAAGTTCACCTTCAAAAACTTAATGTAGCAAAAAAAAATGTTCAAAAAAGAAAAAAATTTTTAATTACCAAGTCTTGAAAAAATTTGTTTAGACTTAATTTCTTTATTAAATTTAAACCAATCAGCATTAAAAAAACAAATTATTTTGTATTAGTCTCAATTCATTAAATTAATGTTTTATACTTAATATTTAACTTTAAGATAATAAGGTTAAAAAAATCATCTTGCTTAAAACAAGCTTTTGTTTATCATGTTAAACACTTGCAATAATGTTTCATTAAACTTTTATAATTTTAAGATCAAATAAGTTTAAGTCTAAAATTTAGATAGCTTTACGCTAACCACAAAAATATTTTTTATTTTTTTAAAAAAAATTGTTTATTTTTCAAGCTAAGAAATTAATATCTTTACTACCTCTTGATTTAGGACCATGATATTTAACTTTAGTTCGATCTTTTGGATCAACTTTACCAATTGCATAAATAACATTATTTGATCCATTGGTTATACCAACATCTATATTAGGATCTTCAGCAGCAAGTTTTCTTTTAAATTCAAAAGTCAGATGAGTTTCATTTCTACTTCCACTAATTAATTGCCAGTTTTGTTTTCCTACTATTTCAGGCATTTTTTGTCCATTAGAAAAGCGGTTCTAATAAAAAAAGAAAATTTATTTGATTAATTATTAAGCTACATGCTGAATGAAATGATTGATTCTTCTATTTAAAATAAAAAATGAGCGTCTAATTAAAACAAAGCAAGTGTATAAAAAACATTTTCTTTTTTTAAGAAAAAAAAACAGATGCTCAATTTTTTTGCCTTGACATTGATTAAATTTATTCTGGTTTTCTACAGACATTAAAATTTATTTTAACTTATTCATTTGAATACTACTAAATTTTAATTTTCTTAACCAACAAACTTATAAATTTTTTTTCTGAAATTCACAAATCAGTTTACAATTAAAGCAGTTACAGGTATAAAAGGAATATTAGCTTTATACAAAGCTATCAATAATCAGCATAAGCATTTAAAATTTTTTTACTAAACAACGATGCTAAGATAGTAATAATTCTTTCTTTTCGATGACCTGTTGCTAATTTTCGTATAATGAACCTAAACTTCGATTTGCAACTTTTACATTTAGAACACTCAAGTTTTTAAACGTAAAATTTTATTTTACGAATATCATCCTAAATTAATGTTAAATTATGTTTTTGTTGTATCAAAAACAATTTTTAAATACTAATTTAATCAAAAAAAATAAAAGTAAAAAATGAATTAGGTCAATACTGATCTTTTAAGCTCAACTCTTTAAAAACAAAATTTTAGAAACCAAAATTTTATATACAAAATTATGAACAAGGTTTTATTTAGACTTACATGTAAAATAGCAGAACCATTTAAATGTACATAACCAGTAACTAAATCTGCATGATTCATTCCTCCTAATTTTGAAATACCAAGTGCAAAATAACCACGAGTTTTAGCTTCAACTTTAAATTGAACACTTTCATCATTATCAACTAATTTCCAATGAAGACGATAACCTCTATTTTGCATTAAATCTTCTAAATTCCAATTAGCAATCACAAATTTATTTAGATGAACAAATAAAATCAAAAAAATATAATTTAATTTCATCATTTTTAAACAAAAAAATTAAAAAATAAAAAAAAATAAAAATTTTTTTATATTTAGAAAAAAGAAATTTTGATCAGCTGTTTAATTTTTTTTTCAAAATTTGTCTCAAAAATTTTAAAACTTTTTTGCTTAAAGTTTCATTTAAAACAACTAAAAACAAACTAAAATTAAAAAAAATTAAACTTGAAGCTTAAATTCGAATTTATAAAAAAAAAGTGTAAATTCGATAGAAAAATATAGTTTAAGTACGCTCCTTAAAATAAAAAAAGTTCAAATAAAGTACAAAGAAATATTGACCAGTCCAGGTCAAATATATTGGTCAAGTTATAAAAAGCATTCAGCCCATTTAATAAAAGAATAATTGTCAGTTAATTTAAATTCAATCAAGTTAATTTTAAAAATAAGTTTTAATAAAATTAATTCAGAGTATTTATGTGGTTTATATAAGTCTTCAAAAAACTTGAAAGTGATAAACTAATTTTAAATCAAACATGAATCATACATTTTTTTATTAAATTAAGCTTAACCATTAACAATAAAACTTTAAGTAACCATAATTGCGTTTAGATTTTTTTTCTTGATTTTTTGGTACTTAGTTCTAATTTTTGCTATTTATTTCTAATTTCTGAAAGTTGTTTATAATAATTTTGATTTGAAAAAGTAATTATTTTAAATATGTTGATAACTTATCTTAAGTACATCAACTCTTTTATAGTTTTATAAATCATGATACTAATTAATTTTAAGTTTCATTAATATATAGTACGAGAAAAATATTTAAATAAAAAAAAAACTTTTACTTAATACTTTTTTCTAAAAACACCTGAGTTTTATATTTTGATACATGTATATTGAAAACATTTAATTTAGATCAAGTTAAAAAGGAAAGTATATTTTAAATCTTATAAAAATTTCAAATTGAATTAGCTTATTTTTTTTTTACTTAAATCCATCATTTAATTATAATAGACGATAGCTCAAAATTAATCTTATAAAGTAGTTTTGTTTAAAATTATAACATCAGAATTTTTCTTAATAATCTTCTTAAGTTAAAATAAACTTTATAAGATTGTGGGCTTAATTTTATTTAAGTAGCTTAAAATCAACAACTAAAATTTATTAATAAAGTTTAGTTTACATCATCTTAAATCAAATTACTGTTTAATATGTTTACTACTGTTTTTTTGCTCTATTAATAGTTAAAAACTTGAATTTTAAAAAAAAATTATTTTCACCTTTATGATTAAGTAAAATGAAATTTTTTTTTTTAAGCCATAAACTTTATTACATCTAATTAAAAGTTAAAAAAAAAAAACTTAGTTTTAAATTTTTTCTTATTTTAAGATTAAGAATTGATAGTCTTGCTTAAATTTAATTCATCTACAATTTACAATTGTCAATAATCTATTAAAAAAACGGAAACCTATAAAAAAAATTAAGACTAGTTTAATAGAATTTTGTCTCCATGCTGTTTTTGAATATTCTATTAGGTATTTACGTCAATATAATTTTAAGTAAAATAGTTTTTAAGTTAAGTTAAAAATTTGCTAAACTTTTTTTTCTGGTTTTTTCATACTGAAACAACAAACTATCTCTACTTTTTTAAAGTATCATAATTTAAAGTCAAATAAAAATGCTAATTAAATTTTTGAAAAAAGTTTGCAAAAAAAAACAAGTCAATTTCAAAAATCAATTTTAAGTATAAATTTTTATGATAAAGATTTTTTAGCATTTTAAATATTTTCAAATAAATTAAAACAATTTTTTTTTACAAAACTAAAAATATAAACACGTTTATGATACTTAAAATCAGAACTCCACCTATTTTTAATTGAGTTGCAGTTTACTTTCACATTTGATGCTCTACCTGTTCAAATATAAAATTGTGTCAATTAATACTTTATGTTCTTATATATGAAATTTTTTTTTCTTAAAACCAACAATTGATAAAATCGAAATAAATTAAATAAAAATTGATCTAAACTAAAAAAAATTAATTAGTATTTACCAAGTTTAAAAACCGTTTAAATAACTCAATTCGTTATCATATTCAAAAAACAAGATTGAAGCTAAAAGAGAAAAAAATTTAATGAAAATAAATTTAAAAAAATATTTTGCAATATTAATGACCATTAAAAAGTTGATGAAAGTTTAAATCCTAAAAATTAAAAATATTTGGACCTAAAACATAAACACGCTTCAAATAAATTTAACTTAAATTAAAAATCAAAATAATTTTAATAAGACTAAAAATATCCAATTAAAAAAGCTAATTTATTTACATTTTTTGACTAATAAACAAAAATGAGGTGACTCAAAAAGAAGATTTACAATTTTAAGAGTAAATTTGAAGGAAAAAAAGTAGATATTGACAAAAACGACGATTATTGTTAGAAACTATTTATGGATCCTAAAAACAAAAACTTAATTGTGACGTTCTTTGTTATAAAAACCTTAAAGTAAAAAATTGAAAAAAATTAACAACTAAGTTTCATATTTAAGTATTATTTTATATGTATGTTATACATTGTATATTGAGTTTAAAATGAACTCATTAGAAAGACACAATATTTTTTTTTGATAATGATTTTGTGCTATAAAGTTTTCTCTAAAAAAAAAAGATAATTTCTTAAAAAATAAAATTTTTGAGTTTGTATAATTAATAAATGAAAATGAGCATAAAATTAATTTTTTAATTTTTAATGTTCTTGTTTGTCAATCGATTAAATATTAGTACAAAAACAAAGAAATTTAGCTAAGAGTACTAAAAAGCTTCTTTTTTTTTTTTTTAAAAAATAGATCTAATTACAATAAGTTTTGTACACATCATTCATTCAATTATCAACATTATGAAATTAAAAAAAAATAAAATTTTTGAAAACTAATCTACTTTTACTATTAGTAATTTTACTAGATAACTAACAATTTGAAAATAAACTTTAAATAAATAGTCTTTTATGATTAACAAAAAAATAATAAATTTTTATATATATGTATAGTAGAAAATTATACTGTAATCACACAAATCTTTTTCATAAATAAAACTTAAAAAACTCTTATTTTTAAAAACATTTTATGACTTATTTGACTATCTAGTTTATTCAGACCTTTACCTTTGTTCTGAAGAAACAATACCCCCTTGATTAGCTTTAATTTTTTTACATTCTTTGAAAGCCCAAGTTGATAATGTTTTGGCTTTTGTACACTTTGAACGTCTACCTCTATTCAAGAGATTATGAATAAGTTCATTATCAGCTAAAGGTAACATCAAATTGTTAAATGCTGTACATAGATCTCCAATTAAACCAGCTAAAGCGGCAATTATGCTATCGATCAAATTGTTATCTGAAGCTATTGTTAAAATGAATTGAATAATAAATTGAACATGATTTGTTAACAAATTAACTTCAATATTAGGTACTTCACCATCACCTTTTAAACCTTGAACAATACCTGTGAATGCTTCTAAAATACTTTCTCTAAGTTCATTAACATAAACAACAGATGCATAATCGTTCTTATCAACTTGTACTTGAGATGCATGTAATAAAGTATTTAATACAACATCTAAGTAAGGTTGAAAATTGACACCAATAGCTAAAGCTATATCCCCAAAAGCGCTTAACATTTGAGGTTTAACATTACGATGTACTTCTGGATTACCTAAATTTTCTATTAAAATTGTCATTATTTCATCACAATATGGCTGAATACGACTACTAACAGCTCTACATATATCTCCAACTAAACCTACAGCAATTATAAAAACATGGTATTCGGAATAATTTTTCAAACCTAAAATTAAGTAAGGTTTAAAAGCTTCCATGTATTTCATAAAATCTTCTCCTATTACTTCTACTAAAGTTCCTACAGCCATTAAAGCATCTTCTTGGACGCTTCCAGATTTTTCACTAGCGTTAAACATTTTTAATAAACCTTGCATGACATAATCTGATATTTTAGGTGCATCTTCAGGTGACATTTTGCGCAAAACTGATTGTAAAGTTGCGCACAATAAAGATTGTAAATCATTATATTGATCTCGATCACTAGAACTTTGAATCGCAGATTCTAATAAAGGTATTTGCTCTAATCTATTCAAAATAATTTTTGTAACTTCTTGTACATAATAGTAACAGTCTTTTGGACTATTTTTAATTAATTCCATCAAAGCTTCATATGCAGCTGATCTTAGATTAGCTTGATTTGCATCTTGGCGTTCAGTAGTTGCTAAAAGTCGGCCTACAATATAATTGAAATATTTAGACAAACAATAAGTTTTTGGTTCCTCATCTGAATTTTCTTCAGCTTTATAAGCACCACTAGCCAATGAATTAAATGCCCAGCAAATATTGGCAGCAACACGAGGCTCAGAACTTAAACCTTGAATCAAAGTATTTATAAGAATATCTAAATTTGATGATAAAACTGCTTCAGGAATAGTTTCACAGATTCTTCCTAATGTCCAGGCTACAGTATCTCTTACAACAACATTTTCATCAGACATTAAAGCTATTAAACTTGGAAGAGCTTGTTCTACAATCATTTTTAAAGTTGAAGTTTCAGGACCTTCTAGAATAGATCCAAATGCCATTACAGCGGCGTCTCTTTTACGCCAATCTGGATCAGTTATATTTTTTGTAACAAAAGGTAAAACTTCATTAACAACCGCATCTTCACAGCAATTAGCCATTAACATAAGACAAACACCAGCTGCTTTACAAGGATTCCAATCATCTTCATCATCATGCTCTTCTTGTTTTGTTAAAGTTTGAGTTAAAATTGGAATAAGATATTGCAAAGCTCCTTTAGCGTAAAATCTAGATGCTCTTGCAGGAGGTACGCCTTGTTCTTGAGCTTCCATTGCTTCAATTGATAAATCGATTTCTTCATCACAAACATTAGACCAGAATTCTATTCCTTGCAAAGCTACTTGATCTCGTTCATCTTTCATTGCTTGCATTGTGATAGCAAACAAAGCTGGACCCATATAATGTTCCATGTATTGATAATAAAGAGACATTATTTTTACAAGACATTGAAGTGCTGCTACTTTAACCTAAAAACAAAATCAAAATAAATAAAAATTTATAAACAAAACAAAAAACTCACTTTTAAATTTTCAGACTGAGTTGCTTCACAAACAACTTGCATTATAAAATGTCTTTCTGATTCTTTTTCAAAGTTTGCTTTTGTAAATTCTAAAGAATTTAATAAAGCATTTGTAGCAGCAAGTTTCACATGATCATTTGTTTCATCTTTTCTCATTCCATGAACGATTGCTGTTAAAATATCATTTGCTTGAATCTGTAAAATTTCAGGTTGAATATCTTGACAAATATAACCTATTGCTTCTAAAGTGGCTTCTTTCATCATTTCTGTACATGTTGAATTAGTTACATTTTGTGTTAAAAGTTTTATCAAATCAGGCCATAAATTATACGGAAGTTCTGCTACAGCAATATAAGCAACACATTGAGCAGCAGAACTAGGTCTAGTGGTCTCTGTTCCTAAAGTATTTAAAACTTTTATTTTTACATAATTTCTAACTTCTTCAGGTAAATTAAGCCATCTTTTCTGACACTCAATTTTTAATGCATTATCTTTGGATGTCAATGAATTTTTTAACTGTAAACCAGCAGCAGTTCTCACAATCATATTATTATTTACATTTTGTAATACATCTGATAATGATCTCAAATACTCAACCTAGAATAAAATAGTCAACTTAATGAATATGCATTACTTAAACCAATAGAAAGTGAAATTAAACAAATGTTAAACTTACAAAATTATTTGCTGCTGCTTGTTCTAAAAAATGTTGAGCTGCCTCTAGCTCATTATGATCTGGAGAAATTGTTTTACTTAAAATTGTGATTAAATCCATTTTTGATAATGAAACCAACTTAACTTAACCAAAATGTCTTTATATATATTTATCAAAAACTAACTATTTAAAAATTTTTTTAATTCAGCCAACTTTAATTTAATAAGACAAAGAATGTTACCTAAAAAAAGATTAGTTTGATTAGTAACACATATTACCGACTAAAAATTGGTTTGAATTTTTTAATCTTTTATTATTTTTTTATGAATGTGGTGCCGCTGCCGCCGATATTTGTATTAGATTTCGGCTGTTTTTACCAGCTGATATAAGTTACAACAACAGCGACACCATTAAATTAGTTGTCTCAAACGGAAAAGGAATATTTCCTATAAAAAAAAAAAAGCGCACCTAGCGGGTCTTGTAAATTGTTTATCAATAACTATAGAGTTTTTAATTAATGATGAAATGTGGTACACTATCGTTAAAAGTTAATGAATTAGTTTAAAGTTCCAAAATAAAATAAATGTAATTAAAAATCAATTTTTTTTTCAGAATAAAATCTCTTTTGTTTGGAAATTTTGAGATTTTGTTTTAAAAAAAACCGTGAAGTGTTAATTCATTCACAAGTTTTGAATGTAAGATAAAATTTACATTTGTAGAAACGGCGGCTTATTCTTTTTGTTTTTTAAAAAATAATATACAATTTAATAAAACTATATAAAGCATGATTCAAAAAATAAAATAGAATAATAGCGCTAAACTTTAATTCACAACTATAGATTACAAACATGTGTTTTGATAAAATTATCAATTAATTTTTGATTCTGATTTGTTAATGCTTTATACAAGTTTTAATTAATTTTCAAGCTGTGTTCAATAAACAATTTAAATTTTTTGAATACTCTTCAAAATTCAATTACTCTTTTAAATAAATAACTTAATCAAAATCTTTAAGATATAACTACTGAAGTCAAAAGTGTAGATGTCGTTGCACTAAACTTTTGCGCATGTTATTAATTTCTATATAACTACAAAAGACCCAATTGATTTTATGTGACTAATCATTGAATAACTACTTAAATTAAACATAGCATCAAATTACTAAGTTCAATACATATATTTATTTCTATGAGAAAACAAGAATCTTCACTTTAACAAAGTTCAAAAATCAATTAAAAGTGTTAAATCTAAAATACCAGCTATTAATTTTTCGAGCTCGGTAAACTTTTTTTTTTATTCAAAAACTAATTAATAAGTGTAATAATAACAGGTATAAGCTTGTTTATTTTTATTTTACTAGTTATTACTATGAATATTTTTAAAGAAATTTGCTTCTTAGAATATTTCTTATTAAAAAAGCAGTTGATTTGAATAATAAAATTTGCACTTTTCTTTTCAAAAAAACATGTAAACATGATATTAGTTTTCATTGAAATTCTACAAAACTTTTATTTATTTTGATTTACTACCCTCAAGCTAACTTTTTTCAATTTGTCAAATTAGACTTTGTTTATATAAAAAATTGTTTAAATTTGAAACAGGTGGCGTTTATCAGATAAAATCAATTTTTAATTTATTAGTAACTAGTTTCAATTAGATAAAATAAATAATTATACTTTTATATGAAAAAATTATTTTATTATAAAATGTTTAATTCATTAACTTCAATAGTTTTATTAAGATTTGAGAAGAGTTAAATTAGTAAGAAATATAAAGTAATAAAAGAATGTTAAAAAAAATATTTTTCTTAATTTAAAAAATGAAATTTAAAAATAAAATCTTTAAAAGATTTGTCATTGCACATGGTTTATAAAAGAATTCTTGCGCGCTTTTCATCAAAAAGCAATTTTTGACAAATTTAACTAAAAACTATTAAGTTTTATATTTGATTTGAACTTTTTATTTAATATTCACATTTTGATTTAAAAGAAATTAAATCAAATAGAAATTTTTCTTAAAAATGCTTATTATCAATTAATTTTTTCATATAAAACGACATAAAGAATTAAAACAGATTTAAAGTTTCTTTCTATTAAAAATTGAAAAAGAAAATTCAATTTTAATTTCAATAGGTTTTTATTTTCAAAAAAACTCAATAAAATGGACAAACTTAAAAAAAAAACTAAAAAAATTAATTAAAATTTGAAAAAAGAAAATTCAAAAAAAAAAATAAACTTTTTTTTAGAAACAAAAATAAAAATCTACTTACATAATTCAAATAAAAAAACATTGATTAATTTTCTTAAAAACTAATTTCTAATAAATATCACAATAATTAGTTCTTTTGAGGTTCATTCAATGTACAATTAATAAAGAGAAATTTTTAGGTATGAAAAACGAAAAACTCATTTTTATTTCATTATACGCCAGGCGCAAAAAGCGGTAAATACTGGCGCGGTGTTTGAACAATATTTATTGATAATAGTCTATCGAAAATTTAATCGAAAAAGATACTTCTTATAAATGTTTTTTTTCTATTAACTAGTTTGATGATTATATTGAAATTAAAAGTTTAAAAAATTTAAACAAAAGAAAAAGAATGAAACTAAATTATTAAAGACTCAAGTTTATTAAGTTAAGAAACTTTTGTCTAATTTTTACGTAAGAAATAATTTAAATAAAACCAAATACTTTAATATCAAGAAAACTTCTTCATATTTCAATTTTAAAACAGATTATATTTGAGTTAATTAATAAGATTTTTATTTATGATTTGTTTATTATTCATCAACTTTGAAACAACTACAAAGTTTATCTAATAAAAGTTTCTTTATATATCTTAATACTAATTAATAAGAAATACATTATTTTATTTAAACTTTTTTTTGAATTAAAAACTTCATTTGACAAAACTTGGTCATTAAAATGTTAGAGTATTGTCATTTAAGGTGAAATTAGTTTTTTCAAATATGTCACTAAATAAAAAATAAAGCTTATCTGATGTTAAGTTATCAAAATTAATAAGCTAAAATTCGTTTTTAATTTTAATAAAAATTTGAAAGAAGATTTTTTAATTAAGACGTAAAAATGATTTCATAACTGTAGTGACTTCAAAACTTTTTAATTTTTAATGTTTAATTTAAAAGGGTTTTAAAAATCAGAGATTAAGAATACAGCTACAAATTTCTTTCAGTTATTAATAATGAAATAAAATAAAAAGAATCGGATTAATTATGACTAATCAAAAAACTTTTTTATAATATAATTTTTTGAGTTACAAAGTTTTAATATCTTAAAAACTTGAACAAAAAGAAATAATAATTCATTTAAAGATATATTCAATTTAATCTATTAATTCAAATTTTAAAGGTTCACATTTAAAAATTTCATGAATAAAATTGTAATAGCTTAATTTCAAACTTTGATTCATATTTTTAAACATGAGGAGAAAAATGGTTTTTGAGAAATTATGTTTCTGGTTTTTAACAAAAAAATTATTCATTAAAACTTGATAATTAGAATAAACAATAAAGTTTACTAAATTTTTTTATCATGATTAAACATTTTTTAATAAAAATTAGCATAAAAGTTAGATCCCAAAGTAAAATATCTAAAATGAAAATCTATTTTACTCTTTTAAATTAAAAAGTTAGCTATTTTCACAAAAAGTAAAAATAAAACTTTTAAATTGAATAAATCAAAAAATATTTTAAAATTTAAATTAAAATGCATTTAACTAAATCAATAATACATTTTGAATTATAAAAAAAAATTTATATCTTCTTCTTATATTTTTACCACCTATTGAAAATTTTTTAAACTTGAAAAGACCGCCTTTTTTTAGAAAAGTTTTAAATTCTTAAAGCTGAATTCATATTTCCACGTAATACAAACAATAAATTTTGTTTAGTATTTTAAATCTCTTTTTTATACTAAATCATCATTTTTTTAAGAATTTAATTTTATTTAATTTTATTAATTGACGATTTTCTATAATGGTAAGTTAAATTGAGTTTATAAAATTAAGTTTTATTAACTTTTTTTTTAATATTAAAGGCCGTTTCAGCATCAAGTTCAACATCTGTAGGCGCAGGTAGTAAATCACCTCGTTCAATGCCATCAAGATCTACTGGTTCTACTGTAAGACAAAGAAAAGTAACATCTGCAAGTTCTGCTGCAACTAGATCAAGACCTACTCAATCATCTGGTGGAATGTGGAAATTCTACACAGACGATTCACCAGGAATTAAAGTGTAAATAATTTTATTACTTAAAACTTATTTTTTATAAATTTGCATTTAATTTAATTTAATTTAATTTTTTATTTTAGTGGACCAGTACCTGTTTTAATAATGAGTTTAGTATTTATTGCATCTGTATTTATGTTACATATTTGGGGAAAATACACCAGAGCATAATTTATTTAAATGAGTGAAATCTTATAATTTGTTTAATGTTTTAAGAAATCATTTTTATATTTTTTTTAAATAAAAAATCTTCAATCATCTAATAAAAAAGTTTCTTTTTAAAAATTTATTTCCAAATGAATTGGATTTATTAAAAACTTTGTCTTAAAACATCTTAAAAGTTTTTTTTTGAATAAATTAAAAAATTAGACCTAATTTATTGTTATAACAAGTAAAATTATTTACAAGAGCTAAAATCAGATTAAAGTTACTTTTTTTTTTAAATTCAACAAACGATTTACAAAAGAGAATTTTAAATAAAATAATTTTGGAAACAAGATCTAAATCAAAACCTAAAAACAATTAAAAACCTCCTCCACTTCTTTCAACTGTTATTCTTTTGTATTCTTTATCTTGATCATTAATATGTTCTTGTTTAATTGCAGTAGCTAATCTACTACTGGTAATTGTTCCTGTTTTTAAACCATTCATTAATTTTAAATATTCATCTAATTCTACTTGACCATTTTTGTTAATGTCTACTTCACTTAACATTGAATGTAATTCTTGCTCAGTAAATCTTTGACCAGATGACTAAAAAAAAAAATTAAAAATCAAAAAACTTAATTCTTTTTTAAAAAAAGAAAAACTTACTTTGAAACTTCTTCTCAAATCATTAACTCCAATATACCCTTTTTTCTCTCTATCCATTGAATTAAAATGTTTAGAATATTCTAAAATTTCTTCTTTAGTCAATGCTAATGATACGTCAGTTTTCATTGTTTTATTAGCTTCATAACCCATTTCACTATTTAAAAATTTGATAGCTTTTTCTGTTTGTATTTTTTTTTCTTTATCACTCCAGTTCAATTCTTTTCCCATTATTTCAACAACTTGTGGCAAAATTTCTAATGCAGCTTCAACATTCAAAAAAGCAATTCTCATTCTTCTAGCTAAAACATCTACAGCTGTACATGCATATTCACGAACAGCAAATCTAACTTCAGCATCTATATATGGAAATTCTGAATGTAAACGATTTCCAACTACAGGCCATCTTTTTCCTAAAAATTAAAAATTTAGTTTAAATTGTTTTTCACTAAAATAACAAAAAAAAAATTACCTGTCAATTCAGCTAATTTAGCTACTGCAAAAGCTCTATCACCATAACTATTAGATAAATGGTTAGCAACTTCAGGGTCTAACCCATAATCTTGTACAAGACGAATAAACATTGTAGGGGACCATTCATGAGATCCTTCTAACAATAATCCTTTTGTTTGGCATGTAGATTTAGGTTTTAAATTATTGTTTGTTTTTACTGCATGATCTACTGTTTCTTCAGCCATACTACGATAAGTTGTCCATTTGCCTCCAGCAATTGTAATCAAACCACTAGGACTTTCATCAATAATATGATTACGAGCAATCGATTCTGTGTTAGGCTTAGATGGATCTCTAACGAGAGGTCTTATACCACTCCAAGCTGACATAACATCTCCTCTACGAACATTAACATCTGGATTTAAATATTTTTTAATTTCTTGCAAAATAAATTGTATATCTGCTTCTGTAGGACTAGGATTAAATGTTACTTCACAAGGTTGATCTGTTGTACCTGCAATCGTGAATTTTTGCCATGGAAGGAAGAAAATAACTCTACCGTCCGAAGTAGCAGGATCTAATAAACCCATATCAGTTGGGCTATAATACCCAGGTAATGTAATATGCACACCAGCACTTGGTGCACAAATGCTTTTTATATCTTGATCATCCATTTTTCTAATACTATCTGTGAATGGTCCAGTAGCATTTATAATACATTTTGCTTTAACATTCCATTCTTTTCCTGACAATTGATCTTTCAAACGAGCTCCATTCAATTTACCTGTTTCATCTTTATGTAATTCAACAACTTTACAATGGTTAGCTACAGTTGCCCCATATCTTGCAGCAGTCAAAACTAAAGACATATTCATTCTTGCATCATCTTGTTGACCATCATAATAAACTATAGCACCAACTAAATTGTCTTTTTTCAGCATAGGAAATTTTTCTAAAGCTTCACTTTTTGTTAATAAATAAGATGATTTAACATTTTTCCATCCAGCAACAAAATCGTAAGCTTTTATTCCAACCCAAAAATAAGGTAACTGCCACCATTTATAAACAGGTAACATAATAGGAATAGGATAAGATAAATGTGGTGCAGAATGAAGCATATTAGCACGTTCTTCTAATGCTTCTCTAACCATTCTATATTGATCATAATCTAAATTCAAGATTGCTTTCTACATAAAAATAAAAATTTTAAAAAAAAATTTAAATTGATGCTAAGAGAAACTTACTTGTAAATATCTTACACCTCCATGAATAAGTTTTGTAGATTTAGAACTAGTTCCTGATGCAAAATCATCTAATTCAACTAATGCTGTTTTCAATCCACGTGTAACAGCATCTACACAAACACCTGATCCAGTTGCACCTCCACCAATAATTAGAACATCATATTCATCAGCTGTTTGCAATTTAGCTAGCATTTGATTTCGGCTAGGTAAACCTTTATCTGAAATAATTTGAACTCCATTTGGTAATTCAAAAGATTTGCTTTTCTAAAAAAGAATTATTTTAATTAATTGAGAAAAATTTGAATGAAAAAAAACACATACAACAGATTGCTTATCAAAATATTTATAACCTAAAAAAGAAGCTACACCTGAAAAGGAAGCAATTGTTAAATAAGTAACTCGTCTTCTTGCCATTTTTCAATGAAATTAAAATAGAAAAAACTATCTGTCAAAAATTCAATTTAATAAAATAAAATTTATTATTTAAGTTTCATATTTAAATTGGTTTTCTAAAAAATTTAGATTTTAACTTTTCCAATGATAAATTTGATTACAAAAATTGCTTGAAAAAATTTAACCTTCCTGGTAGCTGATCTAAATTTGTGAAAAAAATTTCAAAAACGCATACTATATTTTAATCGCGCAAGTCAACTTTTTATTTTTATATTGAGTTACTTTGCACGAGCAAAAATTTCAATGCTTTACTTACAAAAAATAATTAAGAAAATTTAATTAAATTTATAATCTTTTTAATTAGCATATAAATTTTAATGAATGATTTTGATAAAAATTAATTAACAAATCACATTTTTTTTCTTTAAAAAATGATCAAGATACCTGATCTTGATAATAAGCTAGAATTATTATTTATCGTTGAGTCGTATTCAGTCATGTAATTATTAATTTGACTTTTTAAACAATCATTAGTTTGTTGTTAAGTAATAAAAAGCTATTAATGTTTAATTATCTTACCTATTTTGTTAAGTATAATCAAATTTTTAGTCATGAAAAAGTCATAAAGTTTTTTAATGAAAAGTATTGCTTAAGAATTGATTATCAACAATTAACCTTACTAACAAAAGTTCAACAAAAACAATTATTTAGTAAAATGTTAAGCCTATTCCGAATTGTAAATTTTCTGTTATATCACTAGATTGCGATTTTAATGGGAAAGAATAATTGAGCTCAATTTTAGAGTTGTTTGACAATCCAACTAGTATTCCTGCTCCACAAGAAACTCTTACATTATTTGTCAATAAGTTGATCATTTTATAGTCATAAATATTTACATTATTTTCATTTGTATCTACAATATTACCAGCATTTACAAAAAATTGAAGTCTAAATAATTTACTCCAATTTGATTTAATGAATGGTAAAGGGCTTAATAAGTGTATACCAGATAACCACATGGATGTTCCTCCTAATGGACATTTTAAATTTTTTGGACCAATACCATGATGATTAAATCCTCTTAAATTTAAAGGACCACCTAAGAAATACTTATCATTTATACAAACGACACAATTTTCAAACTTTTTCATAAAACCAACTTTAAAAAAACTTTGTAAAACAAGCGAGTTGTAATAAGGAACTTTTTTAAATAAACTTAATTCTAAATCTTGTTTAAGAAAACCAACATTTCCATATAAACCAGCATATTCTTGAATAAGATTTATCAAAAGACCTTTTGAAATGAAAGCAGAATCATTACGTGAATCATATCTGAGTTCATTTTTTAAAGAAGCTTTCAAATTATGACCTGCTTCTTCTCTTATTTTTATTGGTGTTTCACGATTCATTGGTTTGATTTCTCTCCATACATTTTGCATACTTATTTTATGGGATAAATAATTATTAATTCTATAAAAAAATTCAAAATCAATACCCCGATTAACTAAATCAAAAGACGATACATAAGAAGATTGTAAAGTTTGATAACTAGATAAATTAATTTTAGGCTGATTTTTTAACCATGGAGCTAAAGGTTTAGATAAATCAAAAAACACTGAACTTTCTTTATTAAGAACATTTTTTTCAAAACCTATTGATGCTTTTTCACCAGCTCCTAAGAAATTTGGGGCTGTTAACTGTACATTTAATTTCCCACTATTATTATTTCCAATTGAAGTAAAGATACCACCAGTTAAACGTTTATGTTCTTTAATGTTGAACTTTAAATCATAATCAAAATCACTAATATCAGGACCTTTTTATATTAAAAAAAATAAAAAATTAATTGACTTCAATTAAACTTATTTAATTACCTTTTGATGTATCAATTTCAAAATCAACTGCTTTTAAGCCAAGTGATAACAATTGATTTCTTGATTCACTTGCATTATTTACAATTTCTTTTATTGTTTTAGAATCAAATACTTTTTCTAATATTTTTGTTGTAACAGCATCTTTTGTTCTACCTAATCCAGTAACATGAATCAAATTAATCCTTGCTTTTTGATCCATTTAAATAACTTTAATAAGAAAAACTTAACTTTAAAACATTGTGAATTAAAAACCTCAAGGTGGAATAATTTTGTAATAAACACTAGATGGAAACATATTTTTAAATTTATTTAAAGCGGGCAAATTTAAACGTTTAAAAACTAAAATTTTCAAAGCTACACTGTATAAGCATTTTATGAAAATTTTTTATTCAAAATTCAATTAAAAAAATTTTATTTTAAACACTTATTTTATTGACTTGACATAAAAAATTAAAATTTTTTTTTTGTTGAAATTACTTCCAAAAGTTTTTTAATTGACAGGAAAAAAAAATTTGCGTAGTCCGGGAATCGAACCCGGATCGCCCGCGTGGCAGGCGAGCATTCTACCATTGAACCAACTACGCTCTGATATACTTAAGTTAAGTGTAAAAGTTTATTTAAATTAACTCTTTTCAATGAGTTTAATTTTTTCTTTAAAAAAAACATTAAAGACACATTTGCGTTTAATTGAAAATAAAGTAGACTGGCGTTGTTTTTATAAAAAAGGATTGATCAAAACAATAAAAATAAAATTTGTAAATAATCCTAGAATCTTTAAAAATGAATAGTTTACCAATAGAGTTATTTTGCGAAATAATAAAAAATTTATCCCTTGAAGATAGATTAAACTGTAAGGAAGTGTGCAAAAAATGGATCGTTTTAATAGAAGAATTAATTCCAATAAATTCATTAGTTATAACAAATAGTTTTTACAAACCTACTTATAAAATATGTGATTGTCATTCCCATAATTTTACTTATGAAAATTATTTTCATTTAAATATAACAAAAAATTTAAAGCTACTTCATGAGAAAAAAGTTTTTGATAATTTAAGATCTTTAAAAATTGATATAGATAGAAGAAAGGATATGAAAATAGTTAATGAAGATGAATTGATCTCAATTTTGAAAAAAACAACTTTCTTAGAACATTTTGAATTAAGATATTATTTTAGTAGAAGATTTACTAAAATATTATTTTATGATATTTTTCATAACGATTTTATCAACAATTTAGAACATTTATCTTTAAAAAGACTTAATTTTGTAGGAGACTATTGTTGTGAAGATTATATTAATCTTTTTCCTTCAATGAAAAAAATAAATATTTTTGAATGTGATTTTGTAAAACAATACCACACTTTTTCAAGAAATAATTTTAAAAAATTGTTATTACCAAACACTAATTTAAAATTTTATTTAGATGTCAATTTCTCTTTAGATGCATTAAAAACAGGAGTTTTAGATGATGTTGAATTAAGTAAAATTTTAGTTAATATTAAAAATCTTAATAAACTTGAATTTAAAGTTTGTGATGAGTTGCGTGGTAATTTTAATGACAACAACTCTATTGAAGAAATAGCAATTCATTCGTTAATAAAGAATATAAATGTAAATGAAATTTTAAAAAAATTTTCAGCATTAAAAAAGGTTAGTTTGACAAATTGTCTTATTGATCAAACTACAATAAAAAATTTGTTAAAAAATAAGAGCTTACATAGTTTAGAAATACAAAATGAATATTTAAATTGTGAACCATTAGACAATTTACTTTCCTTTTGCTTTAAAAACAACCCTTTATTAACAACTGGATATTTCAGAAATATAAAGCTTAATAACTTTTTTGAAACTATTTGTTGTTTAGCTAGAAAAAATTCAAACTTAAAATATCGATTATATTTAGATAATTTAACTAATTTTGACTTTTTTCAACAAAATAATTTGCCTTTTAACCTTAATATAATCAAATCAAATTTCGATTATAATCAATAATCACTTTTATTGAACTGTAAACAAATTTTATAAAATTGTTTTGATAATTTAAAAAGAAAATAAATTCAATAGACATAAATCAAATTTAAAGTAAAAAATATTCTTTTGAGTTTTTGAGAAAATTTTTTTTTATTTAAGATTCTAGCACAGCTGGTTAATCTCATTTAAAATTGGCTCATAAATATTCATTATTTTATTACAAGTTGAAACATTAAGTTTCAAAACTTTTAAACCAAAATCATAAACATTTAAACAACCTGATGGATTTATTTTATAAGGCATAAAACAATTACCTCCTAAATAATCAGGTAAATTTTTTTTATCAATAAATAAATGTAATTCATTACGTGATGTTGTTTTAATTAAATTTCTTTTATCACTTGGTATCCATTGTTTAACCATTGTCCAGAATGTACGTAAAAACCAAGGTAAATCAACAATTAAAATATAAATTAAACCAGCAGGAAAATGTGTTTTTAATAGATAAATAATATATTTGCATATATCAAAATCAGCATTTATTAAACCACTATCACCAAAATCAACAATAAACGACCAGCCATTGCCATTTGCTTGTTTATCAATCGTATAAAGCATATATGCACCAAATAATTCCATTGTTGATTTTAATTCTTTTATACGTCGTAGATATTTTATTCTAAAATGTAATGTTAAATTACCATCCCGATCAGGTGCATAAATAAAAAATGCACCTGTCTTAAAAAATTCTTCAGGAAAATAACTTGGTGTCAAATTACGAAAATCATTTTTTTTGAACCATCTTAAAGAAAAATTTTAAAATTAAAACTTCAAATTTATGATCTCAAAAATTATTAAATTACTTTATAATTAAAATTTAGTTCAAAAAAACTTACTTAAAAGTATCTATTAAGTTTTGATAACTTACTTCTTCATTTCCTATTTAATTAAAAAGTATAAACTTGTTAACTTGAGAAAAATTTATTTAAATTTTTTACCTTTATTAGCTGATAAAAAACGTTCAATCCAGTAATCATCAACTTCAATTAATTTAGCATCATTTTTGTCGTAATAAGCTGGATTATTTTTAAATTCCAATAAAAATTTGTTACGAATTCGTTCAATTGAACTTAATTCGAAATCGAACTTGAATTTTCGTTGCAATTTCATTGTTAAACTAGCAAAGAACTAAATCAACCTTTCACTGACAATTGAATCAAAAAGTTTTTTTCATTAGAAAACGAAAGTTTAAAAGTATTTAAAAGTTAAAAGGCGTTTCTTAACAAAAAAAAAATTCATTTAAAGGGTAAATTCTTGAACGGATAAAATGATTATCAAAATGCCCTCAATTAAGAACAATCTTCCTTAAAAGTTTGTTAAGTAAAAAATAAAGCAAGAAAAAATTATTTTTTTGTTTCTGCTTCATCACCACCTTCACCTTGTTAAAATACTGAATTAATAATTACTATCAGCTAAATAAAAAAGTTTTAATTTTGTTGAATAAATAGGTATGAAATTAAAAGTTAAAAAACAAAACTTGATGTCAATAAAGAACATGATTTCCAGTTTTAAAGTTTTATCAATTTTTTTATTTTTTTCAGCTATAAGTTATTTTAAAGTATTGAAAATAACAGGTAAATCAAAAAAAATGTGCATAAGATGCAATTTTTGAATTTAAAATATGAAAAACAATATTATCAAAAAACTTTAATTAAATTAATTTTTGTTTAACCTATTATTAAGATAAAATTAGCACATTGGAATAAGTACAGAGTTTAATGAATTATTGTGAGTTTGTGTTGTATAATTAAATACTTTTATTCTATAATTGAAAAATAAAAAATAAATGAAATACCAAAAATGAAAATAATTTACATTAGCTTTTCTTTAAATTAATTTAAGCTTTAGATTTATAAAATTGATGATTAGCAATATCACTTGCAAGTTGCTCAGGTCTTAATACACGATTTTTTTCTAATTCACCTCTATTGATCAATAATAAAACAAGTTTTTTGTTGAATGAATTTGCCTTACTTACATCTTGTGGAACAAAATTGTACCTTGTATTGCTACTTAATGATTGTTGTTGTTGTTGAGTATTAAAATAGTTTTGTTGTGGTCTGAATTGTTGTTGTTGTTGTTGCTGTTGTTGTTGTGGTTGCTGCATTTGTCCATAATTATTATTGAAATGTACTTGTTGCTGTTGCTGCATTGGTCTTACATTAAAGTTTTGTTGCTGAGGTCTTTGCTCAGGAATCATTGGTCTAAATGGCTGTTCTTGTTGATACATCATTTGATTTTTAACTGGTCCATTTCCGTATCCATTATTCATTTGTTGTTGTTGTTGAGGTTGTTGTTGAGGTCTAGAATTATACTGCATACTTTCTTTATTTTTTTGAATAGGCTGTCCTCCACCATATCCATTTCCTACAATTGGTACTATTTCATGATCATCATCAAACTGAGGTCTTCTTTGATTTTGTGAGTAAGGTTGAGGAGCTACTGATTTAGAAGGACTTGGATGTTGTTTAGCTACATTTGCTGGAGAAGGTGGGAATGGTCTTGGCTTAACTGGTTCTCTTCTAGCGTATGAAATAGATTCTGGACTCATTTGGTTAGGAGCTTTATTATTATTTTGTACGTATTGATTTTTTTGAGATGCAAAAGATTCCTGTTGTCTTCCTTTAACTTGATTTTGTTGTGATTGTCCATAATTATTATTATTATTATTAGAATATTGATTATAGCCATCATTTGATTCTTTTTGAGTATTTTTCATTGGCTGACCTTTAGCTTCTCCTCCATAACTTTGCTCACGTTGAGGTTGTTGCATTTGTGATCTGTAACCTTTAGAACCTCCATTATTATATTGAGGCTCGATTGGTTGTTGCTGAGGAACATAACGTTGTTCTTGTTGTTGGCGCATTGGAGAACCTCCTTTAACTTCTTGTTGAACTTGAGGTCTAGATCCTTTTATTTCTGCAGGCATTTGAGAAACTTGAGGTTTAGGTTGTTTATATCCTTTTACTTGTTCAGGTTGACGATTTTCTTGGTATTGTTGCTGAATTGGTTCTTGGTATTGTTGAATTGGTTGTTGAACTGGAGCTTGAGGCATTATATCTTGAATTTGTTGTTGTTGAGGAGGTTCAGGAATTTGTTCTTGAATTTGCTGTTGAGGAATTTGTTCAACAGGTGCTTGTGGCTTATTTTTTCTTGGGCTTGTTTTACCTGATGAGCTTTTTTTAGAAGTACCTTTTGTTGGCTCATTTGGTCTAGTATATTTATACCCAGATTCTTTTTTTTGAGAGCCACCTTTAGTTGAACCTTGGTTTTTGGAAGAAGCTGCTGGTCCCATCACAAAGCTTTGATAAGTAGTAGCAGTTCCTGTTTTAGTAGGATAGCTAGTTTTTGTTGACACAATAGTAGATTTCATTTCTCCTTTAACTTCTTCTTTTACAGGTTGTTCTTTAACTGCTGGACGAGGCCTAGGATTAAAAGTTTTAGATGATTTAGTACCTGATCTTCCTCCTTTAACTCCACTATTGGAAATTTTAGGTTGCTCAACTTGGTTGCTTCTAGCATAGTTGCCTGGACTTTTTGTGTTTTGTCTGTTTTTATTTTTACGCTTGTTATTGACTTTAGATTTTGGTGGGAATTTAGATTTTGTTTCGGATTTTACTGGTTTATTTGGTCTAGCTCCCTTTGTAGGCTCAATATTTTGTTGAGGTTCATCATAAACATCATCTGTTTGTTTTTGTTGTTCTGGTAAAGAAATAACTAGGACAGGTACTTTTTTCTCTGGTTCTTGTTGTTGTACAGGTTCTTGTTGCTGAACTTGTTCTTGTTGTATTTGCTCTTGTACTGGTTCTTGTTGCTGTACTGGTTCTTGTTGTTGAACAGGCTCTTGTTGTTGTACTGGTTCTTGTTGCTGTACTGGCTCTTGTTGTTGTACTGGTTCTTGTTGTTGTAATTGTTCTTGTTGTTGAACTGGTTCTTGTTGTTGTATTGGTTCCTCTGTAAAGAATGTATCTTTAGGGCTTACATCAGGTTGTTCATATGAATCTTCTTGGTTTTTACGAGGGAAATTTTGTTCTATTTGTTCGAAAACTGGCTCTGGTTGGTCAGCAAATGAAACTTGCTCAGGTTGTTCTTGTTGGATTGGTGCTTCAGGTTCTTCGTTTTGTTGAGGTCCAGTCTCAGAATAATCATTATTTTGAGAATAAACATCATGTTGAATTTTTGTTTGATAGCTTGATTGCTGAGGAGCTTTGTTTTCTGGTGCAATGTAGCTAGCAGGAGCTCTGTTAATTTGTTTCATAGATTTGATAGGAGAAAAATCTGTTTGATCTTGTTGGTTTTGAGAAAAATTTTCTTCGTTTTGTTCATTTGATTGATTTTGTTCTTCTTTAGATTGAGTATTTGATTGATAATCATTAGAAGGCATAGAAGTTCTTTGACCAAAACTTTCTGAAGAAGGTTTATTTCTAGCGTATTGAGAAATATCATCAAAACCTTGATCTTCTTCTTGGTTTGAAAAACTTGGTGCTTGAGAGTTTTCTGAATCTTCTCCCATATCTTGAACTTGAATAGCATCTGAAAAATTGTTTTCATTTTGTTGCTGTTGAACAGGTTGTTGTTGTTGCTGTTGTTGTTGCTGTTGTTGTTCATCATTTGAATATTCATCTAAAGATCTTTGTTGTTGATCAACAGAGCTACTTGCTGCATGATGATCTTCAGGTAATCTTAATAATAAAAGATACTTATTTTTTGAATTAGCTGCAGACTTGTTTAGCTGCTTTTTTTTAGGTTTTAGATGAACTAAATAAGCTTCTGGTTTTGATTCACCTGTATGTAAATCTGTTTTATTTAAAGCATTATTAACTTGTGCATTATTAGATAAAAGTTGATTTGTTGAATTAGATGAAAGTTCAGTAACTGGGGCTGTTGAATTCAAAAGCTGACCAAAAACATTGGTCGTTGCAATTGAAAAAACTAGTAAAAAGAGTTTCTAAAAAAAACATGATTTAATTAGTTTCGAGTTATGATATTATACTGAAGTGAATGTCATTTCATGATAAAAAAATAAGCTAATAAACAAACAAAATTTAGGTCAATTATTTAGCTTATGCTAATTACTATAAGAGTGTTTATCAAGTACATGGTCAAGATAAAGACAATAAGAACAAATTGAAAAAATTAACAGATTGAAAAAGTTGCTAATTAATAGAATAAAATTAAATTTAAATTATATATAATACAGAAAAGGTTGATTCAAATAAAAAAAGGCTCACGACGGTGCTAGAAATGATATGGGGCAAGAAGTGACCTAATAGCAAAGCACGTTTGAACCGCATTCCAAGTTAAATCGTGGTTGCCGGTAAATGTAATTAGTAAAGTGCGTGTAAGTTTACTGTTTTGACCATCAGGTCAGACAACTTCCAATAATGCACATTCTATAAGAATAGCGGTCAATACATATTTATTGATGCTTTAAGGCGAAAGTGATCTTTTATTTAGGCCAAAAATATAAAACTTAATACTGATATTATATCAACAGGTTGATTAATTTATACAAGTTTTTTATTAAATTTAAATTTTACTCTCTTATTGAAAATATCAATTATCAAAAAATTTATTTTATTAGCATTGATTAGAAAAAATCAAACTTGATAAAAGCGAAAACTATCTGTAAAATTGAAAAAGCTTTCAAATTTTAAAAAGATTAAAAGAAAAAAAATTAAAAGAACAAATCTCAAAATTTATAAGTAGATCATAAAATATATTTCAAGAACAATTTATAGGCTGCAACATTGGCACAAAATAATTAACCATAATTTAGACATAAATTAATTCTAATTTACTTTGGCTTATTACAATGATGAAAAATAAGCACTCACCATTCGAAAAGTCCTTTATTATGGCACGATTCACCGAAAATAATTTTTTTTTTTCAAAATAAAATCTAAAATAAATTTTTAATTACGGTCACTTTGAAATAAATTTTTTATTTTTTTAATTTAAAAAAAAAAAAAAAACAAATGAAGTAGCTTTCATCACAATCAAAATTTGAATGAGCTCAAATTAGAAACTTTAGCTAACTTTTAAAACGAAAAAAAAGTTTGGTATAAAAAAGATTTAGTTTTATATTATCTTTTTACTTTATAATGGACACCAGGTATTCCAAGGCTTTAAACCTTTTTTATGACAGAAATTCGTGCATAAGTAAAAGTAGCTGCCCTCAAGTTGGTTTATTCGCAACTACTTGCTTTAATGTTCTTTAATGTTCATCATTGGCTAATACATTATTGAGACCGGCCAGTAAGGAGGTAACATTCAATAGAATTTTAAATTTATTATGATACAGCACCAAGTACTTTTTTTATCGTTCTTAGTTACACATCTTCTTTTTTCAATTTAATTACTTTTTTTTTAAACCGACTAACCCCGATTCGCGTACAGATCCGTAAAAATTTTAGTTAGTAAGACGTATGTAGTTTAGAATAGCCTTCATGTGTTCGGTCGAGTGTCAAGTAATTAGCCCTTCTAAGAAGAACATTGCAGCTTTAATGTGACCAATTAGAGTCAATCAATATTAATGTTGACGGTCGAGTAGCGTTTATGATTTAAATTATATTTTAGTCTGGTTAAAACAATCGTACTTAATTTTTAAAGACTAAAAGAAAGTGTTTTTAAAATTAAAGCTGATCAAAATCAAGTCATTTAGTTTTTTTAGAGAAATTATTAAAAGAGTAAAAACCTAAAATTCAAGTTCAAAAATTTTGATTTGATCAAGCAATTAAACTTTTCAAGAAAACGTGTTTTATATTTTATATTAATTATTTTTTTATTATTTCAGACATAAAAAACATCAATTTAGGTTACCTTAACCAAATGCGACAGACATCAGATTCATCAATTTTTTTTAAAATTGTTTTACAATAAGGTCAACTTTCAATTTTATTTCTTTCTATGTAGATTAAAAAGAAAGTAATTTTAAAATAAAAAGATTATAAACATGATTTTTGAATTAATAACACATTTGGGTTACTTAAGTAAAAAGAAACATCATAAATTATAAGACTGAATACAAACAAAATTGTTATATAAATATTTTAAAAGTATGAAATGTTTTGATTTGTTTCAGACCATCAGACGTCTTAATAACCTTTGACTTCAGCCATTGAGAATATTTTATTTTAAAATTATCCAAATAAATTTCTTTTTGATCTAAACTACTCCTATCAAATTCATTATTTTAGAGTGGGAATTACCTTTACTATAAATAGTAATTTTCTTTTCTTTATAAAATTTTTATAAAAAAAAAATATTCAAAAAAAAAAAATTTACGGAAAGAGAAAGTGGACCAGTAGCTAGAATAATTGGCACAAGTCCGGCAAAATTTCTTACCACGGCCACCACTGAGTAGGTCTCCCAACTGGATACAGCGCGCTGAAATAGCCGCTTAAAAATCTGTTATTCTGGGTCAGCGCACAATGTACTCAATTGGATGAAACGAAGCAGAGTATGCGCAATCAGACCAGAAGAAAAGAATTTATTTTAAAAAAAGATGAAAATAAAGATGGAAAACAAAAGATTTCTCTTTAAAATTGATTTTCATCTTTTGTTGAAAAATAAAATTTTTATAAATAAGATTTACTTAATTTAAAGGCAAATCATTAAAAGGTAAATTATATTAAAAGAATTTTTCAATTATGATATTTGAAATAATAATTTCGAAAAAACGATGTTTTTAAGGTGAATTTTAAATAACTTTGCTAAGGTAATTTTTTCTAAAAAAAAGCAAAACTTTTAGATGTTAAATCAAATTATTGAATTTTTGATTTAAGGCTGTTTTTATTTATAATTTTTAAATAAAAGCTTTTACATGAAATTAAATTATTGAAAATTTTGTTAGCATATAAAGAAGAACATTATTTTGACCATGAATTAAGCGTTTTCTTTTTGTCGAATATTTAGACGAAAAGTGTCCAAAATCGATTAACACCAATTTGTGAAGCTAAGTGAAAGTAATTAAAAAAAAATTCAAATAAAATTCATAAAAATATGGATTAAAATCTTGAAATATAAGAATATGGTATAAGTCCTTGGAGTTCTTAAAATCTATGCAAGGACTTAATTAATCTATTAGTTAGGCTAAATCCATTTTTTTAAAGAAAAAAAAAAAAAAGTTTTTTGCTTGATGAAAACATGTTAATTTAGTTTGAAAAAACTGTTCTTAAAAAATCGTAAGTATGTTAACAAAAAAAATCAATTAGATAATAAGTTTGAAATAACAAATAAAGAATATGTAATTTACTGAATATAAATTGAAACTAAATTAAGTGTCGTATAATATGTCAAATTGAATTATTTATGAAACTTTTTTAAAAAGACTTGAAATTTAAAAAGGAAGTCTAATAATTTACTCAACTTGGTCATTTAAATTAAAAATGTTTGCTTTCCATTTATGCAGATGAATATTTGAAAAAAATATTTCAATATACTTCACATTATTTGAATTTTAGAGAAAAATAAAAAAAAGTTCAAACAAGGGATTCGTGGAATAGTCATAAAATTGAAACCATGATTTTTGTAGTTATAAAAACAAAAGAAAATATTTCTAAATATAAATTTAGCGTGGCCAGTGGTCAGTTAGACAATAAATTAGCAGATTAACAGGTTTAATTTTAGAACTTTTTTTTATTCGATTGAAAAAATTTTTCCTTTTAAATAAACGTGGTATTCCTCTTTATAATAAAATATTTGTATGGAATCATTATTAAGATACAAATAATTAGCTTCTTCAAAAAATTCATCTATTATAATTAATAAGCTAATAAAATTAATGTTCGATTTTCTTTTTTTTAAAAAAAAGTTTTGAAATAAAAAACTATTTCATACTCAAGCACGTTGCAAATAGGCGCTAAAATTTTAGAATATAAAATATTATAAAGTATACCATTCTTTAAAAGCTATCAAAACTTTTTAAAGAAGCATTTTAAAATATTTTAAGAATGTTAAGTTATAAATAAAGTTAATTTATACATTGACAGTTCATTCATTAATTACAGAAAAAAAAAAAGAATTTTTTCTTTTTGAAAGCATATCAATAGAAAGTTTTTTAGATTTTTTTTCAGAGTTTTTGATGTTTGTCATCAAAATTTTAAGATGTACACTATAAAACAGAATTTTATTTTAGAAAAAAATCAAAAATTATTATAAGTTAAGATTAATTTTAAAATTTAATTTAAATAACTTCCTTTTACTAAAAAAGTAAAAATCAATTTAATTATGCAGTATTAAACAAATGAACCGAATAAAGAAAAATTTTTTTTTTAAACAAAAGTTTAAAAAATGATTTGAAACCATAAATTTTTGTAAGTTTTAATAAGCAGTAAAACTCTTTTTAAAATTTTTAATTTATTCTTTATGATACTTTTATTGAAAAAGAATTATCTCTACAAAGATTAATTTGAAATACATTTATCACATAAAGAGTTTGTTAAAATTATTTTGTTAATAAACTTTTTTACCTTGTTAAATCATTGAGTTTTAATTGTTTTCAATTTTTTTTTTTAATAAACTTTTTAGCTTAAATAGTTTTCTTTTATAAATTAGTTTTGATTTTTTTGAACAAAATAAATCTTTTTATCTTATTAAAATTTCCTAAATAATCTTCAGCTTAGATGCTTTAAAATGATAGAAAATAATAGAATGTTTTAAAATGTTTTTCTTTAAGATAAATTTTTGCGAAATCAAAAAATTTGATGTTTTACGAATTGTTTTGATTTTTTTTTTCTTTCTTTAAATGAATCTTTTTAATAATACTTAATTCTTTTCAATGAATGTATACTTGGATTTAATAATTAAAAAATACTTGGACTTTATAATTTTAAACAAGTAGTTTTGATTTTGTTTCAACAAGTAGTTTAGATCTTCTTAATTTAAAAAGTAATTTGAGTTTAAATTATTTTAAAAATTTTAATTAAAGTTTTTTGAATTTAAATTAAAAAGTTTAAAATATAAATTATTAGCAAAATATTTAAATATACATAATTAAAATTGCTTTGAATTTACATTAAAAAGATATTTTCTTATTTTTATTTTTTTTTTATTGAAAAATCATTATGGTCCTTATTAAAAATGTATCTTAATTTTTCTTTATTCAAAAAGTATAATCAATCTTTTTCACTAAAAAAGAATTTTCAAATTTTAATTCAAATATAATTTATAGTGTTTTCATTATTAAGAATTTTTATTGAGTTTACATTAAATATGTATATTGATTTTAAAGTATTGAAATATGTTTTTTTAAGTTGAAATTAATAAAAACTTTTATTTAGTATAAATTATTTGAGATATTCATTGGAATTACAATATTTAATTTGTATATTAAAATTACTTTATTAAATATAAATATTGAGTTAAAACTTTTTTGAACATTTTTACTTATTTTACTTTGCTAAACAAGCATATTGAAACTTTTAAAAATACATTTTAAGTTAAACTATGTTTTAAAAAAAAAGTTTTTTAACCAAATTTTCATTACAAAAAAAAAGAATTATATAAAATTATAATTACAAAAAGAAATATTCAGAACCTTAAAAAAGAATTATTTAGAACTTTTATTTACAAAAAAAAAACATTTAAAATCTAAGTAACAAAAAGAAAAAAGTTTTGAGTTTTCTCAAAAATCATTTAAAAACTTTAAACATTTAAAAAACAGAAAAATTATGTATTTTTAATTAAGAAGATTAACTTTTTTTTCTCAAAAAAAACTTTGTTTTAAAATTATCGCAATTTAAGACTTAATAATTTTAAAAAAGATTAATTGATGATTGTACTTTAACAAGGCAAAGAAAAACTTTTCTTAATTGACTATTATATACAATCAATATGGTTTAACTCAAAAAAAAAAAAAAATTTTATTAACAAACAAATAATTAAACAGCGGAAGCTAAAAAATCTTAGTTATGATTTGAATAAAAAAAAGTTTAGATTTTTGAAAACAAATAAATTGAGAAACTTAGATTCTAAAAAGATTTTTTTTTTCATAAAAGAAAAACAGTACAGTACAATTTGAATATAATAGTTTCTTAAATTAGAATCTATTTCTTTAAAACAGTATCTACTCATTATCATCTTTATAAATTAAAGTTAATATCTTTTCTTTTTTTATCATTACTTATGTAATTGATATAAAATCTTCAAATTTAAAATAGAAAAAATGCTAATAAATATATTGTTAATTTTAAATTAGGAATTTAATAGGTATACTCAACAATTAATTTGATAGAAACATCAATAGAATATTCAAAACTAAATCATATCTATTTCCATCATTAAAACACTTCTCACCAGAATTTTTTTTAATAAAAAATATTCTTTCGTTTGAATTATCTTATTTTTTTACAAAAAAAATCATCAGTTACACTTCTTGTTAAACTTATTTTTAAGTTTATCATAAAAATTTCAATCTAAAATGATAAAAAAGTTATTGAATTTCGTAAAAAAAAAGTTTGATTTTTTAATTGTTTAAAACTTTCTCTATTTTTGATTTAAAAAAAAAATTTAAAGCCACAATTAAAATTTCTGTTCTCAATAAATTGGTACTTAAACCTTCTTTTAATTAATTTTTTTTTCTTTATTATACTTTATTAAAAAGTAATGAAACAATTGAAATGAGCTTAATTAGTTTAAAGACTTTTTTTTTATATGTTTTTTGTGATTAATCCTACACAAATTAATAAGTCGGTCAAAGAAAAATTTTTTTAGAAAATTGTTTTAAATGACATGTTCAACAAATTTTATTCACTTTCAAAAAAATAATTAAATTAAAGAAAAAAAAAATCTGGTTTATAAATGATGAAAGTATTCTAATTTGTTTCTAAAGTGTCTCTATCATCAAAGTGTAACCAAAGTGATCAAAATTTTAGATAATAATAAAAACATGCTTCAATTTGATTAAGAAAAGCGTGCAACGAAAAAAAACTAATTCAATTGTAATATTTAGGAACCTACTTTGGGAATAATCAATTTCAAACATCCAATTTAAAGAAAAATGTTTAAATTAAAAATGAAAATTTTTTTTTATTATTTTTTCTAGCCACATTTAGAACAAAAAATTTAAGATCTTTTAAAAATCAATAAACTAATTTTAAAACCGTAAAACTACTATTTAATCAATTTTTTTTTTATCAATTTATAATGTTGTTAGGTAAAACCAATTATTAGTTTTGAGAATTACTTTTAGGTTTTTTCTCTAGAAAAGTTCTATTTTTTTTCAAACTTTTTTTTTAATAATTGATCAATTTGAATGTTTGAGAAAAAAAACTTCAAATTTAATTGACTATAAACTAAATTGGTCACAATTGATAATAATCAATGTTTGATACTTGTAAATTTAAAATAAGAAAAAAAAACTAATCACCTTTTTAATGTTGATCAGTTTTTTTTTTTCAAAACTTGATAAATAAAAACTTGATAAAAACTGGTCTTTTAAGAATTTTCTTCAGTATAAAACTTTTTAATTAATTTTAATTAACTTTACAATGATTTTGATTTAAACTATTAACATGGTTTTTGTAAATTTAAAGGTAAAGCATTTAAAGGTAAAGGAGGAAAATTAAAATCTACTGATATTGAAATTGGATACAAAATATTATCTTCTTCTTGTTTATCTTCTAAACTTGATTTTAATGATGTTGAATTTTTTTGAATGAGGTTTATAGTAGAAAACTGTGAATTTTTAATTGAATTAAATATATCAAATGGCGGAGAAGATGATTTTGGTGAATAATGATTATCTTGAAACTGATTATATGTATTTTGACCACCTTGTGAATTAGTGATTGATAAACAATGATTATGATTTGAAAAATCTAAAAATTCTTCTTTATTTGGAGAATAACATGAATTAGGTTTAAAATGAGTAATTAAATTACTGAGATCTATTTGAATAGGTACATAATACGATCTATCAGGGTATAAAACAAAACCAGGTGATGGTTTTCTTAATAAAAAATTTACATCATTATCTTTTGATATCTGCTCTTTGATCAAAGGAGAATTTCGAACATTTAAATTATTTTCAGTTTTTTGGTTCAATTTAATATCATTTGTTTTATAACTTAAATTCTTTAAATTTTTTATATCATTTTGTTGAAAAGATAATGCATTTGAGAACGCGTTTAAATCATTATTAGAATGAATAATTTTTTCTTTAAAATCAGATGAATTAATCATACGCAAAGATGAAGCGTTTGAACCGATAGTTGCTGATCTAGGTCTTGATAGCTTGTTATCTGTTATAAGTTCTTCACTTTTACGCATTTGTGAATTAAACTCAGCATCAAATCTATTTTTAATTAAACTTTTAAATTTATATGTAGAATCTAAATTTGTTGAATTTGGAGACGAAGTTAAAGATCTACTTTTTATTGTAGGATTTAAATTGAAACTACTTTTATTATTTGAGGAATTAAAATCATTTTGACTATTTGTTAAAATATTTCTTAAAGTATTATTTTGTTTTTTAAATAAAAAATTATCTGTTTTTTCATTTAAATTAGAAGTATCATAAAAGTTTAATTTATTAGAATCATCATTTTTAATTAATTTATCATTTATTTTATCTGATGATTTTTCTACATCTATTTCTTCTAACATAATTTGTAAACCATCTATAGAATTAAATTTAAAAAAACTTTTGTCTTTACGCTTCAATTCATTGTTTAAATTTTGACTAAACTTTTTTTGAAAAAAACACTCTAAATCAATAATAAACTGTTTATTTGTTGAATAATTATCTTTGAGGTTTAAAAAATTTATCATCTCTTCATAACAGCTACGGAAACCATTCATATAATCATCAGAAAATGTTTTTTCGTTATTTATTTTTAAATTATTTTGTATATTAAAATCTTCTTGTTCATTTGTTTCTTCTTGAAAATGATTTTTAATCAGTTTAAAAGGTGGTTGTGGTGAAAGATTGTTAAATTTTGAACTATCAATCAATGAAGCAAAAGATAAATTTTTTACTGAATTTTCTGTATGAATAAAACTATTGTTTTTTGATACTTTCTCAGATAAGTTTTTAATATACTTAATAGCCATTTCAACGATTTCCGTTTTTTCAATTCGTCCTCTACCCTATTGAAGTGTAAACAAATTAAAAAAAAAATTTAACAAGTTTTATGATTTATAAAAAAGAAATTACTTTAAATTGGCTAATTTATTTAAAATTTGAACAAATTTTTTTCAGAACAATGCATTTCAAGTTGAAGAAAATATTTTTATAAAAAAAAAATTTCTTGCTTTTGCCATAAACTTTTTTTAAAATTATTTTAATTAAAATTGTCTAATATGAATTTAGGAAAACAATTTGAATTGTTTAAATAGTTTAAAACAAAAATTGTCTTTTTTTAGACTTTTTATTTCCTTAAAACTTTAATCAAATTTTTGTGCTGATAAAGTTAATAAAAATTTTTTTTCAAAAAAACTTTAATTTTTTAAAATTCAATTTTTTATTTAAACAAAGAAGCAATTAACAAATATAATAGAAAATTCAATTAAATTATTGATTTTGTTTATTAAAATTTATTAAGGAAGAACATTACCTTTTTTATGTATTGTTGAGGAATTAATTTGCTTAAATCATTTAAACATTTATTCATTCTATCTCTTCTTCTTTTTTCAATAATCCTATGAGAAAAAGGATCCTAAAAAAAAATGTTAAATTAGTCAAACTTTTTTTTTATTGAAAAGAAATAGAAAAGTATTCGAACGATTAAAAGTTCAAAATTTAAAAAATTTTTTTAAAAGTAAAAAACTTATTAAGTTCAAAATTTTTATTTCATTTTTTTGTTTTATTTATTTTTAGTTTAACTAAACAATAGATGGCGTTTTTCAAAAAAAAATCAATTATTTTAAAACTTGATTAATTAGAATATTTTAGATAATTTGGCTATTAATCAAAATTGTTTTTTGAAAAGTTGTTCTAAACTATGAATTATTTTAAAAATAAAGATGCTTAATATATTCATTACAATAAAACTGATTATTCTTTTTGTTTCAAAAAATGCATTATATATAATTTTGGAAAAGTACTTCATCAAATTATCTTTTAAAACGACAAATTGTGATTTAACTTTTTTTCTTAAATATAACATAGATTACGTATTAAGCTTTTTTTACAAAAAAAAATTCAATTCTGATAATAAAACCAACAATAAGAGTTTTTATTTTTCAAATAAAACTAATTTTAATATTTTTTAGTTCAAATTATCACAAATTCTAACCAAATGTTTATTTTAAAAAGTATTTAAAAATGAAATTTATGATTTAAACCATAATTTAAGAAAAAAGTCAAATATTTTTAAATGACTTAAACTAAAATTAGTAACTAGGTTAAATTGAAGTTTTCATTAATTAATTACAGTTAATAAATTAAAAAAGTTATGAAAAGTTAAAACATTAAACTCATATATTGTTAAAGTTTTGATTAATTGAAAATTTTTCTTTTTTTGAAATAAGCTAAAATTTAAATTAAATTAATAAAAAAACTATTTACCCTTGCTGATTTTTTTGTTGAATCTTTTATTCCATTTGAGTCATCATTTATTGCAAAATTATTTGATTTAATCTTGTCAACAACTAATCCATTATTGTTACTTGTAGATGTAGAAGCTAAATTAGCTGTATTATTAATGACAGCCGTTTCTGGCATGCTGCTATTTATTGTATTGCATATCTGCATAGAGTAGTTAGCAGGAAATGGTTGAAAAGCAAAAGTTCTAAATTTAAAAAAAGAAACTAAATTGAGTTTTAAATCTTAAAAATAATTTTTTTTTAAAGATCGTGTGCATAAGAATTTTGAAATGATTTGTTGATCAAAAATTGCCTCTTCAATTGAACAACTTTTTGTTTTGATTGTTATTTATTTTACTTTAGTTTTTTGTTTTTAAGCTTAATATTCCTTAAATATTTTAGATAGTTTAGAATAAAAACAAACTTATTTATAACTAAATCATTATTCATTTAAAGCTTGTAATTTTAAGAGTTGAAGCATGAAAAATTAACAAAAAGTCATCTTAAACTTAAGGATGTTTTATTTAGATAAATGCATTTTTTTTCTCAAAAACGCGTGTTAAAAAGAAAGTATTATTAAATTAAAAAAACTAAAATTAGTTTTTTTCAAGTTTTAAAGCTAAAGAAAATGATTTTTTTCTTTAATAAAACAATTACATCATTTTATGACGATCAAACTAAAATGATGTAAAAACAAGCTTAAACTCGTGCTAATTTAACATACTTAATAGTTTTTTAAAAAAACACTCAAGTGACAATTATAATAAAATACATCACTATGAAAATAAATTTGTTCTAATTTAGTTATTTAAAAATTAAATTGAAAAGGATAACCATTTTTCAATAAGTATTAAAACAAGCAGAAAATTTTATTCTTTTAAAAAACAAAAAACTGTTGAATATTAAGTTAAACAAAACTTTAAGACAAAAATAAATTTCAAAATTCAAAAAGAAATTTACTTTTAAAAAGCTAATTATTTTTTTTTTTTTAGAAAAAACCTACGAAAAAAAGTGTTTTGAACGTTCACTGGTCATCATTTTTTTCTTGAGATAACTACATTGATTAAAATATTTAAAGGTTAAACTTTAACTTTGTATAAAAAAATTATAAAAACTTTGATTATTCACATAAAGTAAATAAAAAACAAAAGAAAAAAAATCACAGATTTTATTAAAATGTGTTAAGTGAATTATTTAATAATTTCTTATCCGGTTCCGAATTAAAACAAGAGAAAAATTTATTCAATAAAATTTGGGTATAAATTATGTTCACAAGTGCGAAGTAAATCTTATATTATTACTGTTTAAACAGCGCATAGAACAATTGAATTTGTATTCATATTAAATATTCAAAAATATAATTTATGCTTTTATGTTCTTGTGAAAAATAATAGGCAGAGTTTTATTTTTGGATAAGGAGGAATACACTGAATGTTTTATTATAAAAATAAAATAAAAAAGTTTAACTAATCAACATAAATTTTTTTATAATCAACAAATTAGTTTATTTATTCAAAAAGCTTATTTCTTTAAGATTTTGTTACAAAAAAAATATTAATTATTTTACTTATCATAGAACTAGAGCTAGAAATTTACGTGCACGAGTAAAAAATTATATTTAAAAATCTTTTTAATAGGAGGAGCAATTAATTAATTGCCTAGTAACTAAGATGCTTTTATTTAAAATTTTTGATAAGCAGCGACAACACCAATAGCTATTTATGAATTTTTTTTTTCGTCTAACTGTTATTTGTCTAGCTTTAAAAATCATAAATATTAAGTCAAATTTTATATAAAAAAATCTTGTTGTCAACTTAATTTTTTCATAAAAATTATCGAATTTTAAAAAAATTTTTTTTGTTAAAATAGATGTGTGAATGTTTTTAGATTGATTTTTTCATTTAAAAAAATTTAAAAAAAAACATAAAGTTTATCATGTTTACCTAATCATAAGATTAAGTTCATAAGAATTAATTAAATTTTTCTTAATCAAATTTTTCTTTATATCACTTCATAAAAAGTTAAGATAATTTTAATTTAAACTTTTTTTATCTTCTTAATTGTAAAATCATTTGTTTTTAAGCTTTATAACCTGTTGTTTAATTTTTTTTCGCTAATTTTATTCATTTTTAGACTAGGTCATTTCTAGTTTTATGTAAAATATAAAACTTTTAATTGTTTTTTAAAATTTCAATTAAAAAAGAAATATTTGAACTAATTTGTTAAAAAAGAAAATTTTCCACAAATAATTTCACTGTTGATACGTTCTTAATTAAAGTTTTTTTCTTTCTTTTTAAATTCACAGTTTCAAACTTTTATTGTAAATTGATTTTATAAAAATAAAATGTCATTTTAGTATGAAACTAATTGAAATTTTTTTTTTCATAAATAATACTCTTAAAGAAAATTACGCAGATGATTTTTTTTTCTTTTTGAATATTTAACAGTTTAGTATCTTAAAATAAAAATCTGAAAATAAAAATTTTTATAAATATCAATTGATAGCATATTGTTTTTGATTTTTATAAAGCGTATTAATTGAAATTTTAAATAAGGTGTGTCATAAAAAAAAGTTTTTCAGTAAAGTTTTAAACTTTATAAACCTTAAAATATAATGAAATTTATTTTAAAAATAAAACCCAAAAGAATTTTGTATAATTTGCAGTACAAAAATAATTTTATTATTTAACATGAAAAACCAAAAGGGTTCATTTAAAAATAAAATTTAATGATAAATTAAAATTTAATAATACTTTATCATTACAAAAATTAACCAAATTAAATTTAATCAAAACACAATATATAAATTAACTAAAAAGATATATTATTAAAAACATTGAAAATTATAAGTTTTGTTGAGAATTAAAATACAAAAATTTGATATAAACTTAATTGGGAAAAGATTTATATTAACTGAAAAGATTAATTAAATTAAAGAAAGTGTTATTATAAACTTAATTAAAGAAAGAGTTAATATTAATTTAATCAAAGAAAATATCAATGTATACTCAATGAAAAAATTCAATATAAACAATAGTCAAAGATATAGTATAAACAACAATCAAATATTTAAAATAAACAACAATCAAAAATTCAGTATGAACAAGAATCAAAGATTTAATAAGTACAGCAACCAAAGATTTAATATGTACAGCAATCAAAGTTTTAATATGCACAGCAATCAAAGATTTAGCATAAATAACAATCAAAGTTTTAGTATAAACAATAACCAAAGAAATAATTAACGTAAATTTAATCAAAGAAAATTGATATAAACTTAATCGTTAGACAAATTTTTATATATATTTAGTCATTATACAAATTAATTAAAACTAATTAGCTTAAGAATTTTAGGTAAAATCAGTTAAAACTTTTTCAAAGTAAAAAAGATTTTTATTAAAATAATTCAATGAAAATATGAAGAAAGTAAATAAAAGTTGAGAAGAAAAAAAAAATTACTTTTGACAAAAAAAATCGAATAAACTTAACTAAAATGTTTTAAAGAATATTCAAAATTTAGAATAACCTAAGACAAATATAAGTTTTTATATTTCCTAAGTTCAGTAAGATAAAAGTTAAAAGGGAAATTTTTAGAAAAAATAAAATTAAATTTTCCAAAAAAAATGAAATGATTTTTTTAAAGTTGTTTTTAATTCGATTAACTTTATTAATAATCATAAAAAAATCTTAAATATTTAAAAGAAAAATATTTGACAACTTTGTAAATTGAATTTTAAGCATATAAAAGTTGAAAAGATAAAAAAATTTATATTCAAAGAAACTAATAAGCTTGAACTTAATTGATATTAGAGCATGTTTTTTAAAAAAAGAAGGTTTATGAAAATTTTATTTTTAGAAATAAACAAAAAAAAATGATATTCAGGTAATTTGATCACCAAGAATAAAAAAAAACTTTTAGAAAAATATAAAAATAAAACTTGTTAAAAGTTAATTTCATTAATTTTATTCAAGATGTTTTTAATCAATTGAATGAATTTTATTGATTTTTAAAAAGTTTTCTAATTTGATGAAAAATTTTAAAGTTTCTTGTTAAAATAAAAGATTAAATTTATTAGACAAAGGTAACCATATTTAGAGTAGAGAGATAAAATTTTTAATTAGAAAAATGCTTTAAAAATAATAAACAGTTGTAATGAATAGATAAAATTCATACTTCAAATTGCTGATTTAGAATTGAGAAGTGTTATTTCAATAAAAAAAAAAAATTCTCTAATATACAAAGAAATTCATAAGAGTAAAACTTTCAAATGACCTAACCATTATAAATTAAATTTATCTAAAATTTTTATCTTATTTGAATAAAATAAGATGAGCAATCAATTTGTTTATTTTAAAAATTGAAAAAAAGAAAATTATTTAAATGTGTTCTTATTACGAAAAATCAGGATAAGTTTCATGATAAAAACTATTTTGTTTTATTTTTTCAAAGATATGAATTTATTTTATTTAAAAATATATTTGAAAATATATTTGAAAAACTACATCACGTGATGTGTTGAATATTTTGTTTTTGTAAAAAAAAAAAAAAAAATTTCAATTTGACTAATTGAGAAACTTTTTTGTAATTAGAAATTTTATACAAATCCACTGCATCTAAAAATAAATTTTATTTTAATATTCATAAGCTTTAATCTTTATGAATATAGTTTAAGATTAAACTTAATTTTAATTTGAATTTAATTTTTGAAATTAAATAAGAGAAATTTTAAAAAATTAATTTAACTTAAATTTGAAATGTTTATATCAAGGTGTTATAAAAAAAAGTATTTTTGTTTTTGAAAGATTAATTTGAACTTTTTTGATTAAAAAAAACTTTTATTTTTCTTTAACCTTTATTTCAATATGTTTGATGATTTTAATAAACCTTTTTTTTTATTCAAAGTATTTACTTTTTCGGTATGAAACTAATTGATAAATTTTTTTTTCTCTAATTTAATTTATCTGATTAAATTTTCTAACTTTATACAGTCTGTTAGAATTTTTATATTGTCTAAAAGATTTACTTTTTATGTTTAATAGACGTCTTTTTCAAGTCTTTTTATAATTATTTTTCAAGTTTAAAAAAGTTTTAAAAGTTTAAATTAAGAAATTAATTTTTAAATTCAAAAAAAGAGCTTTGAAATTAATAAAAAGTTTTAATGTTGTAAAATTAAATAATTAAATATAATAAAAAGATTAAAAAAAAGAGTTGAGAAAAATTTTGAAAAATGAAATGTTAGCAAGAAAAAAAAAGTTTAGCGAGAAAAAAAGGAACTAAAAAACAAATAGTTTTTGCACAGAAAAAAAAAAGATAATAAAATCGTGTTGGAAATTTGTTTACTTAAAAAAAAAAAGGAACAAAAACTAATTAGTCAAAGGAAAGGTTAAAAATGCTAAAGATTTAAAAGTTAAAATTTTAGTTATTGAAAATTTATATATTAAAAACATATTAATCATATTAAAAAAAGATAAGTTAATCATTTTTAAATATTTATATCAGTAATCGAAAAAAAATGTTTTTTCTTCACAACTCAGGAAAACAAATTTAACAGCACGTGCTAGATAATAAATTTATTTGACTTTCAAACAAAATTACTGAAGGTGAATGGAAAAGAGTTGAAATCGCGTGAAAAATATTTGAATCAAGTACAAGTTGACGATAAGGCGTAATAAATTTTTTTAATTAAAAAAAAATTGATCAATTTAAGGGAAATTCAATAGACCACTAAATTACAAAAAAAAAATTTTAACTTAATCATTCGAATTATTTTAACTTCAAAAAAAATATTTGATGCATTAAAATTTTATGAAATTTAACATCAAAATTTAATTGCTGCTTACATTTTTAAGTTAAATAAGCTTTATCAACAAAGGATGTTTTAGTCAACAATTTAGATAAGCCTAGATTTTTAATCATTAAATATGACTCAACAATTTAATAAAAATTAAATTTACTTAAGAAAAAATTCTTTAACAAAAGAAAATCTAAATTTTTTTACAAATAAAACGTTTTAATTAAACCAATTAAAGTGGGAAATATTTTTGAAAATTCAAAAAAAAAAAATTCTTCTAAAAATTATTACAAATTTTAAGTTATTAGATTTTAATGAAAATATTATTTGAAATATTTTTATTTGAAACAAAATTTTTATTTGAAACACAACTTTTATTTGAAACACAACTTTTATTTGAAAAATTTTGAAAATAAAAATTAAATTTTACTGAAACTTAAAATTATTTCGAATTAATTTTAAATTAAAAAATTTAAAAAAAAAAAATTTCATTTTAGAAGTTAAATTGAAAAATTTACTTTAAATTAAATTAAATGAATTAAGAAATAAAGCTTTTAAATGAAGTTAAAAGATTTAAAAAACAAAAATTAAAGTATTTTAAAAATGACATTTTATTTTTTAAAACTGACCTTTGATTTCTCCAAAGTAATAAATCGAAAGAATCATTTGATAATTGATCATATTGATTAGTGGTTAGTTTTTTTGGCATTGGTTCTGAATTTTTTTTAATCAAATTTTTTTTTTATAAATCAATTTTTGTTATAAACACAACTACATAATTTAGAGAAATTTTTTTGATTAAGTTATTTCAATTCTAATGCATTTTGTTTTTATTTTTTTATTTTTTTTAAATAAATATGAATGTGGCAATCACGTGATTATAAGAAGATTGACAAGTTTGAAATTGAAAAGGAAAACTAATTATAATGGACAGTGAAAGCCTTTAAGCAATTTTGTGATTTTCTTTTTCTTAAGAAGAAATATCGTAAGCAGATGAAATTTTTTTTACTAAGATCTTTGATTTTTTTTTTTCGAATACTATATAATTTTTTTAAATCACCTGTAGCTTGATAATTACACGTGAAAATTAAAAAAAAAATGATGAAAAAAAAGTTCAATTTTAAAATTTATTATAAAATTTATTTTTAATTTTTAACCAAGTATTTGACCAAGTTAAAAAAACCATCATAAATTTATCTCTTATAAATAAAGTTAATTAAAGTAATTAAATTTCAACCTGTTATAAAAAAAATTTTTTATCATTCAGACTTTTTTACAAAAAAACATTTCCCACATTTAATTTGATGAAAACTTGACAACAAAAACCTAAAAAAATTTGAATCATTAAAATTGAAACTAATTTTTGAGAATTGAGATAAACGAAAAGTTGTTTTTTGAAAAAAAAAATTTTTTTTTATATTTTTAACTAAACTTTTAAATTTAGAAAACTATGTTGAGGTTAATTAAAATTATAAAACACATTTAGACAATTTTTCATTTACAAATTTTTAAAGAAAAAAAAATTAAGCCCAGATGCTTTAAAGAAGATGAAAAAACAAGTTACGATATTGAACATTTTAATTAGTTAAATGATTAAATGTTAAACAAGATGCCGTTAGCTAACTAATTAGTTTAAATTGATTATTCGAAAACAAAAGCGTTTGAAATAGTTTTAAAAAAAGATACAAAATACACACACGCAGGTTGCTTAAAAAAAAGAAAAATTAGATAAAAATCTAAATGACCATGTTTTATCCTTAAATGGTTTTTAATTGAAAAAAAATTTTTAAATAAAATTCAATATTCGACTTTAAAATTTATCTTGAAAATTCAATTAAAACATCTTTTTGCCTACGCTGAAAATTTTAAATAAAAAATATAAATAAAAGTTTTTTTTTATCTTTTTTCAAAAACTTTATTCAATGCCACAAGATCGTAACCCTTCTATGTTATTAAAAAAACATCTAATAAAAGAACAATTGATAATATTCAAAAGAAGATGTGGCTACAATCATCTGGCATTTCATTAGATTTATTTACAAATAAGATTAGTCAAGGAGAATTTTCTAAAAAGTGGTGGTAAATTTTTAATTAAAAATTTATATGCCTACAAAAGATGTGTTTTGAAAAAAAAAACACAATCAATTTAAAATTAGTTAAGATTAAAAGTTTAAATTTAGTTAAAGTTTGTTTTTAAAAAAAAATTTTGAAATAACTTTAAATTTTGAAACTTAATTTTTTGGCGGTGATTTATTGTTTTGCTACTTTGATTTGAATAATAAAAAGACATTCTCTTAATTGAAATCATCATCAAATTAATTAGCAGGTAATTTTCATAAAGTTTGTTATTTCATATAAGACTTTGAATTTTTTTTAAATTTTCTTTATTCAAATTTTTCAGTTATCAAATCAATTTAAAAGAAAAAAGTTTTATCAAAGGTTTTTTTTATTTTGATATTTTATGTTGATCTAAATTTGATACAAAATTTTCTTCATCAAAGAAGTTTGTCAAAATAACTTGAACTAAATCTCTAATCAAAAAAAAAAGATTTTAATTAAGTTTGAATAGATTTTGAAGTGTTCTCCTAATAATTTTAAATTTTTTGAACCTAAAAGTGATATTTAATTAAATTTTTAAACTAATTTTATAAGGAAATTCTCAAAAAATAGATCCAAATTTTGGTTTTTTTAAAAAAATTTTTTGGTAAAAATTCATCAAATTTAATTAAAACATTTAAATTTAATCTTCAAAAAAACTAAATATAGCTTATTAAACAAATAAAAATGGATTCTTATACCAGATCAACTAATTTAGAAAAAAATGAAGTTAAACCTGGCTCTTTAGAGGTAATTTTTTTTTTTTGATTAAATTAAAATTTTCGTGCAGCTTTCTTAAATAAAAATTTTTAATCTAATTTTAGGATAAATTAAATGGTGGTGAGATTATTCCTACTAAAAAAGAAGGTAAAAGTTATTAAGCTTTAAATTTTTTAGGTTTAAAAAATTAAACGAATTCTTTATTTGGATTTTGATTCTAAAATTGAAATTTATTCTCTTTTAATAATCTCCAAATTTTTAAAAATATTTTGAATAAAATAATTTGAATAATTTTTCTTAATTAAATTGTTTTTTGTTTAATAGAAGAATGGGTTACAGAAAAAAGAATCAAAAACAATAAAACAAGACAAGTTGAAACAAGAGTTCAAAGAAAATTGTTAATGGAAGATGGGAAAGTTATTGCAGATTCTGGTCCTCATGTACGTACTCGTACAAAAGAAATGAATGAAAAAAATGATAGTGAAGATGAAAATTCACAGCCTATTAAAATCAAAAAAGAGGTTTATGAAGATAAAGAATTATATGAAAAATTAAAAAACAGCGATGAATATATTCAATTACCTCATCAAGATCAATTACTTAGTGAACGAATACATCGTAGTAACATTGTACGTGAATGTAAACAAGAAAATTATAGATTTCATGATGAAAAATTAAAAGACTTAGATGCATTAGATATACATAGAACAGCTGTTATGTCACCAAAAGAGTTATTAAAAAAAAATACAATTGGAACAGATTCATTCTCAGATGAAGAAATAGACGAAAAAGCAATAAAAAATGGAAAATTTTCTTTATCTAAACGTAATAGAGGAAAATTGACACATTATAGCGCAAAAGGCTATAAAATTGTTGATAATGATGAAGAAAGAGAAATTGCTGAGTATGATGAGAATGGTAAATTAATCAAAAAACGTTATCGAGTTCATAATCATGAATTAATAAAGGATAATGAATTGCCTGAATCAATGTACGATCATGAAAAATATTTAAATGATTTAAAAGATGTAGCAGGTACTCATTACGTTAAAATTCCTCCAGTAGATTATGCTAAACCTCCAATTAGGCCAGTAAGATTAAAAAATAAATCTTCATCTTTAATTAACTTAAATAAATTAAAAGAAAAACAAAGTTTTTCAAAAAATGAATTTAATGAAGAAAATTTAAATCATAGAAGCAGTCGACATCATTTGGAGGAAAAAGAAAATAGATCTTCAACACCAGGTAAAGTTTTAACGTATAGAGATCGTAATATTTCTCGACAATCAAGTATTGTCAATGGCCATTTCGAAGAGCAAGTTAATATTACTGAAACAGAAACATATAGTAATCACACTGATGAGTAAGTATTACTTAAACTTTAAATTTAAATATTATTTTTATCTAAAAACTATCTAAGTTATGCAACTTTTCTTAACTGAAAATTTCGCAAAAAATTAAATTTTAATGCTAAATATTAAGTTTCCTTTTAAATGAGAAAAAAAGTTTATCATTGATAATCGTCTAAAAGAATAAGTTGTTTTTAATAAAAAAATGACAAATTTTTTTATTGAAACTTATTATAAAATAACCATGGTTTGCTTCTCTAATTTCTTCATTTGAATAATTTCAGTTTTTATAATTTTTCTTCGCATTATGTTTCAAAGTTTCCTTAAACACCTTAAAAAATTGTTTTTTTTTTCATTTAAAACTAATTGTTATTCTTTAAAGTTGGTTAGAAAATCATTTTGGTTTAGATAAAACAAGAAAAAATTTAAGAAATCGATCTGCTAGTTGTGATCGTAATATGGAATCAAGAAATTATTATCAAAAAAATTATTCACGAGTAACTAAAGAAGATGCTTGTGTTCAAGCATCATTTAGTTCAGATGTAAGTCAATATTATCTTTTATTACAATAATAACAAGTATCTGATAAATTTATTGAAGAAATAAAAATTTTAACACATTAAATTGTTTAATTATTCTTTTTTATAAATAGTCTGAAGATGAAAGAGATTTCAAATCATCAAAACCAGTTAAAACATTTTATTTTGGCGAGAAAGAAAAAAATCAAACTATACCTTTAAAAAGTTCATTAAAAAAAACAAATAATTACTATCAAAGAAATCAATCTTATGATTCTAAATTAGATGATAATTTTAGTGTAAGTTTAATTCTTATGATGACAATCTTAAATTAATTTTTTTGCTTTTTTATTTTAAGTCAAAAATGAACCAAAGTAAAGAATATATTCATCCAATTAGGGTTGAAAAAGATGACAACAATAATTATGCTTATGATACTAAAATAACAAGAAGTTATCAAAGTAGAAAAGAAATTTATGAACCAGGTTTAAATAAAGTTGATGCAAAATCATATGATTCAAATCTTCATAGCCCATATATACATGGTGTACCAGCTCCACGAGAACGTATTATTCCATTACGTACTAATGTAAGTTTCTCAGAAAAATCACCTGTTTATTCTTCTTATAAATCAACAAAATTTGATTCAACAACAAATAAAACATCAAATATACGTACAGATTGGCCTGAGTTTAGTCCATTAAATAGTCCAAGTGAAATTGTTTCAACACTTAGACGTGAAAGATCAACAGTTTCAAGACATTAAAAGTTTTGTTTAACTAAAAAAAAAAGAAAAATTTTTTTATTCAAAATTTTAATTACGTTTTAATTTTATTCAAGAAAAAAATAACTCAGCAATAAACACTTATTGAATTTAATTTATTGAAACCAAAAAAACGATTAATAAGTTTAGAATTTCTATTTTATGAAAAAAAAAAATTTGTCATTAAACTTTCAAATAGATTAAACTTTTACTTTTTTGATTTTTACACTTTAAATTAACTTTTTTAATGATTAATTTTTTTTTGATTTATTCAAATTAAATTAAAACAAATTTTTTAATAAACATTTACCTTTTTACTCAAAGATTTTTTCAATTTTTTTTCAATTAGATTCATTTTTTAATAAAAAAAATTTTGTAAAAAATACTTTTTAAATAATTAATTTAAAATGAAACTTTATAAAACTTAATTAAGATTTCATTAAAGTGAAATTTAAAAAAAAAACATTTACACAAAAATTAGGTTTTTGTAATGAAAATTTTTTCAAAAAATAAGTTTATTTGGAAACAACTTTAAATTACTTTTCACTTTTTAAAAAAAAATGATTTCAAAATTTTGATTATAAAATTGATTTAACTTTAATTTAAAAAATAAAATTTAATTTAAATTAAAATTTTTGACAAAAACTGATTAAAAAAGATTTTTTAAATAATAACTGATAGAAACAGATTTTCAAATAAAATCAACTGTTTGAAATAGATTTCCTAAATAACAACTGTTTGAAGTATATTTTCTAAACAATAACTTGTTTTAAATTAAAAACTTATTAAATTTAATTTTAAAAAATTCAAATTTAAAATAAAAAATTATAATTATAACAAAACTTCAGACTAGAGATTTTAAAGAAAAAAGTTAAAGATCAAAGTGTTTAACTTCAACTTAAAAATTATTTTAAAATAATTCTTATGATATCTAATTATACTTTATTCAAAGTAAACAAGAATTGAAACAAATGATTTAAAATAAAAGTGATTTTTTTTATGTAGAGAACTCTATTTGTACAAGTGTTCTAATAAAAATTCTATTCCAAGAAAATATCTTATTTAGAAAAAAATAGTCTTATTTAAACAAAACAAAAATACAACAAATACATTTACAATAAAATTATGAATCAGAGTTAATAAGATTTGTTTTATTTAAAATCTACTAAAAATGCTTATTTAATGAACAAAGCTCTTTTTTAAGTAAATTAAACTTTTGAATTTTATTTGAATAAAACAAAATTTTATTTGAATGAAACGTCGATGAATAATATAAGCCTTTTGATTAAAAAAAGAGTCTGAAAAGTAGTAAAAAACTTAAAAATAGAAGTTGTTTTCAAAAAAACTAATTAAAAGTAAAAAGTAAAATTAAAAGAAATATATGGATTATGCTAAATATAAATTTTTTAATTTCGTTAAAAACAAAATTCCTAAGCATTTAGTTAAAAGAAGAATCTTGATGATTGTTTAATAGAAAAATAAGCAAAAAAATGTTGATAAAAAAACAGAAAATAAAACAGCTGATACAAAAAAAGAAAAAAAACAGTTGATATAAAAAACAGAAAAAAACAAGATTTTTTATCTTGTAATTGTTTGAAAAAAATATAATTAAAAATTTTATATATAAAATCACTGTGGATTTATAATTTTAAAAAAAATTTATTTAGATATTGAAAATGGGTATACCAGCGTTTTTTGGATGGTTAAGTAAAAAATATCCTTCTATTGTAGTTAGTGCTGACAAAGAATTTGATCATGGTTATAATTTTGATAATTTTTATCTTGATATGAATGGTATAATTCATCCTTGTTCACACCCTGAGAATAAACCTGCCCCGGAAAATGAAGATGAAATATTTGAAGCAATTTTTAAGTATATTGACATGCTTATGAGTATGATTAAACCAACAAAAATATTATATTTGGCAGTTGATGGAGTTGCACCAAGAGCAAAAATGAATCAACAAAGGTCTAGAAGATTTCGTGCTGTTAAAGATAGCGCTGATAAAAAAATTGCTTTAGAACAAATAAAAGATGAACTTAAAGCTAAAGGTGTTGTTTTTGAAGGTTCTGAAAAAAAAAGTCATTTTGATTCTAATGTTATAACACCTGGGACACCATTTATGTATAATTTAAGTATTGCTCTTAAAAATTGGATTGACCAAAAACTAAAAAATGTCCAAAGTGAATATACAGAAGTTGAAAGAAATGGTAAAAAAGAATTAGACTGGCCAAAGGATTTAATTGTGATTTTAAGTGATGGTTCAGTGCCTGGAGAAGGAGAACATAAAATAATTGATTTTATTAGAAAACAAAAAGCTCAAAAAGATTATAATCCTAACATTAAACATTGTTTATGCGGAGCTGATGCTGATTTAATCATGTTAGGTTTAGCAACACATGAGCTAGATTTCACAATTTTAAGAGAAGAATTTATTTATAATCAACCTAAAACTTGTGATATTTGCAACCAATATGGACATATTATTAAAGAGTGTCAAGGTGTTGCTAATATACCAAATTCAAGTTTGATAAAAAATACTTTTACTTCATTTCTTTTATAAGACTTTGTGTTTTACGTGAATACTTACAAAAAGAATGTGATGATTTAGATTTTGAACGATATATAGATGATTTTGTATTTTTATGTTTCTTCGTTGGTAATGATTTCTTACCTCACTTACCTTCTTTAGAAATAAGAGAAGGTGCTATTGATAAACTTTTGAGAATTTATAAAGAATTGATGTCACAATACTCTCATCCAAAACCTTATATGACTGAAAACGGTTTTGTCAATCTTCATAAAGTACAAGTAATTTTAAAAGAATTTGGTAAAATGGAAGACGATATATTTTATAGACGTAAATTAAACGAAGAAAAATATAAGTTAAGATTAAAAAAACAAAAAATGTTAGATCATAAAGCTTTAAACTCAACTTGGTTAGCACCTGTCCCTCTTGTCAAAAGAGGAGAAGAGCATAAAAAATTAGTTAATGTTAAACAAGAAGCTATGAATTTGTATCAAGAAACTTCTTCAAAAGCTAAATTGAACGCTATGTTAAACCTTTACTCTTCAGAAAACACTGAAACTTTTGAAAATAAAACTGAAGAAAAAAATATTTTTGAAGATAAAATAGATTCAGATGACGAAGATGAAGTCCAATTATGGAATGAAGGATGGAAAGAAAGATATTATTTAAGTAAATTTGATTCCTCAGATTTTGAAAAAGTTAGCCAAGTTGTAGCAGAAGAATATGTAAAAGGGTTATGTTGGGTCATGAGATATTATTATCAAGGTTGTCAAGACTGGGAATGGTATTTTCCATTTCATTATGCACCTTTTGCTTCTGATTTTAAAAATATAGAAAATTTCAAAGTTGTTTTTAAAAAAGACACTAAACCTTTCAAACCTTTAGAGCAATTGATGAGTGTTTTTCCGATATCTTCAAACCAAAGCCTGCCTACAACATGGCAAAGTTTAATGTACTTAACTGATTCTAACATTGTAGATTTTTATCCTTTAAATTTTAAAATTGACTTAAATGGAAAAAAACAAGCTTGGCAAGGGGTCGCCCTGTTACCATTTATAGATGAAACTAGATTATTCAAAGCTTTAGAAAAAGTTTATCCTGATTTGACTGCATTCGAAATGGAAAGAAACCAATTAGGTTCTAATTTAATTTTTGTTTCTAGAAAAAATAAAAAATTAAATGAGTCTTTTGATAGTCAATTGATTTCTGGTAATAAAGAAATTAAATTTGATATCGAAGATATTCATGGAACTCAAGGAACATTTAAATTAAGTGAAAATTTTACAAAAACTACTTTGAATTCTATTTGTTTAGAATTTTATGATCCAGTTTATAATAAAGATTTTGTTTTCTTAGCTAAAAAATTGTCAAATGCAAAACAACCTGAACCTGTTTTAAAACATAAATATTTTCAAGATAAATATCAAAGAAGAAATTTTAATAATCATAATAATTATAAAAACAATTATTCAAATAATTATTCTAATTTGAGAAATTTATAAATCATACTTTTCTAATATATCTTTGTAAAGCAATTAAATAGGAGTTGAAATTAAAATTTTTTTTTTTTAATTAATTATTTATACTTAGATGCTATTTGATAATTTATTTTTTGAACTTCAATTATTTTTCGAAACTTTTAAATTTATTTTTTTTAAATTTTTTGTTTAATTAAGACAATCTATAAAATATTTTCAAGGCGTCGATAATTCATTAAAATTGATAAAAGTTCGATCATTTTTTCATTTTCCTTCACTAAACTTAATCCTTTGTCTATCATTTATTTTTTGTAGTACTTTTCTAAATCGGATATAGTCACTTGACCTTACTTATATAAATCATTTTAAAGTTTAATATGAAAAACTCCTTATATATATTAATTAACCTTACAGATTTTTATTTTTGTTTTTCTGATCCATTAATTAACTACCTCATTCTCTTTTAATATTTTTACCTCAAAGTTAGTTAACGTTTTTTTATAATGCTTTTCTAGGTTAAATAGATTTATTCAAAATTAAAATCGATTATCTATAAAAATTATTATAGGAAATTACCTTAAAAAACAAAGAAATTAATTGCGCAACTAGTTGTTTTTATTTTTATATATGCTTTGAGAAGCATTTTCAAACTTTTAAAAATATTCTGAGAAATCTACAATTAAGTGTCATATGAAAAACTGTTAAAAAATATTCTGAATGAAAATGGTTTCAAAACTTGAGTATTTGTAAAAAGCCATTATTAGAGCTTTATCATCAAGTCCTAAAAATAATATTTTCAATTAATTAAAAGGATTAATCTAATGTATTAAACTGATAATGCCAGTGTACATATAATGGCAAAAAACTATTTTTCTGAAATAGAAGTTTTTTTTTTAACTTTCCCAGCAAAAAGCGTGTCTGGGCTAATCTACAAAAACTAGAAGATTAAATTATTCTAACACTAGAATGTTTAAAGGGGGTTATTTGACCACTTTTTTTTTTTAAAGTTTTTTTGTTTTATAAAAATATTATTTCAAAGAAAAAAAATTATTTTTTGAAAAAGTTAGGTAAAATTAAAAAGAATTAGTTTATTTAAGGATACAATTTTCTTTTATTTCAAAATACTTAAAAAGAATTTAGCAAAATCAAATAAAAAAAAGTTTAAAATTTATTGAAACTTAAAAATATAACCTAAAAGCTTAAAATTTATTTAACCTTTTTGTGAAAGTAAAATTAATAAAAATTAATAATAATAAAATTAAATTAATAAAATTAAGTAATAGAAATTTGAATACTAAAGAATGTAAAAATTTCAAAGTCTAACTGCTAAATTTAAGAGTTTCATCTAAATAACATTTAAAGTTATTTTTTATAAAATTAATAAATAATTAATTTCAAGAAAAAGATATAAAACGTTTAGTTAACATTAAAAGGACGGACTACGCCAATTCGTGTTTTCACAAACTTTTTTTTTTTTTAAGCTGGAATCTTTTTAAAACTTATATAGATATATTGACAATTTTTGTAAGTTAATTTTCTAATTAATTTTGAGATGGTTCAACTTGATGTTATTCAAGATGTTATCATTGTTTTGGTTTTCAAAAAAAAAATTCACAGCTAATAAAATTTCGCGCTAAATTCAATTAAAGTTTTTTTTCCTAAGCTAAATAAAATAAATAAAAATAAATAAGTAAAAAGTTTCTGGTTTTGAAATTAAACTGAATGTACTTTTCAAATAATTAATTTAAAATGAAACTTTATAAAACTTAATTAAGATTTCATTAAAGTGAAATTTAAAAAAAAAACATTTACACAAAAATTAGGTTTTTGTAATGAAAATTTTTTCAAAAAATAAGTTTATTTGGAAACAACTTTAAATTACTTTTCACTTTTTAAAAAAAAATGATTTCAAAATTTTGATTATAAAATTGATTTAACTTTAATTTAAAAAATAAAATTTAATTTAAATTAAAATTTTTGACAAAAACTGATTAAAAAAGATTTTTTAAATAATAACTGATAGAAACAGATTTTCAAATAAAATCAACTGTTTGAAATAGATTTCCTAAATAACAACTGTTTGAAGTATATTTTCTAAACAATAACTTGTTTTATTTAAAATCTACTAAAAATGCTTATTTAATGAACAAAGCTCTTTTTTAAGTAAATTAAACTTTTGAATTTTATTTGAATAAAACAAAATTTTATTTGAATGAAACGTCGATGAATAATATAAGCCTTTTAATTAAAAAAGAGTCTGAAAAGTAGTAAAAAACTTAAAAATAGAAGTTGTTTTCAAAAAAACTAATTAAAAGTAAAAAGTAAAATTAAAAGAAATATATGGATTATGCTAAATATAAATTTTTTAATTTCGTTAAAAACAAAATTCCTAAGCATTTAGTTAAAAGAAGAATCTTGATGATTGTTTAATAGAAAAATAAGCAAAAAAAATGTTGATAAAAAAACAGAAAATAAAACAGCTGATACAAAAAATAGAAAAAAATGGAAAAAAATAAGTAAAAAAAAAATGAAAAGATAAAAAACAAATTTCAATAAATAAAATTTTGATTAAAATCAAAATTAAAAATTTTTTATTTTAAAAAGGAAGACATAAAAGATTTCTTTGCATAAAAAGGTAAACATTGGTATAAAATTTGAATAGAAATTTTATCTTCATATTGACTAGATGAATATTAATTGTTTAACTGAGTATTTAATTAAGGAGTGTTTTGATATTCCAAAATAGATAAAAATATTTTTTTTTTATTAAATTGAATTCTTTTTTACAAATAATCAACTACTTTGTTTAGAAACAATTTTTCAGTGATAATTTTTTAGTAAAAAGAAAAAAATTTTTGTTTTCAGTTTTTTTTTGTTTGTTTTTTATTTAAATTTTTAACTTTTTTTTAATTATTAGAATGTAAAATGAATGAAATTGCATTATCACTTGAAACTTATGCTCAAATTCGTCAATTCTATCAAACGAATTTATCAATAAAATACCTTAAAATAGTATTAACAATAATATTAGTAATAGGTCTATTTTTATGTTCAATTGAATTTGGTATAACATTTGATTATATGAAGTCATTACAAGATTATATGAATTATAATGATGAAGATCATTTATATTTCGTTCAAAGAGGAGCAGAAATAACAAAACTAATTTTATTATTTTGTGGTATATTGGTTGGTTTATTTTCAACATTATTAGAAAGTAAATCTGGTTTACTTATTACTTGTTCATTTAATTTAGCTACAGCAATATATACAATTCTTATTGCATATACAAAAAATTTTTGGCAAACTGAATTATTTCTCTTCATAGAATTTGTTTTATCATTCTGGTTATACTATTTAATACATAAAAGTAGAAACAATTACGTTATTTTCACTTAAATATTATCAATTATGTTGGCCAAAAACTTTTTATACTTAATACATTAAAATAAAGACAATTTTTAAATTTTAATTAAACATTAGTTATTGAGTTTTGAGTTCTATATCCATTTTTATTATTATTTATGTCTGAATTATTAAACTCAAATCTTTCATTATCATTACTTGTTTTTCGATTTATACATATCATTGTTATTTGACTTGAGTTTAATGGTGAATTTAAATTTGTTTGATAAAATTGATTTAAACTTTTATTTTCTAAATTACCAGATGATCTTCTTCTATTTTTGCCAAAAATATAAAATTTCGAAAACTTTTTTTTTATTGATAAACAGCTTGTTCTAAATAATTTTGATAATCTTTTAGGAGCTGCAATTGTATAAATAATAGGATTAATGATACAATTAAATGGAAGAATAAAAATTATAATCCAAGCGTTTAAAATAGCTATAAATAAATTTTTATTAAAAAAAAAGTTTTTTTCTTTCTTTTAAATACTTACGAGGTATATTTATTTTGGTCATTGCTAATAATTTAATTAAAATAACAGGTAACCAACAAATACATTCAGTGAAAACTATAAAAAAAAATCTAATAGCTAAAGCTCGATCTTCAGAATTAATTGATGTTATTTTTTTTTTCAAAAAATATGATTCTTTATTAAATGTAATTTTTAAGGTTTCATCTTTTGAAGATTCTAAATTTGTTGAATTATTTATTGATTGATCTATTAAATCACTTTGATGTTGGGATAAATTACTTCTTGATGATGTATAATTCATTACTGGCCTTGATAATCTTCTGTCTTTTTTTATTAACATATACATGTTACTATATAAATATATAATTAATGACACAACAGGTAAATTAATAGCTATATTAACAAATGCATTAAATTGCCAACCAAGTAAATAAGGCTCAGTTAAATGTAAAGGATAACAAAGAACATTTGCATTGAAATAAACATTATTTTTTCTTATGATAGCTAAAACAACAGGAAAAGCTGCAATAAATAATGAAGAAAAAAAAAAAAATAATACTAAGATTATTGAATAAAATGAGCTTATTTGAAAATACGGTATAGTTATTGATAAATATCTATCTTTTGATATTAATAAAACAATAAAAAGTGAAAATTGTTTTGAGAAAACTGCTAATGCACCTAATCCAGTACATTTCCAAGATTGAACAAAATCTAATGCAACAGCTTGATACTTATCACCTAATTTATAATCATACCAGCCAATTGCAATCATATAAAAACCAATAAAAAAATCTGATATTGACAAAAGTTTAACATAAGTAGATAATATAATATTTTGATGATTTTTCTTTGATCTAAGTAGTAAAACAATTAAATTTAAGATCATAATTGGTATACCCAATAACCAAACTAATATTCTTAAAAATGGTATAGCTAATAAACTTTTCAAAGATGATAAAAAATCTGAATATGGTGAACATGTTTTAACAGTAGGAACATACATACAATATCTAAAATGAGAAAAATATCTAAAAAAGAAAATTTAAATTCTGTCAAAAAAAAAACTTAATTTCTTACATAAAAGTTAAATTTTTTAAATGTAAAAAATGGCCTAAGCTAATATTATAAATTGTCAATCCTTTTAGTTTAATTGATGAAATTTCTAAATTGAACTCAAATAAGCTTTGAGGTAAATAGTTTATATTGTTGTAACTAAGATCACTTTTGAAAAGAAAAAAATTAGATAAAATTGAAAAAATAAAACAAAAGGAAAACAAACCATGATTTTAGTTTTGATAAATGACTTAAATTTAATTTTCCTAATTGTTCATCATCTAAATTGTTTCTGTTTAAATATAAATCTCTTAAGGCAACATTATTTAAGAATGAATTAGAAAAAATACTATGAATTAAATTATTTTGTAGATTTAAAATTGTTAAGTTATTAAGGTTTGAGAATAAACTTTCTTTAATAATTTGAATCTTATTATTTCCTAAGTCTCTAAAAATAAGAATAAAAATTTAACTCTTTTATTCAACTTGAATTAAACTTACAAATAATTGAGATGTTTTAAAACAGGAAATTTTTGATTATCAAGTGTTAATTGATTATTTGAAAGGTCTAGAAACCAAAGTTTTTGAAGATTTTCCAAATCATATAAATTTATATATTTGAATTTATTTTTTCTTAAATTTCTATTTTTAATTAAAAAAAATTTTAATTAACCATAAAATTGAAAATCAATAAAACCAAAAAAAAGTAGTCAAAAATAACTTACAACACTTCTAAAGATGTTAAATTGGATAATAACTTATCTGGTAAAATTGAAACATAATTTTGGTAAAGAAATAAAATTTTAAGTTTTTTTATATGAAAGAATACATCTTCTGGTAAAACTTGTATTTTATTATTTGCAACCATCAAACGTTCTAAATTTTCATAATTTTTGAATGATTCCTTATTCAAATCAACAATACTGTTATTATTTAAATTTCTATATTAAAAGAGAATTATTTTTAGAATATAAAAAAATTAATTAAATTTTTTAATTAAACGAAAAACTTTAAAAAGTTTAAGTTTTTAATTAGTTTTCTGAAAAAAATTAATTTTTTTAAAAAATTACTTTTTTGATCAATTAAAAACAAAAAATAAATTTACTGTTGCAATTTTTTCCAAATATTCTTAACATTAACTTACATTTTATGAATCGATTTTGATAAATTTTGAGGAATTAAAATGATGTTATTATTTTGACAATCAAAATCAATTGTAACATTGAAATTACAAGATTTTATTTTTCTAACAAGTCTAGTTGAGTTAGTAAAAATTGTATCACTTTCATTTTTTGATAAAGAATTATTTCTTGAATCATAGTAAATATTTGAAAAACCATGATAATCGTCTAAAAGAAATTTTTTTTTTTAAAAAAAAATCTTCATAAACTAATTTATAATTACCACAATCAGCTTCATCATCCTTATAAGGACAATCCTCTTTTTTATCACAAACAAATTCTTTAGGAATACATACATGTATACTACTATTTAAACTTAAACACTCGTATTGACCATTATAACAAGCTTTTATAATGAAATAAAATTTTAATTAAAAATTGCTTTATAAATTTAGTCAAAATTTTATAACTTTTAAATGATTTTTAATTAAAACTTATGAAAGTTTAAAAAACATAAAAATTGAGATGATAAAAACTTTTAATTAAAATTGACTGTGAAAACTTTAATAAAATATTTTTGACTAATAATTTAGATAAAAACAAAAAATGATCTAATTTATGAATTATTTACTTACAGCCATCGTTAGGTTCATCAATTGTATAAAGTAAAAGTAATGATAAAAGCAACAAGATAATAAAAAACAAAATAACAAACAAAAAATTTAAATGTTTAGTAAAAGTTTTCATATTTAAAATTTTTTTTAAATAGAAACAAGCTTCAATTAGATGTAATTTAAAAACAACATTTAGTCAAAAATTTTTACATAAATAAAAATACGAAAATTAGTTTTAAACATACACTATAAACTTTAGTATGAAAGTGTTATAAATTTGTAAACTGACAGCTACGCAAAGAAACTAAAAAAAAAAAAAAGACTTGCGGGATACCGCCGCCTTATTGACCAGCAACAAGCTAATATTTTTTTATTTAGTTTTACATAAAAAATATAAAAAACAGATGTTCTAAAATACGCTTGCGTTATATTTAAAAAATTGTCTATGGGTTTATTGGATTGGACAATTATCATAACATCACAATCTCCTCCTATTTTTATTATGAATTGTAATTGATCAAATGTTATGAACCATCTGCTGAACTTAATTACACAATCAACACTTGATTACTATATTCTCAATATTATTTGCACACATCTTTGTTTTAATGATGACCTTTTGATTTGAACACTCTTTTAAAACCAACTGGCAACAAAAAAATTTGACCTATTTTAAAATTTATTTATCGAAAGGCTGTAAAATTTGTAAATAAACATATAGGATGCTTAAATTAAAAATTATTAAACAAAGAACAAACAAATTTGATTGAAGCCAGTTCTTAATTTTAATAAAAGTTAGTTGTGTACTATTCATTTCAGCAGCTTTAGCTTTAGCTTCTCGAGCTTCATGGGCTAAATGAGATATTTCTTCTCGATTCCAGCCAGGAGCTACAACGGTCTAAAAAAAAAATTAGAGCAAGTCATAAAATCAATTTAAAAGAAACTTACAGCACTTTTAACATTATCAGGCAAAGAATTTTTTCTTCGAATTATTGAATCTACTTTAACTTGATTAGTTTTGGGCTTACTAATCGAATAACCTTTTAATAGTTCTTCAGATGTAGTATCTGTTGCACGCGGAAGTTCAGGCAATGTTAATCTTCTATTACCGACACCTTGACTTTCTATTGTATTATCTTTATTAAGTTTATCTAAAACAAATTAAAGTTTATTAAAACAATGAGAATAATTAAAAGTCTTTTAATAATTTACCTAAGTAATGAGTTTGATCTAAGCTATTAGAAGTATCTTTAAAAATATTGTTTTCTTGATTAAATTTTTCAAAATTCATTAAATTTAATGGCTTTTCTTTTTGTGATAAATCATTTTGCATTAAATTTTTATTATGATTTTTATTTGTCAATAAATTATTGTCTGTATTTGTTTTTAAATTTATATTTGATGAATGTTTTTTAGGTGCAAAATACTGATCAAAATGATCTCGAAACGGATCTAAAAAAAAATTTTTTTAAAAAGAAATTTTGATAAAAAATTTTAATTAGTGTTAAGAGTTTTTAGAACTTTTTTTTAAATTAAATTCAAAGGTTTTTTTAATTATCTTACCCATTACGCTGTTTCGTCTATCAGAACTATTTATATTTTTATGATTTAAAAATTTATAATTTTTTTCATTTAAATCAGTTTCATTTAAACGATCACTATAACTTCTTGGTTTCATTAAATAAGAATCAGAAGGTTGCTGTGAAGAATTTAAAAAGTTTTTTGATTTTGAATGTAAAGAGCCAGTTGAAAGATTTTTAGCTGTTAAATCATTTTTACTTAAATTGCTTCCAGAACCAAAATACTGTTTATTACCATTTTTATAAGATTCAAATTCAGATGAGCCAAAGAAGTTTTGATTATTTTTAGAAAAGTTTTCTATAGATAAATTGTTTTGATTTATTAAACCACCAACAGGTTGTGTCCTAGTTAAACTACTAGTTGAAGACATTAATCCAGCATTATTAATAAAAGATGGCTTTGGAGTCAAAGGCCTATTTTCAGTTTTGAAAAAAGAATTTTGTAATTTACTATCTGTTGTATAATTTTGCTGAGGAGATAAAGATCTATTATTCATTAAATAAGAAGATTGAGGAGATAAAGGTTTGTTATTTGGTTTATATGCAGAATTTGGAGATAAAGGCCTGTTTTCTAGCATATAAGGATTCGTCAATAATTGTTTGTTTTCATTCATATAAGAACTAGGTAATAATGGTTTATTATCATTCATATAAGAAGAATTAGGTGATAAAGGTCTATTTTCTATCATATGAATCAATTTTGGTGATAAAGGCCTATTTTCCATCATATGAATTGATTTTGGAGATAAAGGCCTATTTTCTAATCCATAAGAACCACTAGGAGACAAAGGTCTTTTTTCTATCATATAAGAAGAACTAGGAGATAAAGGTTTATTCTCCATTATATGTGTTCCTTTTGGAGATAAAGGTCTATTTTCCAACCTATAAGAGCTATTAGGAGATAATGGTCTATTTTCCATCATAAAATTTGTTGATAGACTTGGATTATTTTTCATAAAAGAAGACGGAATTGGAGAAGATGGCCTAATGTCTGACATATAATTAATAGCATTGTAAGAATTTTTAGGACTTTCCATTAAACTTGGTTTAGAATTATGTAATGGGGGTTTGAATGCATTAAAAGGATGATGATCATCCTGAACTAGACGATGTCTTTTTGTTTTGTTTGGTTCATTTGATAAAAAATGTCTAGGTTCTAAATTTTGTTCCATAATTGGGTTCATTTGAGCTGATTGTGTTATTAAACTTTGTAGTTTTTGTTGATTTAAATTATGTATTTTTTGATGCTGTAAATTTTGCAGCTGTTTTTGATGCTCTAATTCTTTTTGAAAATTTTGTTGTTGTTGTTGTTGATTTTTTAGCTGTTGCTCAAAAACACGTCTTTGTTGTTCTAATTGTTCATTTAATTTTTGTTGTTGTTGTAATTGTTCTTGTTTAATTGCCATTTGATGTTGATGCAATAATTGGTTTTTTTCTTGTTCTAAACGCCATCGTTCTAATTCAATTTCTTTTCTTTGGTTTTGAAATAATTGTTGTTGCTCTTTAAAAAGGTTTTGTTGTTCAAATAATTGGTTTTTTGTTTTTTCTAACTCTAATTCGTGTTCTACTTGTTTTTGTTCAATTTCATTTTTTTTGTTTATTATTTCTATTTGACGTTGTTTCTCAAGAATTAATTCATTTTCTAGTTTTTGTACAAGCTCATTTTCTTCATTTTGCAAATCATTTTTATCATCATTTAAATTTATGAGGGGAGATTCTAAATTTTCTCTGTAAAATTCAAGTTTTTCTTTAGGTGTTGAAACTGAAGAATCTAAAAAAATAATTTTCATGAAAACTAAAGTTTTTAAGTCTAGTTAATTATTAATAATTACCTGTACTTATAGGCCTAAATATTCCAGTTCGACCACCAAAAGGACTTAAAGGCTCATTAGGCATTTTTTCAGAAAAAGTATACTCTTCTAATGCATCTGTCAACCAATTAGTGCCTTGATGTAGCTTTAAATTTTTTTCTAAAATTTCATTGTAATTCCTTTTAGCTTGATCTTTCTGATTATCTGAATTAATTGAAATTTTTGGTAAAATTTTTTTTAAAAACTCAGCATCACTATTTTGATTTAACTCATTTATTATTTGTTCATCAACTAAATCTTCCATAAAAGAACGATTCCATTTTTCTTTTGCTGTTTCTTTAAATAATTCTTTTCTTAATGACGCTTTTTCAGCACTTGATGATCTACTACCTGGTGTACTAGAAATTAAAATATTCATTTCAGTTTTACCAGAATCTTTATTAGAATTTTGAATTATAAATGAATTATTTTGATTCTGATTATTCTCTTCATTTTTATTTTTCAACATGTCATTTTCTTGTTCTAATTCAGGTATAGTTTCGTTTTTTTTAATTTTCATTCTTTTTTTTCTAATCAATTCTAATTGCTCTTGTAATTGACGAATATGATCATGAATATGTTTATTGGCTTCTAAAGTTATATCTTTTCCAGACTTTGAATTATTATATTTTTTACTTTTTTTTTCTGAGCTTACCAATGAACTTGTTTCAAAAGAGTTATCTAAATTACCATTTTTAGACTTTTTAGTCCTATGATGTTTATGACGATGATGATGGTGATGAGCTTTACTTGCTTCTTTATGAGCAATATCCACTTGTTTTTCCAATACTTTTTGTTGTGTTTTAAGCTCTGCTAATTGTTCTTGTTGAGAAACTATATAATTAAATAATTCTTCTCTTGTAGGAGATTTTCTAAGACTTTGTTTAAAAGCTGTTAAATTTAAGTTATCTAAAGACATTGTTTTATTAAAATAATTCTGATTATATGTGTTAGTTTGACTAGGAAGATTTAAATTTTGTGCTTTATTTGTATTTAAATTTAAATGACTATTAGAGAAATTAGCATTAGATTGTACAATTCTAGAAGAAGTTGGAGGCAAATGTGTAGTTACTGGTGTACCAGGTATATCAAACTGTTGTAAGCTTTGATTTAACCCAGTGTATAAATTTTTTCTATTTATAGCTCTATTATTATTTTTCATCATTTCTTCCATTAAACTCCGGCGCCTTAATGTATTACGTGTACTACTAATTCTAGGCGGAGGAGTTGGTATAACACGATTTATAACTTGATCTAAAACACCTGTAGATTTTTTTTCATGGTTTTGATAAGAGTTTAAATAACCTTTAGTTGAATCAAAAGGCATATATCTATCTGTTGTTGGATTATTTTTCCAATTGTTTTGCTTAAAGGCTTCATTATTTATTAAATTAGGATCTAAAAAAATTTAATTTAATTTAACTCAGCTAAAGTTAAAAATTTTATTTACCCATTTCAGTATAAGCATAATTCATTATTAATGAATATTGACTAGAATTTGCAGAACTTAATTTGTTTGAGCTAAGACTTTGCCCTCTTCTACGTCTACGTGGAGGTGCTAATGGTTGATCAAAATTAGTTACTGTTAAACTTGTTGATGCACTACGTAATAATCCATTTCTAGTTTCTGGATATTGATAATTCATCGCACTTGAATTTCTTGGATACATATTGATTGAATAATTTTATACAAAAAAATTAAGTAAACTTGATAAAAATGAAAAATAGCATCACAAAATATAAAAATTTTTTTATAAGATTTTATTTTAAAGGTAAAACTTAATTTTGGTATATTTTAATTATATAATTTAAATTAGAAATTAAATCGTACTTTTAAAAATGATTTTTTCACATTTCGTGTTTATTATAATTTAGTTCTTTTGAAGAAATTTTAGCTTACTAGGTTATTATAAGGAGTCATGCTCAAAACTTTGTAAATATTAAACAGGTCGTTAAGGCGGTTTACAAACTTAAATATTTAAATAAAAATGTTTTTTAGTGCTCATTAAATGACAAAATTTAAGATCACTTAATTAAATTTAGAATTTCTTGGCATGCGAACTTAACAAAATTTATGAAAAAAAATTTTTTTAAACCTAAAAATGTTTAAAATTTGAATGAAACTTAAATATATTAACTTTGAGTTTTGAATTGACTTTTGACCTTAAAAATAAGTTTTGAAATCTACATTACAGTATTAACAATGTTTGAATATTTTAATGATTTTTAATCATATTAAAGTTTTAAATCTACATCCAATCAAACCCAGAAATTTAATGAAACTCATTAAATCGTGTTTTCTTTATTGAGTGCTTAAAAAAAATAAATCAAGTTTTTAGTATCTTTGTTTGTGAGTTAATACTTAAAATTCAATTTCAATACAAAGTGTTAATTAAAATTAATCTTCTTTTTTAAAAGAAAAGCTTTGTAAAAGCTTAAGATGATATTGAATAACATATTTACAAAAATAATTAATGCTAAAATTCACCAATTGAATTTTGTTTAATCCCTTTAAGTTAAAAAACTTTAACTTTATTTTTCATTTTGCTTCTTTTCTTCATAGAAAAAAGGCTCTTAATTTTGCACACATTCATTCTTTAAATATCCTAAGACTAAACATGTTTTAAATAAATTAATTTACCAATTAAATATTTTCTATTCATTGTACGTAATGCCTTGTCTGCTTCTTCAGGGCTTCGAAAATGTATTAGTGCTTCATCTGTTGGCAGACCATTACGATCTAATTTTTGTTCTACTTGACTACGACGAACATCAAAATCTTGAAAGAATGCACAAATATCACCTATTTTAGCTCTGAATGGAATGTTACTAGCAACCAATGTGCAATATTTGTTTTGAGAATAACTACGTTCTGAATTAACACTTGAACTTTTAGCATGTTTAGACTTAAGAGGTTGTAAACCAACAATATCACATACTTTAGAATAACTTACTTCTTTTATACTTAAACGGTAATTTCCCATTTTTTCACCATTTTGTCTTAAAGCTTTTTCTAAAAAATCTCGAGACCAAAACTCTACAAAAGCTTCTCCAGCATTCATACCGTCTGCTTTTAGCATAATATGTATTGCAGAAGCTTGTGCACCAAACATCATAAAATAGTTTGTCAAATCACGATTATTAACAGTTGGAGGCAATCCTTTTATTTGAATACAAAAATTAGTTGTATTATCCTCTTGTTGTCTCTCTAAACTTCGCCTACGTTTTCGCGAACTATAACTAAACCTATCTGAGTTTCTGCTTTTATATTTTTCAACTTCCTCTTTTCGCACTGGAAAAAGCTCAATATATCTTGAGCCCATATATTTTTTATTGCGTTTCATTGCTAAGTCAAAATCTTCCTTATTTTCAAATAAAACATATGCATTACCGGAAGGTCGACCTTTTCTCTCAGAAATAACAACAACTTCATAAACATTAATAGGATCAAAAAACTTAGCTACATCTTCTTCATTACAAGAATTATAAGGAATACCTTTCATAAACATGGAGAAATAATTTTTTTTACGTGTTTCATCAAAAACACGTACTGAACTATATACATTGGTTGATGAGTAATCATTTACAGAATCAATTAAACTTAAATTAGGCTGTATTGAATTCAAAAGAGGCTCATTTTCAAAAAATATTGGAATTACTTCAATTCTATTATTACCCATGCACCGACCATTTAAAAGTAAAGCACTTTCTAAACTTTTATCATTAGTTAATTGTAAATATGCAATGCCATTAGGCATTCCTCTATCATCAAGTAAAATTTTTATTTGTTCCCGTTCAATTATTAAACCTACAGGACGAAAAAAAGCTTGAATATCAGCTGGCAAAATGCCATACGGTAGACCACGTAACTCTAAGGTACATCTTTGATTAAACTTTTGATTAATCATTGTATTTGATGAGTTTAAATTAGGATTAGAAATTTCATTATTTGAAATTAAAGGATCAATAAATGAAATTTGATTATCATAAAAATTATTGTTCGCAGAACTTAAATACCGATTTTGGGGTGGCATTAATAAACCACTAAGAATCGGTGGATTATTATTTGTGAGATTCCATCTGTTTAATTCTAATTTATTTGGTGCAGCATTTATAGGAAGAGGTAAATCAAAGCCACCTAATCTTGATCTAACAGAACTGTTTGGATTGAAAGATGAAGACGCAATTTCAGATATTTGTAAAGGTTTTACTGAGCTCAATGTATTTAAACATCGAACTTGTTCTAAAAGTTGATTAACACGTTGCTTACTATATGGACTATTTGAGCGATCTCTTAATCTATCTATAGGAGATCTAGACCTATGACGCCGATAATCTGGTGTTTCTTGTAAGTTAGCTAAACTAGAATTTTCATTACTAAAATTTAATAAAGATGCTTGATTATTTCCTTTATCATTTGAATTTTGTAAGCATTCATCAGGCGTTTTCATAGAAATAGAAGGTCCAATACCTAATAAAGAAGGCTGATTTGTTTTTACACCTAAATTTTGAGTACGTGCTTTTTCAATAACTTGAAGCATTTCATTTCTGCTACTTAAAAATAATTTAACCCTGCTTTCTTTTATTAAACCACCTTCTCTTGCCATTGCTTGTCTAGCATCTTCATCATTTGAAAATGCTATAAAAGCATCTCCATTCCTTCCACCAACAATATGAACACCACCATCTGGTATATTCAAGCCTTGAAAAAATCTTCTAATATCAAGTGAACTAGCATTTAAAGGCAAATTTTGTAATCGTATAATAATAGACATTATAAAATAGCAAAAATATTGTCTATTCTAATTTTATACTTTTGCTAATTTTAATTTGTAAAGATTTAGCTTCGTTTATCCCCTTTTGATTAAAAATAAAAACAACTTAATTAAGTAGCAGATTTATATATTTTCATTTTTTCTCTTTATGTGGTGCAATTTCGTAAAAAAAAAAAAAGAAAATAACTGTAAAAATAGCAGAAATCGCGCTAAAAAAGATATAATTTAAACTTTAGGAAGATTCACTTTTTTTCAATTAAATTTTTAACAGTTAAATCGAACAAATTTAAACTAATTTAACTAGTTATCTTTTTAAAATCTCAAAATAAAGTTTCAAATATAATTTGGCTCTTAATTGAATTGAAAAAAATTTCTTTAAGTTCAAACACAAAACACAATTAATGAAGTCAATTTAGTAAATGATTCAACTGAATTTGTAAATTGATTCTACAAAAGTTTTATAAAAATAGAAAATTAAAAAAAATTCATCTTAGGTTTTTTAGTTTAAATATATTTTGATTTGACTTTTAACACAAAAAAAAATTTAAAGAGACTTATTATACTCAACATATATATTTTTAACATTTTAATAATTTTCTATATTGAAAACAACAATGTTAAACATAGCTTTTGTTTAATGTTAAAGATACTTTAAATTCAACATCTTTATAAAAAACCTTTTATTTAAACCAAAATAAAAAAAACAAATAGTTATTCAACATTAATTTTAGTTCCATATAAAATATAACCTGATTTACCATTCATTTCCATGTCTGGCCTTGTTCTTGATGATAAAATTTGATAATTTCTCATCCATGATTCACTTAATTTTATATTAACAGCTTTATTTTTTAAAACTGTATAACATTCTGTCAACGGCTCAATATAGTTGGAAAAAACTACAAATTGACTTGAGGGTCTAAGAAAATTTAATAGATGATCAACAATTTCACATAAATTATGATTACGAGCAATTAAAATCAAACCATCAAAATCTTTTTTATTTAAATACTCTAAAGCAATTTGTTCTTCTTCTAAACGTTTTTTTTTTCTTAAAAATTTTTCTTCTAATTTAATTCTTTTATTTTTAAAAAATTCATTTTCTAAGTCATCTTTATTATCTGAATTTAATAAATGAGGTATATATTGATTTTTTTGTTGCTGAATTATATTTTCATCTTTTAATAATGAAACTGTTTTATGAATTTGTACACTATACAAACAAGAATTTAAATGATGTTCTTGAAAATTTAATGCTTCAATTGATTGTCTCCATGTACTAACAGGACCAGGATCTGTATAAACTTGAATACATTTTCCTACTTTATTTTCATTGAAAACTGTTGTATCTCCAATTAATCTTTCTAATACAGAAGCAGTAACTAAACCTAAACATGTATCTACAACAATATATTTACATCCAGCTCTTAAATTACAATAATTTAAAATTTGTCCTAAAGAATCAATTCTAATATGTGAATTTTTTTGAGGTCCTTGATTAAAATATAATTCACATAAAAGTGTTGAATTTGGTTTATATACTCTTAAATAATTAGAATATTTTTCTTCTTTTTTTTTTAAATATTTTTCTTTAGAATAAACAGTTTTCATATTAAATGTAGAACTATTTTCTACTAAAGATTCAATTATCTTCTTTGTTGAAATTCCATCGTTTTTAAAATTTGTGATGTCTTCGTAAGTTAATTTTTGTGATTTATTATCATTTGAAATAAATCTGTTATCTTTTTTTTCTTCTTCTTCTATTTCATTGATTAGTTTCTTACAATCACATATTTGCTCAAAATTTTCAACATAAGCTAAATTTTTAGCTTTACTATCCATTAAATAAATTGTTCCATATTCTTTCCCAATTAATTCTTTAATATCATATTTTATTTTACTAATAAATACATCGCTAAATTAAAAAAGAACTAATTTTAAAATAAAGTTTATCCAAAATTTAAAAACAAAATACTTTGATAAATCTACTTTAATAAGTTTACCAAATGTTTTTCCATGTAATTTCTTTATAATCACATAATCCCCTTCTTTAATTAAATTTAACTTTTTAACATTTTCCATTTTAATTAACAATTCTTTAAAAATTATTAATTTTCTTCATCTATTACACTTATATTTTCTATTTTAATTAAATTTTGTTTTAATCTGATTTATTTTCATCTATTGTTATAAAATTTTTAAAACCATCTAATTATAAACTTTTTTAAATTAACTTCATTTAAATTACACTAAAACTTAAGAAAAATTTAATTTTTAAAAAATGCTTAAAAAATCATGTGTTAAATGTTTTTAAAGTTTTAGCGCGCTAATATTTAAAAAACTTCTTTTTCATTTACTGTGACTTTTTTAGTTTGATTTTTTAAAAAAATTTTTCTAATTAATTTTTCTTTTAGTTAATTTTCTGAAACAAATCTTCTTTTAGCTAATTTTCTATAAAAAATTTTCTTTTAGCTAATTTTTTAAATCTAAACTTTCTAATTAGTAATTATTAATGAAAATTTTTATAATTTCATATCAGATTAAAGTCATATTAAATACAATATACTGTATATAGATATCCATAAATCAAACGATGATTTTTTTAAAAAAAAACTAGTTATTTAAAATTTTATTCAATTTGTTTTTATCAAATGTTATCCAAAATGAATGATTGAAAATAAGTAATTTTTTTATTTGATTGTTTATAAAAAAATACTGAAATATAATAAATTAAAGTCACAAAAAAACTTTTTCTAATCAAATTAAAACATAAAAAGTTAAGTAAATTTTATAAAAAAATGAATTTCTTGAATTATCTAAAAAATTTTTTTTCTTTTTATATTAATATACTGTTATTGATAAAAATTTCATGCACAAAAAAAATTGAACCAAATAATTTAGTTAAAAAAAAACTTCTATAAATACTGATGAGATTATTCTTTAATATTAATTAAAGATTTCTTTTTTTGTTTGCCTTGTAAAGTGACACCAGGCTGTAATGTTGCAGCTTGTAAAACACTTGTTTTATGCAATGTAAAATTAGCAATTTCTTCTTCTAATTGTCTTTTTTCTTCTTCTAAACGTTTTTTCTCTTCTTGGTTTTTTCTTTTTATTGCATCAAACTTTTTATGAAGATCATTTTCAGCTTCTTTCAAAACAACTTCTTTTTCTTTAATTCTTACAACAAATACTTGTTTTATTTCATCAGTTTTACGTTTCAATTCGGCAAATTGAACATTTCTTCTTGTTTGTAAAGTTTCCTAAAAATAAGAACAATAAAAATTTAATTCTATAAATAAATTTTTTTTTTTATTTACTTGGAAAGAGCATGCCATTGAAGTATCTAATGAATCACCAAAACCCATTTCTTCTAATCTTGTTCTACGATATAACTCATAATGTTGAGAATGTGTAGATTCTCTTAAATCTTCCATATTTATACGTAATAAAACTTCTCTTAACCTTGTGAAATCACTATGATTTTCGTTTTCAACTAATTTAAATCAAAAATTTATTTTAAATTTAGAAAAAAAAAATTATCATTAAAAATTACCTTGAACCACACCCCATGGATATTGTCTACCTCTAACCATTTTAGAACCAACTTTAACAAATTCATGACTTGCAACTACAGCAAATGGCACTATAGAATTCATTTGAGAATTAATTTCATTCACTTCTTGATCATCAGTAGGGAATTTGTAAATTTTAATTCCATTATTAATTATTTCTGTAGTTATTTTAGTTCTTAATTTTTGTAATTCACTTTTTGTAATTATGTCTGATTTGGCTATGACTGGAATAAGATTAACTTTAGTGTCAAGTTGTTTCATTGTTATTAAATCAATTGCTCTTAAACCATGACCTGTTGGTGGTAATAAATATAAACAACAATGTACTCTTGTATCTTCTAAACTTAAATTTGTTGAACGATTCATTTTCAATTCTTCTTGTAAATAATTTTCAAATTGTTCATTCACATATTTAACGATTGGTTTATAAGAATCTGTTTTATCTATTTGATCACAAAATCCTTGTGTTTCAATAACACTTAATTTAAGCTTAATATGCTTTTCTTGTAGTTCATGAGTTTGTATATTTAATTGTACTTGCTCAGAATCATGTGAAAAAGTAGATTGATCTGGAAATTTTGAGTTGAATAATGAATCAATCAACGTTGTTTTACCAACACCAGTACAGCCTATCACCATTATATTAAAGACAAAACCGTCTCTTATAGTTCGATTTACATATTGTTCAGGTAAAGAATCAAAACCAACATAATCTGTCGGTTGTAAAACTCTAACACTTAATGGTGTATGACCGGTACCATTCACAAGATTACCATTTGTAGTACCATTAGGTAAAAATTCTAAATTATCTGATCCATTCGTTGATCCATTTAAATTATCAGCACCATTCGTAGACATTTTAAATTATAAAAAATATTTTTTTTATTAAAAAAGTCTTAAAAATCTAAAATCCAAAGTTTAAAACATTAAATAATACTAGACTTTAATTAATAATAACCAGAGGGTGGTTTATAATAGAAGTCAGCTTAACTAGCTAACAAACAAAAAAAACGAATTTAACTATAGCTAAGCCGTCTTGTAAAATAATTTTTTATTTACACGAACCCAAAGTCGAAATAGCTAGTTTGTTTCATAGCCTATTTACTTACACAATTAAATTAAAATAAATTGTAAAAGTAAGAAGAAAAGTAGAAAAAAAGAAATGGTCTTAAAGATGACAAAAAAAAATTGAATAGTATTGTTAAATTGTTTTATTAAATGAGTTTGTTATACAAAATTTTTTTATAAAAACTGATTAATTATGAAAAAGAAACTCTAAATAGAAAATTCAATTTAGAAATAAATTTTCATTTATAAAAGATTTGAATAAAAATATGAATTTGATTTAAGAAGAATTATTTGTAAGAAACCAAAAAAGTATTATAATTATCAAGACTTTAAATCATAGTTATAACACGATAAACTATTTTTGAATAAAAGAATAAAGCTATTTCAAAAAGACTAATTTACATTATTAATATTTTTACATTGTTAATTCAAAATACATCTAGATACTTTATAATACAAGATTTTTCGATTAACTAAAATTTGAAAATTTTTCAAACTAAAACTTTGATAAAATTATTTTCAAAAAATTTTCATGAATTTAGAAAAAAGTTTCAAGAAAACTTTTTTAACAATTTAATTAGATTAATAATTAAGATAAATTAAGGTCAAATATTTATTTTATAAATTTATTTAAAAATAAAGCGAAAATTAATTAGAAAAATAAACAATTTTAATATTTAACTTTTGTAATTTTACAATTAAAAAAAAGAAAAAAATTAACAAAAAAGTTCTTAAAAAAGTAAAAAAGTTTTTAACTTTTCAAACGTTTTAAATTAATTTAGTTTTAGCCATCTGTCAATGGAATATTCAAAAGCCGAAAACCATCTAATAAAAGAAAAAGTTTATTAAAAAAGTTAATTTAGAAAAAAATTATTTAAAAAGTTTATTTAAAAAGCTTATTTAGAAAGTTTAATAGAAAAGTCTAATAAGAAAGTTAATAAAAAAGTCTAAAAGTTCAGATAATTGATTTGTTAGAGTAGTTTATAAAAAAAAGTTTTTTTAAAACAAGTTATTATAAAAAGGTTTGTCATTAGAAAGCTTATTAAAGTTTTTATTTAGATATTTTTCTAGAAAGTTTATTAAAATGAGTTTACTTAAAAAGCTTATTAAAAAAATTAAAAAAGATAAATTTTTACCTTTTTTTATCTATTTCTGAATCTGTACATAAATTTAAAAACTTGTGTTGAGGATTAGAAGGTACTAATTGAATACAGTATTTTTGATTACCATCTTGAATACTTTGTACTTTATATCCTTGTAAATAAAATAGTCCTATTTTAAAAAAAAAATTAGGAATAAATTTAAGAAAAAAGAATTTGTTTTTACCTAAAGTGATATTTGATGCAATTTCAAAATAAAAGTAAAGACATCCATCTTTTAATATAAAATAACGTTGAACATATAATCCAGTTTTATTACTTTTTTTTCCTAAATAACCAACGCAATCAGGATTTTTAATATACATAGGACTAGATTGAGTATAACGTAAAGTTCTTTCAATATAAAGATTAGTAGTTAAAACTTGTTTAGATAAAAAATTCATTGAGTTGATCCATTTTTGAGCTGATTCTAATTTACGACATTTAAAAAAATACAAAACTTTATTTGTTTTGTTTTTAGATAAACTGAAAACATATTTTTCTTTACAATTCACATCTTCATTTAAACTTTCATCTGTCTTACTTATTAGTTTGCAGTAAGTATTTTTAAGTGATATAATACCAAGAGGATCAATTTGGTTCTAAATTAAAAGTTTAATTAAAATATTATTAGAAAAAATTAAAAAAGCTTACATTTGTTTTTGAAAACCAATGTAAAGTACCATCAAGTCTTAATTTAAAAAATCTTAATCTCCATTTTTCTTCATCTATATTTTTAAAATCCTCTTCAAAGGCTTTTGCTTTCAATAAATATCCAGTTAAAAAAACTTTACCAGATGAATTAAAATCTAAAAAGCTTGTTAGTAAAGATGAACAGCTAGTTTGTGATTGATTACTACAAGTTGTTTGATCTTCATCTTCTAAAGAACAAACTAAATTTTTATTAAAGTTTGAATCACAAGAATTTTTTTCTGAACAAGTACTAGATAATTGACTAGATTTAATTGTATGTAATGATGTTAAAGCAGAATGTATTTGATCTGTTGTTGTTGTACATTGACTAAGCGTTGTACTTAAAACACGTTTGATTACTTTACTAGTATTTAAGAGACCAAGACGTAAAGACAAACAACCAGAATGAGCAAGACGTACAACATCAGAATGTGTAAAATCTAAAACATTTACATCATTTATAGTAACAATGACATCTCCTATTTCAAGTCCACATCTTTCTGCTTCTGTGCCTACAAAAAAAAAATTAAGCAAATTTTAATTAATTTTTCTTGAACTGTTAATTAATTTAAAACTATTAATTAAGATAATTATATTTTTACCTCTTTCTACAGCAGACACAACTACGGGTTTACTACCGTGAATCCTAAAACCAAATTCTCCATTAGCTTTTTCAATAGTAACGTTCTTTTCAATAGCTAATTAAAAAAATTGAAGTTTATAAAAAAATAAAAAACTAACAAAAAATATTTACCTAGTGAACAATTCATTTTTCTTTTATAAAGTTCTAATGATGCTTTTCTATGTATCATTCGATGTGTAATAGTTTGAAAATGTTTACAAAAGCTTTTTTCTGAATCTGCTACTGATATTGATTTTTGATTATAAAAGTTAAATGTTTCATCATCATCCAAACAAAATTGTTGATCATTTAAAACACAAAAATCATTAGTTGATGTTTTTTGGCTAAAAGAAGTAAAATTTTTTTCTTCATTTTTTTCGTTGTCTAATGTTGAACAATTATATTCTTTAGTTAAAGTATCATCATTTGAGTTTTTTAATAAACTTTCATCTTCAGAAATAGAAGATTTTAAACTTTTATTATTTTTTTGAGGTTCTAGTTTATGACCCCAAATTTTTATTTCATCTTCATAAGTTATAAAAAACCAATTTCCACTAGTATAAGGGCTTGAATGAATTCCAATATCTTCATCTATTTCATCAAGTCTCAATGCTTCAGATGCTAAAAATAAAGTAAAATTGTTTTAAACATTTTCAAAAGTTAAAAAAAGTTTACTTTTGAAAAGAAAACAAATTTTCAAAAAAAAATAGTTAAAAACTTACTTTTTTTCATTAATTTTATCGAGAAAGCATCACTTTGTGATAGAAACTGTATTTCATTTTGATTACTTTGTTCTTTCAAACATTTTTTTTCATCATTTTTTTTATCTAAATTTTGAGAAATAATTTTTTTTTGGTTTTCATTATTAAAGTCAATTTTATCTGATTCTTCTTTTTTTAAACTTTTTAATACTTTTTTATTTGTCAATTCATTTCCGGTTGCATGATATTTTTCCTCATTTATTTCTAATACATCATCTTGGGATGAACTAGTTTTAAAAATTTCAGTTTCACTTTCATTTGCAGTTGAATTTTGTAAATTACTAATCGGAATTTTTGATGTACTTAATTGAGTTAATAGTTTACGTTTAATAGATTGTTGTTGTTGCAAAAATTGCTGTTTTTGACGTAAAGCTTGATCGTGTTGTTTTATTCTAAGCTCAGAATAATCTGTTATTAGTTCTGTAGTTATTTCAGTTTTACTTGTTAACAGTGTACAACTTTTATTTGATTCTTCAAATTCAGATTCTTCTGTTTTTTTATCATCTTTTGAGGATTTTGATAAAAACTCTTTTGAACAATCAGAATTATCTAAACAAGTTATATTTGTATTTTCATTCAAATTAGTTAAAGATAACATAAAAGTTTTAGTTTTTTCCGATGAATAAGGTGAATTTGTTGATATATCTACGTAATTTAGTTTTTCTGCTGAAGTTTGTTTAACTGCTGTTTCCTCAGTATAATCTTTTTGCTTTTCAAATGATTTTTCTGATGAAATTTTACAATCTTGTGTTTCACTAGGATATATAATTTCATCGATATCATCAACTTGCGAAATTTCGTTTTTATCTATTGATTTTTTATCTATGGATAATTCAATTTCACTTTCTAAATCATTATTTTCAGTTTCTTTTTTATCGCTCAAATCAATTGATTCAGTTTTGTTAAAATTAAAAGGTACTTTTTTAATAGAGCTTTCAGTTTCACAAGTAAAATTTTGGCTTTTATCTTCAATATAATTTTGATTGAGATTTTTATCTAAATTCTTTTTATCTTCTAAGTAATCTTCAACAATTAAATCAGCTGATTGAGATTTGTTTCCTAAATTTTTACTACTAAAATCTATTTTTTGATTATTTTGACTTTTTGACAAAATTTTATTAAAATCAGAACATTCACCTGCAAAACTTAAAGGCCTACTTTCAAAGCGTTTCATTAAATTACGAACTTTTAACTTAGACTCAGAATTAGATGTTGATTCTAGACTGTCACATTCTTTTTCAAAAAATAATAATTTTTCTGAAAAACTTTTATTTTCTTCATTTGAATTGTTTTGTGAAAGTTTTATGCTATCGTATTCAGATAATTTTTCATTTATCATTTTATCATTATTATCAATTTTATCACCATCTTTAATATCAGTTTTAGAATTTACTGAATTGTATGTTAATTCTTGATGACGTTCTTTTTCTAAAATTAATGAGCTTGGTCTTCTTTTTATTGTATTTTGATTCGAAGGAATAATTTTACTTTTTGAACTATTTTTGTCTGTCATAGAATTTAAAGAAGTGTTTCCTGCTGCATTAATTGACTGAACTAAACATAAAGAATCTTCATCTGCTAAATCTTGTGAACTTTGTTGAGTAAAAGAAAAACCAGCAACATCTCTTTCAGTTGCTTGTGATGATTCACCAGCTGTTTCTAAATTAACAGGTGCTATGACTTCAAGTGATATAGCTTTATTTTCATTATTTTCAAGTGAATTATTCATTGATTTGTTTTCTGCAGTTTCTTTATTTTTTAAATTATTTTCAAAATATTGAAGCTCACCTATTTTTTGAGCTTGACATTGAGAACAATTATCAATTATACTGTCATATGTATTACTAGATAGTAAAACATAATTATTTATACATTCTGATTTAGAATTAGGTTCATTAATCAAAGATGATGTAGATGCATTTACAGATGAAGTTAAGCAAGAATTTTTATTTAGTTGTGAATTTTCAATTGAAATTTCTTCTTTCTCATTAGTTGAATTATCTTTCAAACTAGATTCTTTATCAATTGAAATCGATTGGCAAAAAATTTTTGAAAAATTTAAATCTGTGTCAAATTTTTCATTGTCATCATTTGAATCATTACCTGTAGATTTTTCAAATTGTTCTTCGATAGAACAACTAAATGTTCTATAAATAATTGGATCAAAATTATCGCTGTTTATGCATTTTTTTTGGTTAAAAATTTTATCTTCGTTTGTATTTTTAGCATTAGAATCAGGAGTATTAGTGAAAACATCTGGTTGAATTGGTAAAGATGCTGAACTATTGAAATTAATTAAATTTACTGACTCGTTTGTAGTTGAAACGCTTTTTTGCTCTTTATCAGTTTCTTTATTTGTAATTTCTTCAACAACATAATCTTCTACAACACCATTACTTGAGATTGAAGAAAAATTTGAAGTTTGTTCATTACATTCACTTATAGTTTTACTACTATTATTATCATTTAAATCGCTCAAAGCTTTACTTAAATTCTCATCTTCAAGATCTTTGTACTCAATTGAATTGTCGTTGGTTTTTTCATTTACTATTTTCGCTGAAGATTTTTTTGAGTTTGTCAAATTTGATTTTGTTGCTTCTTCACTTACTTCACTAACTGTACTCAAATCAGATGATTGATTATTTTTTAAATAAATACCTCCAACAATTTTTATTAAATTAATGTCTTCTAACTCTTCTTCATTATCTGATGTTGAAACATAAGAATCTAGTTCTAGGTTTTCAATTTTTTCTTCATTTTTAGTTTCAATCTCGTCTAATTTTTTTTCAATGTTTTCTTCTGATGGTTTTAATGTTTCCTCTAAGTAAATTTTTTCACTATTTAAATTATCTTTTTCAGAGTTTATTATTTCACATTCATTTTTATTGTCTGTGGATAATTCATTAACATCTACATTCATTTCTTCGTTTATTAAAATTTTTTCTTCGTCATCTACAATTAATTCATTATCTTTTTCTATTTTAATTTCCTCATTTTCTAAACTTTTTTTATCTTGTGATTCTTCATCACACTTTTCATTAAAACTATTTTTTTCATTTTCTGAAGACAAAACTTCTACTTTTTCATTTACAAGCTCTAAATTATTTTCATTTTTAGCTTCTTCTAAATTATTATCATTTATTTCACTAAGTTCCATAATAGACAAACTTTTTGTTTTTACTAATTGACTTGAATTATAATCATTTTCAACCAATAAACTATTATCTTCTTTTATTTCATCACTAATTATTTTATCTTGAAAAGCTTCTGGAGGACTTAAATTAATACATAATTTTTCATCTTTTTCAAAATCTAATTGATCTAATAAATCAAATTTATTTAAAGAAGAAATTTCCTTAATTATTCTGGATTCTTTTTCATCAATTGAAAATTCTTTAGAGCTATTGTCAGAGTTTTTCTTTGAACAATAATTATCTTTTTTTTCATTACGGACGGAACAAATAGGTTTACATAAATCTTTATCAATAAATATTTTATTTGGTTCTAAATTTTCAAAATTTTTTTTATGTTTACTTTTGCGCGTTTTATGCTCAACAAAATAGTCTTGACTTACTTTTTTTGTTTTATTTTTATGAGAATTTTCATTAATTTTTGATGATTGATTAGACAAATTTCTTTGTTCATAATCTAATTGACTTAACTTTGACAATAAACTTAATTCATCTAAATTATTATCTGAATCATCATATTGATTTTGAATTTTTTGGTAATTTATTAAAAGTTGTTTATTTAAATTTTTTTTTGAATCTTTAGAAATTAAATGTCTATTTTTTTTTGATTTATGTTTTAGCTTAGTTCTTGGAGATAAAGTTAAATAATCAGGCAATTCAATTGAAGTTCTACGTGTACTTGATTCTGCAATAGAACTTTCATAATCGGACGGTTCTAAATTTTTTAAATATACAGCTACTTGATCATCTTCTAACATATAATTTTCTATACAACGAGTTTTACTTAAACTTCGACTACTTTTTGATTGACTCATTTTTGGAATTTGATTAGAAAAATAAATATTATTATCTGTTTGAGTTGATTGAGTTTTCATTGAAATTTTTTTGTGAATAGATCTTAAAGGAGGCTGAGGAGGTAAAATTGGTTGTTGTATTAAAAAGTTATTTAGCTGATTATTATTTAAAATAGCTTGTTGTTCATTCAAGAAAACACTCTGATTTGTAGTTTGAATAACATTTGTGCTTGAATTAAAATTAGGATTTACTAAAGGAATATACGTATTCATTGGATTTTGATACGGATACGTTTGAGGAAAATTTGTTTGTATTGAAGAATTTAAAATATTTGGTTTAACAGTTGATGTTAATTTTGTTAATTGATTATAATCTATAGATGGAATTTGTTTACTATAAACTTGTTGAGCAAGATTTGATGATATTGTATTACTACGAACAATGTCAAAACTGACATGCTTAGTTTTATTTCCACTTAAATGAAGCTCACTTTCCGGCTCATTTAAATCATCTGCACTTTTACTTGTAGATGGCAAGACATTTTTTAAATTATCTTGTCTATCTAAATTGAAAAAATTAGCTAATTGAGGATTTTGTTGATTGAAAAAAGGCTGCTGTAAACTTTTAAAACTTTGATTGTCTGCCATTAAAACACTGATTGAATTACATATTTTATTAGTTTGAGGTTTTATTGTACAAGTACGCGGAGGTCTGATAGGTTTTTTGAAACCAAAATCATCATCTGATTGTTGATTAATTTTATTTTTGTTTCTATTTTTACGCTCTTCATAATTTTGTTTTGAATTTGATAATGATAAATTGTTCTTACGCATACAAGATAAAAATGAAAGAGTATTTTTACATCCATAATCTGAACTAGTCTCACTATCAGATATATCAGCATAACGAGCTAATGTGTTGCGACTAGAATTTTCTTTTTTATTATTTGATGATAATATATATGGCTTATCATTAAAATTACTACTGAAATTTAAATTTAATAAATTACCTGTACTTAAACAGCCAAATAAACGATTTTTAGAAAATTCTTCAAATGCTTGTAATTCCTTTTGATTGATACAATATTGATCACGTATATCTTCTTTAGAATAGACACCAATACGTTTATTCTTTCTAATTTTATAATTTTTAGAAGAACGAGATTGTCTTTGTTTCAACATTTCATCATCAGAATCATAACATATAATTAAAGAGCTAGAACCTAGTTGTCGGTTTTTTAATAATAAATCTGGTGAAGGTAAATTAACCTGAGTACTTGCTTCCACAGTATTAGAATCTTTTTGATTAATAGTGAATGGACCTTTGAAAAAAATTTAAAAAAATTTAAAAATTTTGCAAAATAAACAAAAAAAATTTTTTTTTATTCCAAATCAATAAAAAATAAGTTTAAACTAAAATAAAAAAAGTATTAAAAATAAAAATTGAATAGAGGAGTGGTTGATTTAAAGAATTTACTAATGTAAAAAAAATAAAAAAATTGATCAAGAGGTCGCTACAATTGTACCCTTAATTCACTTAAAATTAGATCTAAAATTTTTAATTCACAGGCGTAGTCTTTTTAAACAAAAGATTTTCTTTGAATAAAAACATTCAATTTTTTAATAAAACACTAAATTATTAATAAACTTGTAAAAAAAAAACCAAACCCTAAGAATCTTTAAAAATAAAAGCGAAGAAAAAACAGCATTAAAACACCTTGACCAATCTATTCAAAGAATATAATCTTATTTTTAATTTCTAGGTAAATATCAAAAACTGCCGCCTTTTCAAATTTTGTTCTTATTAATCTGGTTAGTTTAGTAATGAAACTGAGCCAAATTAGTTGAAAATAAATTTGATTTAAATTTTGTTTAAAAACTTTGTTTACTTCAAAAAATGAATTAAACAAAAATTAATCAACAAAACAAGTGACAAAATAAGTTTATTAGTTTAATTAAAAAAATGTATTTCAAAATTTTGATTTGTTTGTTATTACTAGAAATAACATCATTAAATAGTCAAAAAAATTCAAATGGCCGTCATAGAACATTTTGGTCTGAAGAAGAAAAAAACTTTGAGAAACTTAATTTTGAAAGTAGTAAAGATTCAAGTATAAATCAAAATACATCTTTAAACTTAAAAAAAAAATCTTTCAATACTAAAAGTTCTATTGAGCCAAAAAATAAATTAAATTTTGATGAAAATCTTTCAACTGATTTAACTCCAGAGCCATTATTGGCTGCTAAAATTGTTAAAGTTGATTTTGGTAATTCTAAAATGTTATTAATTCCTTCTAGTCCAGCTTATTTGTTTACTAATCAAACAGAACAAGAGTTAACAAGTCAAAGTTCAGTTAAGAAAAAATCTAATGAGAACATTAATTTTGTACGAACTACTGAATGGCGCATGCTAAATTTAAATAAAGCTCAGAAAAATTGTTTAAGTACTTTAGATTGTGATTTAGAACTAAATGAACGCTGTTTAATTCCAGAACAAGAAGAACTTGCTTATTTTGATGATTTAATTAAATTTCAACCCTTTACTACAATTTATTCTCAATACTTAAAAAAGTATTGGAAAAATATGAAAATCGATAAGTTTCAAAATACTAATAATCTGAATACAGAAAATAAAGTTTCTAAATGTGGATGTGCTGCTCCTGCTTTTGCTCGTAATATACATACTGGTCAATGTGAATTATTAAGATTAGTGGAAATTTTTTTTAATGTTCGTACAGAACAAGTAGAAGCTAGTAATGAATTAAAAATGGAAGTTTTAAATCAAATTAATTATGTTATTAGAAATTCAGAAAGTTTACAAGATATTGTGCATCATTTTCGCTTGATAAGTTTAACACCTTTTAATGATAAAAATGAGGAAAATAATTCATTGAAACCACATAAAAAGATAAGATCAAAATTGTCTAAAAATCAAAAACAAAGCCAGTTCACTGCACGTGGCCTTCTATTACTTTTTAGTAGCGAATATACTGTTAATTTTAACTTGCTATTCACTAATGAATATTGTTTGACACAAAATACATTACGCATGAGAGCTCAACAAAAAATGTTATATCAAGTTTTAGCATCCGCAAATCAAACATGGCCTCCATTTGTTAATACGATAAAATCTTCAGATTTTTGGTTTACATCAAATAACACAGAAGAAAATATTGAAAATCAATCTAAAGAAAAATCTTTTAACGATACATCCAATTCTGAAACATCTAAAACTGCAGTTTTTGAAATCCCTTTTATACATCATCGTCTTAAAAAAGAAATTAAAAAACGTCAAGTTAAAAGAAGTGGAATAGATGTACAATTAGATAAAGTCAATGGTGATCAAATTAATATATGCAATTTGAACACTAAATACAATTTAGAACAGTTAGAAGAACTACGTAAAAAACTAAATTTAGATGATAATAAAAATTTATCGTTTGTAAATAATGAAAAGCTCTTTGAATTAAACCAAAAAAAAAAAATATTTAAAAATCAAAGCCGTTTTTTTCAATTGACTTATTGTGATAATTCAAGATCATTTTGTGAGCCTTTACCACATTCAAGAGCAGGATATGTTTGTACTTGTCATGGTAATTTAATGGATTTAAGCCCATTTGCAGTTGAATTGCCTGGTGAGTATTGTGGTGTGCGTTGTCCCCTAGATTATTGTACTAGTGGAGGTTATTGTCACGTAGCTAATTCTTTAGGAGAACCTGTAGATCATGATTTAGCTACACAGCAACATTATTTATCGGCAACAGGAAAAATTACAAGTATAGGTGGAAGCCCAAAACCAGGTAAATTAAAAAAACAACCAAGTTTAGAGTTTGAAACATTTGATTATAAATCAATTTTAGATTCTTATAAAAAAAATCGAACTATGTTACAACAAAGATATTATGCAGCTATTTTTAGTGTACAACAACGTTTTTCTAATTTATTTAAGAACATTCAAGCTCCAAATTTAATTTTAGAAGAAAATTATGATAATTCTCGTTTCAATTTTGATGAAGATTTCAAATTTGGTTATGGTTTTGCTTATTCACGTAGCCCACAATTAGCAACATTTTATTGTACATGCCCAAAATGGAGAATAGGTTCTAGATGCCAATATTCAGGTTTTATAATTTTAATGATTTTAACATTTGTGATTATTATTTTGGCTGTAGTATGTATTAGTGCAATAAGTATACTATGTACCCCAGGTAGATTTGGTAGAAACAAAAAAAACTTCACGTCAAAAAATAATTCAACAAAAAAAAAATTATTTGAAAATTTTGATATGTGTTCAAAAGATAGTTTGGATGCAGAAACATTTAGTCATTACAGTAATGACATAGATTTAGAAACAGAATCCAAAACAGTTTATTTCAATAAAAGAAAAAAAAGTATTGACTCAAACAAACAATTTAATCAACCTGCTTTGAAAATTATTGAACCTACACCTCAACATTTATCAAGAAAAAAAAGTTACGACCAGAATAAAATTAATAACATTTATTTTGATGGACAGCCATCAGTTATTTCAAATTTAAAATATAAAACGAACGAAGAAAATTTTGATCGAAGATTAGAATTGTTTAATGAAAATAAAAATCAAGATTATTGTGAAATATACAATAAACCAAATAATCAAGTAAATCAAAATTTATATAATTCAAAAACTAAACGTGAAATATCTACACAAACACCTATACACATACATAATATTTATGCTAGTGCTGGTGAATTACGTATTGAAACAGAAGAGAAAAATAATTTTGAAGAACCCAAGTTTATAGATAATCAAAAAAATACTTATCCATCAAATAATCCATCATTAGCTTATTTATCTGCAATTAATTTAAAGCAAATACAACTTGAAAATCAAAAAATTGAAAAACCTTCAAAACAATCTGCTAATCAACTGCCTCATTATAACTCTGGTCAAGTTATTGCATGGTTCTAAATAGCTTAATTTGTTTTTTTTTTGTTAATTTTTATTAAATTTTACCAAGCCTTTTTTTTTTTTAAAAATTGTTAAAGTTGTTTATTTTCAAATTGTTAAGCATCAATAAATATTTATAATTTTTACCTTGCTAGTAATCTAATTGATGAAAGTAAAAATAAAGTTACAATGTAAAAAAGTTGAATAAAATTTTTTTTTTTGCTCTTCAAAATATATTAAAACAAAAATTTAATTAAAAGCTATTAAAAAACAATTTAAATTTATAAAAACTAAAACCCTAAAAATAAAATTTTTCTCTTTTTATGAAAAAGTTTTAATTTAAAAAAAATTTCTAGTTTTGAATGAAAAGTTATATAAATTAGGGTTAAAATTGATGTTTTAAATAAATTTTAATAAAATTAAAAATACAAAATTAGAAAAAATTTTTCAACCAAAAAATAATATGAATGAAATTATGATGAAAATTTAACTCAAACTAAAAGTTTAAAGTTTTGCCAAAAAAAAGTTGAAAAAAAATTTTTCATCAGAGAGTTTCATCAAAAAACATAGTTAATAGTTTTAGCACAAAATATGGTTAAAAAATTTAGCAAAAAAAAAATGGTTGAAGAGTTTACCAAAAAAATGGCAAAAGAGTTTAGCACAAAAAATATTTAAAAAGTCTAAGCAAAAAAATAGCTAAAAAGTTTAAGCAAAAAAATGGTTAAATAATTTTTATCAGAATTATAAGAAATTTGGCAAAATTAAATTGAAAAAGAAATTTATGAAAATAAAAGTCAATAAGAGAATTTAAAGAGAATAAAATTTTTCAGAGAGAAATTATAGTTTATTTTAAAGAAATTAGAATAAAATGGCTAATAAAGTTTATAAATTGATTGGAAATTGCGTCAAAAATCTTTAATTTATTAGTTTGAAATTTGGTGAAATAAAATTTTTAACAAAAAGTTGATAAAATCTTCATAATTTCAGAAACTAAAAGAATATAATTGAATTTAAAATTTTTTATATAAAACTTTGAATAAGAATTATTTAAATTTTTGTAAAAAAGAAAAAAAAACTTTAAGTATAGGAATAGATAATTGCGTCTTTAAGATGAAGAAAGAACAAAGTTTTTATTTAAAAAAAAAATTTCATTAAATACTTTTTATTGAAAACCAAATATGCGTTATTAAAATACTTTAAATAGATTTCTTTTAGTTAAAAACTTAAAATACTTTTTATGAACTATAAAATATTCTCATTAAGAAAAAAAATTTTCATTAGAGAAGACTTAAAAACAATTTTATTTAAAAGGATTCAAAAACTTTCTGAAAAAAACTAAACTTCTTCAAAAAAGTTAAAAAAATTTGAAAAAATTATCTTATTAGAAAAACATTAAAAAAGTTTTTTTTATAAAGAAAAAAAGTTTAAAATATTTGAATTTACATTAATCTAGATTCTTGTAAAAAATTTTTTGTAAATTATGAACCTTATTCAATTCTTATATAAACAACTAATTTTAAAAATTATGAATTCATCTTGATTAAACATCTTTTAAATTAATTTGAGTTTTGCATAAAAAAAAAATTTCAAAGTTTAATACAAAAATAACTTTTATTGAAAAGTGATTTTAATAAAAAAATAGTTTTAAATTTTTATAGAAAATTTTTTTTTAATTTTTATGAGTAAAATCATTTCAAATTCCAAAATAAGGATCACTTTTAATTTAGAAAAAAATTTAATGAATATTAAAAAAAGAAACAAACATTTTCAAACTTTCTCCTAAATTTGAATATTCAGATCAAAATTGAAAATTTAGTAGAAAATATAGGAAAATATTTTTTAATTCTAACTAAAAATAAGCCTTAAAAGTATTATGAATAATTTGTAAATTGAATGTATACTCTTAAATGTTGACATGCATCATAAAAAAAAAACAAAAATAAAAAGTCAAAATAAATTTCTGAATTAACAAATAACTTTTGTAAGATTTGGTTTGAAATTTTTTCATGTCAATTCAATTTTTATTCAAAAATAAATTGAATAAACTTTTAAAATAAATTTTATTATAAACTCATTTGATTAAACCAAAAAAAAAAATCTTAAACTTTCTAAATCAAAATTTTTTAAAATGATTTATAAACTTATGATGAAAATAGAAAATCATTTAAATTTAGTTTAAAGAAAAAATTTTTCCTTGATAATTTTTTGAAATAAGTTGAATTATTTTTTTTTGTATAAAAAAGATGCGCATTTAATGAAAGTCCAAATGTTTTTTTTTTTTCTATTTGATAGATGATGGTCCTGTATTTTCTTTGACCCAGAAAGTTTTTTTAGTTAATTTTTTTCCTTTGTTATCAATATTTTAGTTTGAATAACTTAAAATAATAAGTCTAAACTTTTTTAATGATACTACATCATAAAGAATTTTTTTTTTACTTTTATTTATCATGTATTTAAACAAAAATAATTTTGTCCAATTTATATTTTAACAATCAAGAACTTCCGGTTCATATAAAGCTTTTTCTAATCATTTGCAATAAAAAATTTTAAAATTAAATTATTCAAACTTTAACAAGGAAAATTAATGTTTTTCCTCAAAATCTTAATTCAACTTGTGATATAAAATTTTCATAAAAAGCTTAAATTTTAATTAAAAAAAAAATTTTCATTTTAAAATTTCAAATCTAATAGACATTTAACTTTAGAAAAATTTATTTTAAAATTAAAATCTTCAATTTCAGTTATGTAAATTTATAGAAATTCGAAAAAAAATATTTTAGATCAAATAAGAAGATAATGAGTTTTTTTTTCTTGTTGAAAATTACCCCATTTCAAGTATTGCAAGCTATTTAAATTAAGATAACAATTTCAAAAATTAAAAGCGAAAAAACTAAACAAAATAGAGGAAAACAGTTTGAAAGATATTTTAAGCTACTTATAAGTTTTTATTAACTTAAAGAATCTTTTTACCCTTGATATTAAATAAATACTTTAGTTTGATTCAAATTTTTGATAAATTAAACAAAAACTTTTCAAATAAACTTAATATAAAATTTTTCAAAAGTTTATTTTGTATAAATAAGAGTTTAATTAAACAAAAATTATTTTTCTTAACAATTAAAGTTTTTAAAAATTTGATGTCTAAAAAATTAAAAAAAAACTTTGTCAAAAATTTTTTTGAGAAAAAGTTTTCTGAGTTGAAAAAAAAAATCTTAAAAAAATCTGACCTTAAATTTTAGATATCACTTTGAAATTTAAAGATGTCAAGTTGAAAGCATATATAAATCATTCAAATAAATACATAATTTTTAAACAAATCAATAAAACATTAAAAACTAAACAAAACTTAAATTTCTATGGTTTAGAAAATTTTTTTATAAACACAAGTATCAAATACTTCAAACTTTTAAATAATTTTTTTCACTAAAAAATTTTGTTATAAAATTAACAAAATAACTTTAAAGAAGTTTTATACTAAATAAGTCGGTAAATCAAGGGTCCTAACTTTGAAATACCGTCAATTCATTGTAATATAGTTTTTCAAAAAGAAGAAAATAAAAGTATACCAAAGGATGGTATTTATCAAATTTTTATATAGAAGTTATAAAAATTTTAGCGTATACATCTAGTATTTGTTACTATGACTACAAAACAAGGTATAAACTAATGTTGTATTTTCTTAGCTTATAATAAGGATGCGTAAAAATTTTTAAAAAAAAATCAAATTAAATTAAAAAATTAAATTTTTTTTTAATTCAGAAAACTTGCTAATTTTTAAACTTAAAATTATGTTGATATTAATAATCTTATTAAAGAAATTAAGAAAAAACACGTTTTCGTAACAAGTTTTAAGCTTAAAGTAATTTAAAAAAAAATCTCAAAAATTTCAGTAAAATGTTCTAGTTAATTGTTTCAAAAACAAATTAAAGTAAATAACTGAAAAACCTATAAAAAAAAATAAACTTTTGATATTCAAAGTTTCTTCAAAAATATCTAAAACAATAAAAAAAAAATTTAGTAAAAAAGTTATTAAAAACCTCATATAAATAAGCTATTATTTGCTTTTGGTCAAATGAAAATAGAAATCAAACATAGTCAAAGTAATGGAACAAATTTTCATTGAAAATTATTTTTTTCAATTAAATTTAATTAGAAAGACAAAAAATGCTCTCTTTATAAGAAAGTTTTCATAAAAAAAACTATAATTTGAATAAAAAAAATCAAAGTTAATATTTTTTTTTATTTTAACTTTAGTGTCGGCATCTAAAAACCGGAAGTATAAAAAATATTTCAACAAGAATTCTTTTTTAAATAAATTTAGTTATATTCCTATGCTAAAGATGGCATTTCTATTAAAAAAACTAATTTAGTCAGTTTATTGATTTATAACTAGCTTAAAAAGATTTCTGTAAAATCAGTTTGAAAAAAACAGCCTTTTGTTTTATAATAAATTTATCTAACAAAAAAATCCTATACAAAGTATATAAAATCTTAAAAAACACTTAAACAATACGTTTCTTAATTTATTCAATTCAATTAATTAAAATGCCAAAAAAACAAAATTATAGGAAAAAAGTTTTAAATAAATTTTTAAGTTTAATAACTATTTCAAAGATGGTTTAAAATCTTTAAACTATCTTTTATAAGTGATTAATGCATTTACCTTCAAAAAAAAAAAAAATTTTTCAAAATGAAATTTATCTATTCAAATATATCTAATTTTATATGAAAAAAATTTCAGTTATTATGCAAAATATTTAATGATACAAAAATATAATCAATAAAATTTTTAATAATTTTCTAAAGTTAAAAACAAAAAAATAATAAAAAAGTTAAATACCTGAATTAATTACTTTTGAAGATACATCTGATTTAATATTATCTGACAAGCTTACGCTTGAGATTTTTTTATCTGTTAAATTTTTGAAACTAAATGAAGACATTTTTTTATTATTTTTTAATCAAATAACAAAACTTTTTAAATTTTTTTGCTTCTCTAATAATACAGTTTGATTAAAATTAATTTATTTAAATGAACAAAAAAGTAATATTCTCAAGTATACTTCAAATTATTTGACTTTGTATTTGAACTTAATTGTGATTCAAAACTCACATTATAATTAAGCTGAATTGATATGCTTATTTTAAACCAATTAAAGAAGATAAAAAAAAATTAAATATTCACAAAAAATAAACTAACGAAAACTAAAATTATTTACAAAGCAAATTTTAGTTGAAAAATTTATAAACTCGAAAACCAATTTTTTTTGAAAAAAAATTAACCAAAAAAATATTTTTTTTTTAAAAAATTCAAATCTCTAAGCTATTTGAGCTAAAAAAAACGAATTAAAATTCTTGAAAACTATTAGACCAATATTGAAATAATAAAACTTTCAATGAATTAATTTTGAGTATAAATAGGTGAGAATAATAGCTCCAAATAACAATTGATAATTTTATGATAAAACCCTATTGAGTTTTATAATTTTAAATCTAAATTAGATTTTTAATGAAAAAAAAAAATTTTAAATTCATTTTTAATTGATGCTTAATATTTTGATTTTTCTTTTTTAAAAACAAAAATTGCAATTTCCTTTTTTAAACACATACACAAAAATATGAAAGTTATTTGAGGTAAAAAAATAACAAAAAAAACTTTAAAAACTTTTCACTGAAGCTTTGATTAAAATAAATTAATTTATCAAAAAGACTTTTCATTGTTTTTCAAACTTTGATGTAAATACTTTTAAATAAAATAATTTCAAACAAGCTCTGATATTTTAATTCGTATCCATTTATCAGTATAAACTTTAATTAAATATGAAAAGTTTTAGAACATTTGAATTGAAAAACCTAATTCATTTATTTTCTTTAAGATTTCAAATTTAATTAAATTATTTTTTTAAAAAACTTTTTAAACAATTCACTTGATTAACACTTTTCATCAAAAATTTATATTAATTTTGATTTAATTTTATTAAACTTTAAGTTTATCAAGACTTTTCACATTAACTCAAATTTATTTTCACTTTTTTACAATTTGTCAATAAACTAAAGTGTTTATTTTTGTAGAGAAGAAAAAAAAAATATTCTCTATGTGTTGGTTCAAAATTTGATACAAAACTATCTGCAAAAAAAATTTTCACTGAAAAACTTGGCGCGAAAAACTTAACACTAATCACAATGCGCTGAATCTTGAAAAAAATTAAACGCAAGCTCAACATGATAAAGTTGATAAAAATTTAGAAGCATAATTTTAAGATTTTGAAAAAAAAAGTTTATTCAGTTTTAATGCCTTTTTTCTCAATCGAAATCACAAAAACTCTTAAAAATATTTGTTTTTTGTTTTAATAACTATTTTAGTATAAAAAATGACAAAGTTTTATTCAAACTTTTTTAATAAAAACTACTTTAAATAAAGAAATTGCATTTTAACTTAAGTTTAATTTATACAAAAAAAAAACTAAATTAAATAAAACTGAGTGATTTTTTGTGTCTGTGCAAACTAAGTAAATTCTAACAAAAACATTTTTTGGATGAATCAATAAATTTGTTTAAACAAATTAAAACACACAATTTCATTTTATAAATCTTTGCATTAAAATAACATAATTAAATGTTTTAAATAACTAAAGTGTTTTTTGTTTAATTAAAAATCTTATAACTTTAAATTGATTTGATTTTTTATCTAGAGTAATTGTAAATTTCTTATCAATTGTAAATGTCTTATCAATTGTAAATGTCTTATCAATTGAGAAAAAATTTTTTTCTAAAAAATGATTTTTTTTATAATTATTCAATTAACTTAGATAATCAATTAACTTAAATTCTCTGAATAACTTAAATTTTCAATTAATTTATCTATTAACTTAAATTTTAAAATGAGTTACATTAAATTTTATAATAATGAATCACAGTTTATAATGAATTACAATTTTTAATGAATTACAACTTAAAAATAGTAATAACTTATTTTATATCTAAACTAGTTTTTAATTCAGAATTTCAATTTAAATTTCTTATTAGTTTAGATTCTTTGTTAAATTTTTGTATTAAATCAGAATTTTTTGTTAAATAAAAATTGCAAGTTGATTCAAAAATTTTTTTTTACTAAAATCTGTTTTGATTCAGAATATTTTTTTCACTAGATTTCTATTTTTAATTTGAATCTTTTATAACTGAAAATTGTAAGCTAAATCAAAATCTTTGTTAACTAAAATATTTCTTGAATTATATAACTAAGTTTTTCAAATTAATTCAAATTCTTTTTTAACTTAAATTTTGTGTTAATTTAGATCTTTTGTGTTAGTTAACATTTTCTCAAATTTTACTTGTTCTAATTTAACAAAGTTTTATTGATAATTTTATTTAATTTTTTAATTTGTCTTTTAAATTAATTTTAATTAATTTTAAAAATTAGCTCTTTAATAGTTTTGTCTATATGTTAATTTAATTTTAATGTAAAATTTTTTTTACTCTTGATTTTTGAAATGAATTTTATTCAATATCTTGATTTTATTTAAAAGTTTTTGATAGTCTATTCATTTTCAAAATTCGTTTTGCTAAATGAAAAAAATTTGATTTAGTTTTTTTGATTTTGAAGAGAAAAGTGTTTTGAGAACTTTTATAATTAAAAAAAATATAATAAAACTTAAAAGCATACATCATTTTTAATAAAAATTTTTTTTAAGTAAAACTTAATTAAAATTTTTTTTTACCTTTTAAGCTTTAAAATGTTTCGAATTTGAAAAAAAGTTTTTTTTTTATAAAAAAATTTTCCAAATTAAATTAATAAAAAAGTTATAAATAAAAGAAAAACTTTTTCATCGATTTTTCATTAAAATAGTAATTTTATTAATTACATTTTAGAATTAGTGGTTTTACTTTTTTTTTTTTACTTTAAGAAAATAAAAATTATCATTTACCTTCAATTTTTTATATTTTCTAATCCTTAATATTTGTCTTCAAATCTCAATATTTTTTTTTTCTTCTTTAAACTTTTCTTTATTTGTTCTTTGAAATTGTTTCAAACTGTTTTCAGGAAAATATTTTTTTTTAAAAATAATACAGTTTTTAACTTTTTACAAGTATAAAAATTGTTTCTGAATTATAATTCCAATAAAATTGTCAATTTTTTTTTTAAATTTAAAGGTTTAAAATTTTGATTAGAAATTATTGTTTTTCAACTAAAAAATATATTGTTTTTCTAGATAATCTTTTGAGATGAAAAAATTTTTAAATTAAGATAAACTATTTGAAATTCTAGTTTAATAAAACAAGATATAAATTAAAATACTTGTTAAAATATAGGAAAATAGAATTAAGTATATGTTCTTCATTGTACCTTTTTTATTATTATTTTTTTTTACTATTATTGAAAAGTAGTGTTACTTCCGGTTTTCTCAATTTTATTCATGTATACGTTTTACTTCTTTTTTTTCAAAATCATGACAAAGAATTTAGATGAACTTTTTTTTTTCAAAAGCCTTTTAAATTTTTGTTATTTTAATTTAATTTTAATAAAATTTTCAAATTAAAAATCATGAATATTGTTTGTTAGAAAACAAATCTTGAATTTATATGTCAGAAAATATTTTCACCAATAAAAAAGCTTAATATTTGGAAACTAAATTTCTATCTAAATTTAAAATTGGATATACTTGTGTAAATAAAAAGTTAAAGATCATTAAAAAAGTTAGTAAACTAAAAATGTTTCTTAGTTAAACTTTAATTTTTTTGTTTTCAAAAATGGTAATTATTGTAATGAAGTAATTTTCTGTTTTAAAAGTTTTATAGTTTTTACTTTTTAGTAACAAAGCTTCAAATTCATCTAATATTTATCTAGATTTTTATTTAACAATTTGATCTATTGTTTTCAACTTGATTAGATAAAAAACCTTAATTTAATTCTTTTTTATGACTTTTTTTGAAAAGCTTTTTTATAAAAAAAAAATTTGATTGTTTAAGTGAGAAATTTTTTTTTTTAATAAAAGATTGAAGCTTCAATAGCAAATTTTTTAAGCTTTTTAATTTAGACAACAAAGTTTTAAGACAACCACTTTTATTTCACAAAAAAAATTAAACTCATTTCACAATTTAAGAACGATATAAAAAATTTTTTACTTTTTGATTATTGATTTTTGACAAAAAAAGTATCATGTTAGAATTAATTGATTTAACCTTCTATTAAAACTGTCAAATGTTTATTTTTGTAATTAATTTTTTAACTTTGTAAACAAAAAAACTTTTCAAAGTAACTAAATCTATCAATTTTGGATAAAAAATTTATCAATAAAATCTTGGTTAAGCTTTAAATATAATTTAGATAAAGAAAAATTGTAAAAACAAATTTGGATAAAAAAATTTATCAATAAAAAGTTAGAAAATTTATCAATAAAAATTTAGATGAAGATTATTGATTATTGTTAAAAGCAAAATTATTGAAATGAACAGAATTTAAAATAATTTAAGATGTATAATTCAAATTTTTAACAAAAACTAAGAAAAATTTTTTCTTTTTTTAATAAATTTGTTTGATAAGTTAAGCTCACAAAATTTTTACATTTTAAATTCATATAAATTAATTTTTTTTTAACTTCTTAAAAAGCTATTTATCAACTAAAATAATAAATCAAGTAAAGGAATGATTTTGAATTTTTAATAAAAAAATTTAATTATTTCCATAGATTTTATATAAAAAAATATCTTTTTTCTTAATTTAATTTTCTATTTGAAACTCTAGAACTAATTAAAAGTATTTGAATAACTTTTTAACTTAATTATTTTCAAGCTTTTAATTGTTGCTTTAAATTTTAATATTTTTAAATTAAATCTCTTATTACAAACTAATCTTCAGTTTTGTAGAAAAAAAATCTTATTTAAACTATTCAATTCAAGCTATGTAGTCTCATATTAAATATTTAGTCTTATTATAAAGCTGTTTTGATATTTTCTTTGTTTAAATTTAATTTCTATAAAAACTTAATGATTTTATAATTTAAATATTTTTTAGTTGTTAAAAACTTTCATTAATATTTCACTAAAAATCAAAAATTTTAACATCTTTATCATCTTGTTATTTGTATACTGAATCGACGTCAACTATTTTGTTAAAAACAGTTTTGTATGTTTTTATATATAAAAAAGTTTGACCTAATTTCATCATTTTTTTTTTCTTTTATAATTCTTATATTCAATGCAGCTTATGAATTTTAACTAAACCCAAAAAAAAAAAATGAAATAGCTTGAAAATCGTGTCAGTTTAAAATGAAAAGAAATTTTCGCTAACAAATAAAAATTCACCACATAAAAACTAAAAATCATTTAAATTTTCCAACAAAATTTTGATGGTCATTGTGGAAAAAAAATAAACTAAAAAAGCATGATCTTTTGACCTAAAAAAACTTTTTCAATTTTAAAGACAATTAACTTAACAAAATATTCAAATTTTTTGAAGTTTTTAAATTTTAAAATTTCAAAACTAATTAATTATGAATTATGTTGTTACTATCAGGTATTGTCATTGTAAAAAATAAAAAAAAAATTTTTTTTAGTAATTTAAATTAAGTTCAAATTATATAGTTTTTTATGTTGAAAACAACTAAGATTAGTTGCTGATAAAAAATTAAAGTAAAAATTTTCTTTTTTTAGCTGTAATATTTTAATAATTAACTGAGAAAAAAAGTATAAAACTTCTAATTTATGAAATTGATGATGAAACCGGAAATAAAATTTTAAAATATTTTTCACTAAAATTCTTTTGTTAGAACTTTCTTTAGTTTTGCATAAAAATAATTTTATTAAAAAAAACATTAAAATTTTAATTAGAATTTAAAAATTAGTCATATTAATTACAAAAACTAATTGAACAGATTAATTTTTAGAGTAAAACAAAAAGCTTGTAATTTATAATCAAATTTTTTTTACATGAACAATTTATGAAAACAATTTGCTTTAAAAAAATGTAAAAGTTGAGTTTTTTAAATTTTGATGACGATTTTTAATTAAAGGTTTAAAAATAAATTGGAAAAGTAAAATTTTTAAAATTATTTAATGGAATCATTAAACCAAAAACTAGGTTTTTATAAGATTTAAAAAGAATTAATTAAAAATTAAATAAGATATACTCATCTAAAGCTAATTAATTTTTTAACTTTTAATGTTTAGTGAATTTAAAAAATTTTGAGTTGAAATTCAAAACTGTAAAATGAAAAATGTATGATAAAGAATTTGATGCTTTTAAAATAAAATTTTAGAAAATAAATCGAAAACAGGTGAAGTATTTGGTTTTTTATTGTTTCATTGAATTTTAGAAGAAAAATTTATGAAAAAACATTTTTTAAACTCAATTTCGAAACTATCCTATAAATTGTAATGCATAAAATTAGTATGAAACGCGTTTAAGAATGACAAAAATATTTCAAAGTTAATTTAAAGTTTAACTAAAATAGTTTTGAAAAGAAATATTTTAAATCTGTGAAAACTAAGAATGTTACTTTTGTTTTAAAATAAAATTTGAATTAACAAATATAAACTAAAATATTTATCTTTAAATTTAGTTAATCAAGCTAATAAATTAAAAAAAAAAATGAATTGAAAAAATTATTAAAAATAAAAGAATTATCATTATTAATTTAAATAAATTGAAGTTTTAAAATACTAGGTAAATATTAAAATGAGCTAATTAAATTTGTTTTTGAGTAGTAAAATTAAAACAAACTAAAAAAAATGCTTAAAGGAATTTTACTTTATTTTTCTAAAATTAAAATTTTTCATTAGTTTTTTTGTTATAAAAGCTTTATTTATAACAAGAATTGAATATTAACAAATAATGATCAAGCAACATTTCAAATATTTTTATTAAAATAATTAAAAAAAAAAAAAATTAAATTTAACTTAAAAGAAAAAATTCAAAAAAAAAACAAGTTGATATTTGGAAGCTTAAAGTAAATAGAAAAATAGAAAAATAGAAAAATAGAGTGAAAATTAAAAAATGAAGAATAATTAAAAATTAAATTAAAAAAAAAATTAAAAAACAAATTAAAATAATACTGTTATAAGATGATTAATATTTAGTTTATAAAATAAAAAAAGCAAACAAATCAGATTTTTAAATTTAGAATTTTCCATGAGTTTTAAAAGAATTTGTTATGATGAAAAGATATTTTTCCAATAAAACGCTGATAAATTATTCAATTTTTATATTTATACCAAAAAAAAAGTTTTAAATAATTTAACTAAAAATAAATTTAGTGGTGTCAATTTTTCAAAAAAAAAGAAAAAAATTTTTCAATTTATCTAAAGAAAATTAATTTATTTTTAAAGAAAAAAGTATCTAATCAAAGCGTGTTTTATCAACTAAATTAACCAGAAACAAAAAACTTTGTATTAAATTTTTCCAAAGTCAGTAATTTAATTTTAAAATTGAAAAATTAGTTTTTAATAATGCAACGAAAGTAAAATATATTTTATCAATAAATCAGTTTTAAAAAAACAATTCTCTTTTATAATCTAAATTTCTCCCTATAAACAATTATTTTGGAATTTAAACTGTTACATCAAAACTATAAAATTTAATAATTAAAAGTTTAATAAAAAAAAAATTTGAAGTTTCACTGTCAACAATGTCGAACTTTAAAAAATATTCTTGACATTTTATTAAAATAAGGTTTTAAAATAGTTTTTTGAATAAGATTTTATAATAAGATTTCAAGAAAGCTTTTTTCAAATTTTTACAAAAAAAAATAAAGATTTAAATACACAGAAAGAGTTAAAAAGAGCAAAATTTTTTTTGGGAAAAAGATTTGAAAAAGTTTTAATAGAAATAAATGAAAGAGTATAAAATATAGTTGATGAAAGGTGAAAAAACAAAAGATTTCAAAAGGATCACAATTCAAAAAAACTAAACAAAAAGTACCAAAAAAATAAAAAAAAAATTAAAAAAAAAAAATTAAATTAGACAAGAAAACTAAATTTAAAAATGAGAAAAAAGTTCAATAGACAAAATTATAACAAAAAACATTCAAGTCAACAAAAAAAATGAGTCAAAAATTTAAAATAAAAAACAAAATTAAATAGATTTAAATCAGAAAAAAAAAATATATTTCAAAAAAAGACAAATAAATAGAAAATACTAGTTGAGAGATTCAAAAAGAAACTTTTGAGAAAAGCACCACTTTTATATTCATCAAAAATATCAAGTATTTTTGTTTAAGTTAAATTTTTCAGTAAAAAAACATCATTTATCTCAATTTTTTTTATTCAAATTCATCTTCAATGTATAATTTTATTTAAAAAAAAAATAAAACATTTTTCAAATGATAATCATTAGTTTAAATAATATCTTATTGACTCAAAATATTTTTATTAAAATTTAAAGAAGTTTCAAAGTAAAAAAAAAAAAATTCAATCAACTAAAATTGCTGTTTTATAAAATGATAGTAATCGATTTAGTTTTTACCTGTTATTTAGTTTAAAGAAAAAAATTTTTTTTTCTCTAGTTAATCATTTAATTAATATTGATTTACTAGAAAACTTTTTTCTTCATTTTTGAAGACTTTTTTCAGAAAAAATTAGTTTGATTTTTTTATAATTTGTTTTTCTTTTCATCAAAATTAAATTAAGGCGTTCAAAAAACTTTATTACAAATTGTTAAGAAATTTTTGCTTCTTAATTAAAACAATCTGAAAATACATGAAGTTTTTTAAGAAAAATTTGCATCTTACAAAATGATTTTATTTAACTTATTTTTTTCAATATTAAGTTTTACTAAATATATTTTCATCTTTTTACTTAAACATCTCTTCTTTGAACCATCTTTATCAATTTACTTATCTTCATCAATTTTTTTTAATATCTTAACTTATTCCTATCAATTTACTTTATCTAAATTTTTTTAAATTTTTTTATGCCTTTTATAGTGATTGTTAATTTTATTATTTTTAAACAATTTTCTTTTTAAAACTTATACAGTTTTCAACTATATTTATGATTTTTACAACTTTATCAAACTTAAAAAACTATTATACTTATCAATTTCACTATACTTATTCAACTTATTATACTTTTAAATCAATTTCAAATACATAATTAAAAGTAATTTGAATTTATTTGACACACTGAAAATACTCAAAGATCTTTGTTGAGATATTTTAAAAGTTAATTTAAAATATTCCAAAAAGTTTAAAAAAAAAATTTACATTTTCACAAAAGATTGAATTTAAAGATTTTTTAAAACATTTGAATAGTATCAAATTAGAAATTATTTTTAGAATGAAATCAAAAAATTAAATTAATCAATAAGAATAGAAAAAAAAATGAATTAAAAATTAAAATTCTTCTAAAAGTAACAATTAAAGTGTAATCAAGAAAAAATCATGTGATTATAGTTTAGCTTTTAAAAAAAAATATTTTTTTGGATATTAAAAAGCAGAGTTTTTTTTTAAGAATTAAACATTCTTAAATATATTGTTTGAAGTTTTTTTTTTAAATTATGACTGTGTTTTATGTGATAAGATAATTTAAAAAAAACATTAACAAAAAGTCTGAATAAGTGTAAAATTTATATAAATTAGTTCGTTCATACTTAATTAAAAAAGGCTTACAAATAAACTCATTTGAAGTTTTTTTTTAAATTCAGGTCTACTGTAAAAAAACTTTAAAAAAGATAAACTACATAGATTATTAATAAATATGTTTTGAACAAAAAAGAAAAATTATCTTTAAGAAAGGTTAAAGTTTTCAAGATTAAATGCTTGAAAGTTTTTGAAAAAGAATATTTGATTATAAATAACTTTATTAATATCATTTTAGAAACTTTTTTCATGAAAAGGACTTATAATCTTTGAATAACAAAATTAGAATTTTCAAAAACATTTTTACTGATTGATATATAATAAGAATTTTTCAATTATTTCTAAATTCTATACAATGTTTAAAAATAAGTGTTAAAGATTAACTTACTTTACCGCTTCTATTGTTTACATTAAGATAACAAATAAGAATAGAGACTATCCTAAGAATAGAATTTTCTAAAAAATTGATGGCTCTAACCTATGTATCATAAATTGATTAGTCTACATCAAAATCAGTATAATTCTTAAGAAATTTAGATGCAAAGTTTTTTTGCGTTTCATCCATATGACTCTAGTTATGTTAAAGTTTTTACTTGAAATTGTAAATGTATAGTTGTTAAACTGTAGTCGCCTTATGATAATTGTCATCTATTATACCATACTTATTTATATTTTGTTATATCTAAACGTAGTTTCATGATAATAATTTTTGATCATAGTTATATGAACATAGTTTTTAAAGTGTATTTACTAGAGCTGTCTAAATTTGAATCGTATTTTGTAGCTATCTAAATATAATTGTATGATCGTTTTTTTTTTTAAAGACAAATGTATGGCCACAGCTTTTTAAATACAACAACTTTATCATAGTTTTTTTTTTAAATACAATAGCAAAGTTGCCTTTGCGTATTTATTTAAGCGTTTTTCTTTTTAAATAAGTTGTAAAAGAGTAGTTTTTTTAGTATTATTGTGTTTAAATGATACAAAATAAATGTCTGAGCTAAACTTATTTCATAAAAATTTTTAGCTAAGTTTAAAAAAAATTATTTGAGCGTAGTTTTTTAATATATTTTTTTGTATTTTGTATAAGCTTTTTTTATCAAACTTGTCTTAGAAAATTCATCTAATTAATGTAAAAATTAATAACAAAATTTCTATATTCATCATAATTGAAATGTTTAATAAAAAATTAAGACAAATTATTTATCAATAAGTTTACCAATAAAACTTTTATAGAAAAAGATTAAAAATTTTTATGTTAAAAATAATGATGAAAAAAAGTCCTAAATTTATAAAATTTATGTATCAAACTTTTTTACAGATTTCAAGTATTTTTAAATAATAAAAATAAATAAAAAATAGAAGCTTATTTTAATTGTAAAAATTTAAAGTATTAAAAAACACATTTGTAAAAAAAAATAAAAATTTAAAAGATAAAACTTTTTTTTAAATAAATTTCCTATCTTCATAAACTTTTTGTCTATTCAATATTGTTGATTTTTGATATTTTAAATTTTTTTACTTTTAAGTATTAAGTTAAAGATGCCTGAAGAAATTATTTGTGTCAAAATTAAAAGAAGTTGTTTTCAATTTTTTTATTAAAAGAAACATTTTGAAAATGTTTTTATGTTCATAAATTTGACTAATTTTAAGAATATTAAATGCTGCTTTTAAATATTTATAACTTTTTTTTGTAAATGAAATTTTAAAATTATTTTTCTCTGTTAACTTTTACACTTTTTAAATAAAAGTTTTTTTAGTTGTTTTAAATCAAATTTTACAATTTAATGAATTTAGTAAAAGTATATTTTTGTGATTAATATAAGCTATTCTTTGTAATTAAAATAAACTATTTTTCGTAACTAATATAAGCATTTTTGACTTACTAATACAATTATTTTTGACTTATTAACACAATCATTTTTGACTTATTAATATAAGCATTTTTGGCTTACTAATATACTTATTTTTGTGTTACTAAAATACTCATTTTTGTGTTACTAATATGATCATTTTTGTGTTAATAATAAAAGAATTTTTTTGAATTTAAATCAAGCATTCATTTGACTTAATAAAAAAATTTCTTTTAGACTAACATTTATTGTTTTGAAATGAATAAAAGAATTTCTCTAATGCAAATATAAAGGTTATTTTTATACAGATATGAAGATTATTCTGATAAAATTATAAAGGTATTCTAATATGAATACAAAAAAATTTTTGGGAAAAATACAAGAATTATTATAAAAAAAATATAAAAATCGTTTTGAACTAAATATAAGAATGGTTTTGAAACAAATGTAAGAATTTTTAATGAAAAAAAAAATAAGATCTATTCAAAAAATAAAAATTATTTTGAATTGAGTATAACAGTTTTAAATAAATATAAAAAATCTAAATCAAATACTCTGCTATAAAATAAAATTAAAAAAAAAATTTCAATGGTGTTAGTGATCTGATGTTAAATTAAAAAAAAAATTCAAAATACTCATAGATAAATTTCATAAAATATTAAAAATTAAAATAGATTAATTAAGTTAAATAGTGTTTTGTTAGTATGAAAAACTTTTAAATAGACTTTCGTGAAGATATTAAAAAATTAGAATTGTTGATAAAATAAATTAAAAAACATTTTTATAGAAATTTAATTTTACATATTGAAAGTCTAGATATTTAATTAAAATGAAGTCCCTTATATTTTATTCAAAAGAACCTAATTAGTTTTTGTCTTCATTAAAGAAAAAAAAACTTAACTACCCAGATTATTATAAATACAGTTATTTCAAAATCTAATAAAATATAGTTAAGAATTATTTGTTAAGAATATAAAGAAAAAAAAATGATAGTTTAGCAAAAAAAATTATGTCACCCAAAATATTCAGAAAAAAAAAGAAAAGATAATCAATGTTAAGGATAATGATGGTAACTAAATAGTAACAGATTGAAAAAAAGTGAATTAAAGTAAAAAATTTAAAAAAATGTAAAACTACTAAACTTTTTTTTGATAAAACTTTTAGCTATGTTACCAATCAATAAATTTTAATTTATTTGATTTTAGGTAATTTTATAACTTAATTAAGTTTAAATTTTTTCATTTAACTTAAATAACTTTTAACTAATTTCTCTAAAACTAATTTATTGTAACATTACTTTGAACATTAAATAAAAAATTAAATTTTCAGTTCAAAAATTAATCTCTTAAAATCAAAGTTTAACTACTTATTCATAAAGACTTTTTTAGATTAGTTTTACAAAAAAAAAAAATAATTTCTGATAATTCATCATTTTTTTTTTTAATTTATAAAACATAAAAGAACTTTTACAAAAAGCTTTAACCTTTAGATATAAAAAAATCTTTTTTTTCCTAAACAAAAAAATTTTCTTTTTTAATTATTTAGATTATCAAGATAAAATTTCAAAATTAACTATTAACCGGAAAATGTGTAAAAAAATTAAATTATTTTTCATTGTTTTTAATTTCTATTCATCCATTATGTAATTTCAACAAAGAATATTGATTTGTGAAGAAATTTTTGAAAGTAATTAACGTAGATTTAGTTAAATATTTTAGTTAAATTTTAAAGCAAATAAAAATAAGTTTATATCCATTTGATATAAAAATAGTTGATATTTATGATTTATATGTTTTACTAGTCAAAAAACGCTTTTAAGTCTATCAAATAAGTATTTTTATAGTTTTGTAGAATGATCAGTAAAAATCATCAAAATTATTGCAAAAAGAAATTCATAAAAAATTAAGTGAATTGATAGATTTCAAATAATGAAACATTTTTTTCTAAGCTTTATGTTATGAAAACAAGATAAATAAGAAATAATTTTAAAAAAATTTCAAATAAAAAAAGATAATCTTTATTTTGTAATTTCAAGAAAAAAATCACACTGATTTATCAAGTTAAATTTGAACACAACTCAAATAAACTTAAAAAAATTTTTTTACTTAAAAAAAGTTTTAAAATATTAAGCTTTAAAAAACAGCTTATAAATTTTGAACTTCAAAAAAAGCTTAAAATATAAACCACAATTTAAAGTTGAAAAATATGATTTTTTATGCAAAATATTTTTTTTTTCTTTCAAAACTATATAACGATTAAGTTTTTATCAAAAAAAAGTATAAATGAGATATCTATTACGAAAAAACAAATGAAAATTTGTCAAAAAAATAAGACAAATTGTAAAAAAAAAGTTAATTTAAAAAATACTTTTTATCTTTATAAAGTTTGATGAAATTTTTCTATGATTCCTCATAAAAAACTACTTTGTAATTTTAAACTTTTTTATTTTTAAATTTTTTTTTCAAACACCTTTTTGTTTCAAAACACCTTTTTGTTTCAAAACACCTTTTTACTTAAATTACCTTTTCACTTAAATTACCTGTTTAAAGTTTAATAAAAAAATTTATATCAATAAACTTTTATTTCATTTAATTTATAACATAAATTAATAATGAAGCTGACAAATATTAAAATTATAAATTTTATTAATAAATTAAAGATCGATAAGTGAAAAATTTTTTAATTGATAATCTATAAATAGTTATTTGAAAATCGATAATATAAAATTTGATAACTTAGTAACTAAATAGCCTTAAAACTAATAAGTTAAAAACTAATAAATTAAAAACTAAGAATTTGATAACTAAAAAAATTGATAACATAATAGTTGATATGAATTAATAGTTTATAATATTATAGTTGATAAATTAATAGTTTATAATATTATAGTTTATAACATAATAGTTGATATAAATTAATTGTTAATACAAATTAATAGTTGATATCAGTTATTAACTTAAATAATTAATTTTAAAAATCAATTTGAATAAATAAAGAATTATCTATATTGTTTTTTAAAATGTCACTTTAAACCAAAAGATTCCGTTTTTAAAAAAAAACTATTTTCAGATTAAATTTTTTTTTTATAAATTTAGCTTAATGAGTTTTAAATTAGTTTTATACAAAAATAATTTAATTTATTTTCATAAAATCCTAAATAAATCAAAATTTTAAAGTTTGCAAAAAAAAATTTAAGTGCAAATTAAAAGAAAATTTTAAAAGATTAAAAAATTTTCTATACAAAAATTATGCAAAAAAAAATCTTTTAACAGTGTTTTTTTACCTTAAAAAAAAATTGGTTTTATGTTCTCTTAAATTGTTTAGAATTTCAAGTAAAAAAAAAAAGAAGATGTTTTTAAATTGAATGTTACAATTGAAGGTTAGCATCTTATTCAAATCATAAAACTTCTTATAAGTATTTTGAAGTCTAGAAAAATTTAATAAATTTTGTCTAAAAAAACATGATTATAATCTTAAAAAACTAAAAATGAAAACTTTTTTTTTTTTAATTTAGTTATTTCTACAAAATAATTCTTAATTTATTAATGTTCATGTATATTACATCTGTTGTTTAATAATGTTTAAACTTAATTTTCAAGTTATAATATATTAAAATTTAAATTTTTGCAAATTTTAATAAATTTATTTGAAGAAAAAAAAGTTAAAAACTTGAAAAAAAAACCTAAATTTTTATCTATTAAATTATAATTTTAATGTTATTTATTTAAACTTTAAAAGCTAAATTTAAAATGATTGAAGTTTCAAGACTGAATATACTCATTTTTTATGCTAATGTAGTTGTATAATAGTAAACTTAAATTTTTAAAATTAAAATGTTCAGTTTTTAATTGTAAACTAGAAGGACTTAAAATAATATAAACTTATAATGTAAAAGTATTCTGGCTAATTTTTATAAGTAAATTTATATTAGTCTGTTGTTAGACTTGTAATTGTCAAATTTAAAAAGTAAATTAGTATTTGTTAGGTTTGTAATAGAAAATTTATATTTGCTGTGTTCTTAAAGTAAATGTTAATTTTTCTGTGTTCAAAAAGTGAACGTGTATTTGTTGTGTTTTTGAAAGTGAATTTGGTCTGTTTTTAACAGTGAACTTTTATTTTTTATGTTTTTATTAATAAACTTATTATAAGTTACTAAAATATTTGTTATACTTTTCAAACAAAACTTATAGCTGTTAACCTTTCTAAGTAAGTTTATATTTATAAAATCTTCATGGTAAAGTTGTGTTTTTTAAATTTTTATGGTAAATTTACAGCATAAAATTTCTAGTTATGAAGTTGAATGATTTAAAAACAGAAAGTTAAAATGTAAAAGTGGCTCAGTTTCAAAAATTGAATTTAAATAAAACAAAAGACTAGATTTCTAAAACAAAAACGGCTAAATTAAAATAATTAACTTAAATCAGTTATATTTAAATGGTAAATTTAAATAAGCTAATTTTAAATCAAGAATCAGTAAAAGTTAAATATAAATTTCAAATTTAAAATAACTAAAATCAAATAGTAAAAATGAAAAAGCTAAATTCAAATGGTAAAAATAAAAAAGCTTAAATCAAATGGTAAAATTAAAGCAGTTAAGTTTAAATGTTTAAATGAAAAAGCTAAATTTCATTGGTCTAAATGGTTAATTTTTGTTTCTAAAGTTATGATTATTAAATTTCAATGCTAAAATTAAATAAAAGGTTCAAATTATGATTGAAAAGTTTTAAAACTATTAAAAACATTAAAGTAAGAATCATTCAATGTAAATTTTTATACTAAAATGGTTTATTAAGTTATTTTTAACTCAATTTTATTAAAAAGTCTCAATTTATAAGTATAAATCAATAAATTTTGTTAGAAGTTTTTATAACAATTAAATAATACAAAAATTTAATAAACTAAAACTTATTAACAAAAGTTATCAAACTAAAACTTTTATTAAAAAAATTTTATTCCGTAAAAGTTTAACAATTTAAATTGAACAAAGTATAGCTTAATAGTCTTAAAATTATTTAAAATCTTTGGAAATTTAATTAACAAGCTAAAAATTGTTTAGCAAAAACTAATTTATTAAAACATTGTAAGAGTTTAAAAAGTTGGAAACAAATTTTAAGTAAAATAATTTAAACAAAATTTTTTAAATAACTTTTCAACTGATTTTTTCAATTTAAATTATAAAAATGAATTAAAACCTTTTCATTAAATTTTCATCAGCAAACATTTTTTGATTTATGAATTCTTTAATTTTTAAAATTTTAACAAACAACTAAATCAAGGTTTAATTAAAGAAAAAAAAAATTTCAGAGTCTTGACATTTGTTTATAAATTCTAAATTTGAAAACTTTATTTCTTAAGAAAATTTTTTTTAGAATTTTGAAAAAGGTAAATCTTTGAAAATTCTTCAACCATTCAACCCAGATTGGTCAAAAAACTAATTTATAAAAACTTTAAAAAAATTTTTGAAAAAAAATTTAAACATTAAAATTGTATCAAAAACATAAAAAATTTCTAAAAAAAAAATCTTTAGCTTCAAACTTTCATTAAATAAAATTAATAGTATCAAAAATCTATTTAAAAATAAATTTAATTGGAATAATTCAATAAGCATCAAATCATTGAAGTTTTTTATGCAAAAAAAAAAAAAATTCTGCCAATTTTTTCAGTAGTGTTTTGATGGTTAAAACTTAGTTCTAATTACATAAAAAATTTTTGTTACAAAAACACATAAAATGTAATAACTATAGCTGAAAAAAATTGTTACATCAAGCTTTTAAAAAATAAACGTAAATTTTTTGATTAATTTACTAGTAACAATTTTTTTTTGACAATAGAAGACTAAATTTATTCAAATTTTTAAATTTAACTCTTTTCTAGTAGCCAAAATCAAATTTTTAAAATTTATAATTTTTACTTTTATTCATATAAACTGGATAATATGCTTAAATTATCTCATAGAAAGTATTTCATACCATTAATTACTTTAGATATTATTCATTGTTTTTTTATTTAAAAAAAGCATACTTTTGATCAGCGCAAGACAATATTAGATCAACATATTTTTAGACTATTTAATACTAAATAATATTGACTTTGAACATAAATTTCTTCATCAAATTTTTTTATGCCTCAAAAAATTTATCCGAATGTTTACCTCAAAATAAAAAACCTAATTGTTCAAACCACGTGCTTTTTCTTGTTATATTTTGGTGAATTAATTTTTGACATAAAGACTATTAATTTATAAATACTAATCATTTGAAATTAACTTATAATTTATTAATAAACTAAAGTTTTTATACTACTTATTGATTAACTTTATTAATTAATAATTTAGTTTTTCTTTTCAATTTATTATTAAACTAGTTTAAGACTTGTTCAATATTAGTTCAATTAACATAATTTTTAAACTTAATTTAATAAGATTAAGACTGTTCAGTTGTATGATTTAAATGAAAATTTTACTACTCAAATGGATGATTGAAATTTTTTTTTTTCTTTTTGGATTATGCAGCGCAACTGTATGCATGAACTAGTTATTTTTAATTGAAACAGTCAAGAAGATTTATTCTTTTAATTTACAGTTTAAGTTGATGAAGTTCTTTTTGTGATTTATTTCAAGAAATTATTAATTAAAATGTTATGTTTTTGTTGTAAATTCTGTTTTAAAAATTTTTAAGAAAACCTTCATTTTTAACCTTTTTATAATTTAAACTTCATCAAGTTATCATTTATTTTTAAATTTATTTTAAAAACTTTCTCAAATTTTCTCTACAAAATTATTTTTGAAATTATTCTTTCAAAAAAGAATTTTTTAATTTTTCCTTGAAAAAAACTAATTTTTACATCAAATACAGATTGTTTATTTATTTTTTTTTTCTGAAAAAGTCTCTCAAAACAACTGTTTCAGTTAAATTTTTTATGAAAAATTTTAATATATTTTTCTTAAAGATAATAATTTATTGAGTTTATATTTTTTTTTGAAACAAATTTCAATTAAACTTTGTCTAAAAAACATTTTTTAATTGAAAAATACTTAAAAATTTTTTTAGGTAAACGTTTCTTTCAATTTATTTTAAAGTAAACATTCTTTTTAATTTATTTATAGGTAAATGTTTTTTTTAATTTATTTATATTAAAAAAATCTTTTCATTTTATGAATTCTCTTTAATAAAATCAAACCTTTTTTACTATTTTTGATTATTCTTCACTTTTAACACTCTTGTAATTCACAAAAATTTTTCTTAATCAAAATTTTAGTTTAATTTTTTATAACTATTTTTGATTTAAAAATATAAATTTCAAATACTTAAAATATATTTCAATTTTGATTTAAATTAAAACTTTTATTAAAATTTCTTTTTCAAAAATTATTTAAATTTCTAAAACACTTTCTTAATAATTATATTTATTAAAAAACTTTTATTTTAGTTTTACAATTTTGTAAAGGGCTAAAGGTAAAAATATTGAAAAAACTAAAAAAAAAATTTTTCCAACAAACAAAAATATCTTTCAAGTGAAAAAAAGTGAAAATTCTGAAAAGGAAATTTTCAAAAAAAAAACTCTCAAAATTATTCTTATTTTTAAAGAATATTTTAGGTTATGTAGATTTGAAAACTTTTTAATTTTTTTTAAAAAAAAATCTCAATAGTAAATTCAATTTAAATTAGATATATTTTTTAACAACAAAACTTTTTTAGTTAAGTTTATTTTTCTGATTCATCTTTCTATAGTTTTATCTTTTTTTTAATTTTGTTTAACTCATCTTTTTATTTTAATTTTTTTAAATTCATCTTTTTCTTTTAGTTTTTTTTTAAATTCATCTTTTCTTTTTAAATTTGTTTAACTCATCTTTTTTATAGTTTTATCTTTTTTTTTTAATTTAATTTTCATCTTTTAAATTTTAGCTTTTTATGAAAACTTGTTTATGTATATTTGAACAGGAAGTTATTATTCAAATCTAAATTTATAAAAAAAATTTTTATGAAGAAATATTTTATTGTAAGACTTAAAAAATTATTAAACAAAAAAACACTAAAATTTCAATTAAGAACGAAAACATAAAAAATTTTATTAATTTAAAGAGCTGAATTAAGAAATGAAAAAAAGAAAATAAAAATTAATAAATTAACTTTGATTTTAGAAAAAAATAAAATATGAAAATATGACTAAAATTTAAAGAAAATGATAAGTTAGCTAAAAATTAAAACTAACTTCTTCAAAAAACTTGTCTTTTCATTATTTTTTTTTTATAAAATTATTTTCATATAAAAATGCTGTTCAACACAGTTTTTGTTTTTTTTTTTTTTATAAATTACCTAAGCAAAAACATTTCTTTGTAGTTTATTAGTTTTTTCAAAAATAAAAAATTGAAAACTTTTTGTAGTTTTCTTTGAAAAAAAACTTTCTCTCTCTTAAAAAAATAAATAAATTATGTAAGAAGACTTTTATATAAACTTTAGAAATATGAAAAAACAAAAAACTTTTTAAAAAAACAAAAAAACTTTTTAAAAAAACAAAATTGAAATTGAATCAAAAGTATTTTGGAAGTTAAACATTTTTAAACAAAAAAATATTTAAAATATTGAGTAGTCAATTTGAAAAAAAAAAATATCAATAGAAATATTTAAATTCAAAAAATTTTTCAAATTATTTGATACTTTATTGATTATCTTTGAAAAAGATTGATTTTATGAAAAAAAATTTAAACTAATTGTAAAAAATTAAATGCTTTTTATATAAATTACTATAAATTGATTCAAAAAAAAAATTTTTTTAAAAAGATGATTTTAAATCAAATTAGAAAAACTTTTTTTAAAAAAAATCAAAAAAGATTATAAATTAAATTAAAAAAACTGTTTAAAAAATGATTATAAATTAATTGAATCAAAAACTTTTCTTTAAAATTGATTTTACAAAATTAGTTGTTTTATTTGTTTTCAATTTCTAATAAATTTTTAAATGCTTTTTAATAAAAAAGTTATAGATTTTTGGTAAAACTTATCAAATTATAGTCAATAATTTTTTGCTAAGTTTTGATATAATTAAAATTTTTTTTTTATTTTTAAACAAAGTTTTTCAAATTTTTTAGAAATCAATTCTTTATTAAATTTACTTACAAGTTCAAGGTAAATTTTATAAAAAAAAATTCAATTGATCTTCTTAAATCACATCAAGTATCAAAAATTTGATCCAAGTTATAAATCAAATTTTAAATTTTACTAAAAAATTTACACTAAAATTTTTTAAAAGTTAGAAGATTAATTCTAAAAAATTCGTATATAAAAGTTTAAACAGTTTCAATAGATAATTTAAAATTGGTTTTTTTTAAATTTTTTTGAAATGAATAGTATAACAAAATGATACTAAAACAAAAAATTACTTTACCTTAAAAACATTTTAGCAAAAAAAAAAAAAACCAAATTACAGAAAAAATACAGTGATAATCGCTTTCAAACAATGGTTCAAACATAATGCTTATAAAAAAATTTTTTTTTTTTTCAAACTAATTTATTGTAAAATTAAATTTTGTAAAGTGGGATTCAAATTTACTTTCCGAAATTCAATTAGTAGAATTTAAAAATTTGAAAAAAAAAAAATTTTTTTTTGAATCAAAAGCTCAAGATTTTTTTTTTATTAAAAACTTTTTCATTGTTTTTTTAAATTATTTTAATTAAGTTCTAAACAGATAAACAAGACAATTAATCAAAAAAATTTTAAATAATAAAAAAAAATTCAAACTAAACAAAATTATCATGTGTAAAATTTGATGTTTTCAGTATAATAAAAATTCATAGTGTTATTCTGAAAGTACATTTTTCAATTATCTTTAAGAAAAATTTGAATTTTTTTTTTAGTGAAATTAGTTTCTTATTCAATTTTATTATGCTGAAAAGCTCTTATTACAATAATTCAGAATAAAAATAAGTCAATTTTAACGACTTAACTCTATTTATAAAAAGAAAAAGAAGAAAAAAAAACGTGTAAAAAATTTTTTTTGTTAACTTCCGGTTTAACCTATATTTTTCATGTTGAAAAAAAACAATTTTTCACAAAAATTTAATCTAATTGATGGTCACGCACAGTTTTATAACTAATTCATAAAGATATCTATGTTTTTTTTCTATGAATAATGTATTTTAATCACAGTTTAAAAGATACTCAACTTAAAATTTTTAATACTTGAAATTAAAGTTAACAAAAATAATCTTTAAATTAAATATCTTTTATATTATAATAATAATTTGTTTAAAAATATTTCAAAACTTTACATTTGTTGTATACTAAAAAAAATGAGTTTATTTTACAAGAATAACTTTTCAAGATGATTTATAGAAAATTTTTAAAATTTACACTTAAAGTTCGTCTAATTGGTCGCTAAAAGTTAAATAAAAAAAAAAAGATTAATCAATTTACAAGTTGACCGTAAAGCATTGTTAGTAAAAGCTAATAACTTATTGCCAAAAAACTATCATCATCAATTTAAAAAACTTCTATTTTAAAAACACGAATAGGTTACTAAAAAGCTTAAATAATATTGAGCAATGTTTTAGAAAAAAAAATACTATTTCATCAAATTAAAGAAACATTAATTTAAAAAAAGAAAAATTGTCAAAAAAAAAGTTCATTATAATAAAATAATTAATTAAATTAAATTAAGAAAACTTATCAGAACAAGAAATAGATCAATTTTTGAAAGTATAGAAAAACTGAATGTTAAAATAAGTTTTAAATTGAAAAAAAAGTTGATTTAAATTTGATTATTTCTAAAGAATATCAATAAAGTGAAACATTTTCGAAGCAAAATATTTCAAAAAAAATTGATAAAACTTTAATAAAAAGTCTAAAACTGGTTCAATTTATGAAAAAAATAAAAGATAAAATTAATTTTGAAAAAAACAAGAAAGTTTTTGAATTTATAATCAAATTTTTTTAATCAAAATTTAATTCATTTAAAAAAACTTAATTGAATCTAAATTTTTGACTAAAATTACATTTAGTAAACTAAAAGAATATTAAATTTAATTTAAAAATATCTGAACATTAATTTAAAATTTAAAATAGCCCTAACAAAAAAATTTATTTTAAATCCTAAAAGTAATTAAAAAAAAATAGACTATAAAATTTGTAAAACTAAATATAATTCTTCTGAAAATAACTAAATAGTTTGATTTAAAAACAATTTAAATTAAACGTATCTAAATTAAAAATAACCTCTACTAATAAAGTATCTTAATGTAAAATGATCTTAGCAAAAAAAAAAATATTTTAACATAAAATAAACTAAATTTGATAAAAAATAATCTTTGTTGAAAAGTATCTTAATAGAAAAAAACTTAACTAAAAAGTATCTTAATTAAAAATAGTTTCAATTAAAAAGTATCTTAGTAAAAAATAATTTAAACTAAAAAGTATCTTAATTAAATGTAATAAGGAAAAAAATTTATTTAAAAACAATGAAAGTTTAAATAAATTAAACTTAAAAAGATTTAACTTTTAAAATATTTTGTTAATAAGGCTTTAAAATATTTGTTAAAAATACTTTTTTAAAGATCATTTTTTTAAAGACTTATATATTAAAGACTTGTTAATAAAACTTTTAAATACTTTTTGTTAAAAGAATTTTATTTTTTAAAATACTTTTTGTTAAAAGACTTTTTTATTGAATTTTTTTTTCAAAAACTTTTAAATATTTAGTTAAACTAAAAAAGATAAAAATGAATATTCTAACATGATTATATATTATAAAATTATTAAACTAAAATTTTCAATTTAAACTAAAAAAAAAATGTTTTTTTAGTATAAAAAGTCTTTTCAAATTTAATGTTTAGATTTTTTTTATTATTAAACTGACCAAAAACAATGAATTTTCTAAATTAAAAACAACTAAATATTTTAAAGAAAATTCATTAAAAAGTTTAAAATGAATAAAAAAAATTTGATTTTAATGAATAATTTAAAAAGAGAAATTTTTTTTCCAAAAAGCTTAAAACTTAAATTTTGATTCTAAAAATATTTTTTGTTTAAAATTATATTTTAATATTAAATTACTTAAAATTTAGTTTTTGATATAAATTATTCATTTTGGAACATCATTTAAAAAATATTGCGTTAAAACTTTGATACTATTTAAAACTAATTTAAAGTTCTAATTTACGTTTTAAAGAAATAAGATGATAAAATTTAGGCTAATAGGCAAACATAAAATACTATGGCATCATTTATTAATAACAAATCTCAGTTTGATAAAAATTGTTTGTTTTAAATATCATCAGTTTTAAAAATAACTAAAATATAATCGAGTTTAATTTAGTTTTTTTCCAAAGTTTTAACCAAAAAACAAAAAGTTTGCATTCTGATAATAAAAGTAAATATTTGAATAAATCTTGAATGCAATTCAATAGAAAAATTTATATAAGCTTATGAAAATTCGAAGTAGAAAAAAAAACCTCTAACTTATTTTAAATGTTAATTAAAAAAGCTTTAAAAAAATATAATCAAAATTTAAATGAAAAAAAAAATCAAGCATTATTTGTTAGAAAAAAAATACTTACACTTGTTCGTAACGTTGTTGTAATTCTCGATCTCGTGCTTTTAATAATTTTAAAGTACGTCTTTCTTCAGTTTTTTTTCTATATAAAAAAATACCTATTAATAAAAGTGTCAATAATAAAACACCACAAATAATAGCTAATGAATATGTTGCATATTGAAAATCTTGATATTGCAAAAAAGGAAAATAAATACTTTCATGCAAAGTTTCTTTTTGAAGATTTAAAAAATAATTTGTCCAAAAATTCATTTTATCAATATTACGGAAATTATAATTTGAACTAAGATCAACATTAAGTTTTTTATGGAAAAATGTTTGTCTATTTGGAGAATAATAATTTATTTGCTCTAAACTTTCAGCATGAGAAAATCGTTTAATTAAAGTTATTAAGTTAGAAGCTAAATTATAAGGACCATATTGAGAATTAAAAAGTAAGTAAAAAATATCTTCGCTATGTGTTGGACAACGGCTAAATTGAGCATTTGGCCAAAAAGTACATTTACGGTTCAAAATATCCAACCCTTTAAATGAAAAAATTTTGTTTGAAGCATTTTATTTTTTTAATGATTTTTTAAATTAAGTTTTTGCTAAACTTTTTTTTTAAATTTTTTTAATTAAACTTTCTTTTTATCTGAATTTACTTACTATTATTACCAAAATTGAAAATATATAATTGAGCTAAAGAATTAATACTATGATGTTTGAGTAAACGATGAGCAGGTCCATATTGTAAAAAATCACCCATCATCTAAAAAGAAATTCAAAATGTTTATTTACTTTTAACAATATTCATCAAATAGCTTACACTAGAAGTTATTCTAAAAGCTTCTTGATCAAAATACTGCTTACTATTAATACCATTGTGTTTTTGTAAATAATCAGAAAAGTACTGATGTAATATAGCATTACTTAAAGCACCTAAATTTGAATCTGGTCTTAAATAAGGCATTATTAATTTAGCTACAACATCAGTATAATTAAGATAATTAGAATATGAGTTTGTTAAACCATTACCAATGTTATTATTTAATCTTAACTCATTTTCCATTTGTAACAAATAATGTGAACCTTCAAATTCAGTTAATAAAACTATAATTGGTATTTCTTTATTGTATTCATCTGTTTTAAAAAGAAAAAATTTTACTTTCAAATATTATTTCACTTTCAAAAAAAAACTAACCATTTTCAAACATTTCTAAAGGATTACGTTTAAACAAAGCATAGGTACGGTTAGAGTCTATAACTGGCCTAAAATCGAGGTCAGGTATTGGTCCATCTGGGAAATATAACTGTCGATCTTTAATATAATTAGATTTTATTGTTTCTACAACTTTTAGTAACTCAGCAGAAGATTTTTCTCTTAGACATTGCAATAAGTTACGGCCATTAAAATGATGTTGGCCACAGCCAACTTCAATTGCTAATGTTTGAGTTTGATAACGTGGAAAATAGTCCATTGCGAAAGGAGAAAATATATTACCTCCTGACAGAATTACTCGATGAAAAAGACCTGAAAAATAAAAATATTTACATTTTTATTTTAAGTATTAGTTTTTAAACTTACGTTGATTGAAATTAACACCATCCGCTAAGTTTGAAACCATTAAAAGATTAGCAATTATAGCACCTGAATCATGTCCTAATAAAGTAATCATATTTGAATCTCCATTAAACCTAGATATTTCTCTGTTTACCCATTTTAAAGCTAAAATTACATCATGTATACCTAAATTACCTGGTAAATATTCATTGTCAAAACTCAAAAAACCTATAAAACGTAAATTAAATAAAATATTGATTTTAATTATTAATTATAAATGAGAAAAAAAAGTTTGTAAAAGAATCTAAAAATAAAAACAGATATTGGTAAACTAAACTTTTTCTCTAAATTTTTTTTACTTAAAGTGGTTTTTAAAGAAACAAAGCTTTTTTTTGCTCTAATTTTTTGTTCAAAATAAATTTAGTGAAAAAATTTTTATGAGCTTGATCTAAGATTATTTAGAATTAAGTTATTCTCAAAAAACAAACTGTATAATTGTTTTAATTTTCTCTACTTAAAATTAGCTAATTATTGAAAGTATACTTTTTCAATGTTTTTAATTTTGTATTGACTTGCTTTGAATTAAATTTATAATTCCTTCTAATTTAATCTTCAGTTTTTTATAAATTAAGTTTATTATTTATATCAATTTATTTTTAAGTTAATTTTAATTCATCATTTAATTAGTATAATAAAAAAAAAAATTTACCGAATACTCCTAAACGATAATTAATTGTAACTAAAATTGTTTTAGAATCAACTAATTGTTCTGGATTTGTAACATATTTTGATCCAACTTTGAATTCTCCCCCATGTATATAAACAATAACAGGGTATTTAGGACCTATCGTTGCTACCTAGAAAAAATTTTTTATTAAAATAAAATAAAAATCAATTCAATAAAAACTAAGCATACTCTAGGTGCATAAATATTTAAATAGAGACAATCTTCAGATTCAAAAATATTATCAAAAAGGTTTAAATAAGCTTGATTTCGATAATTTTTTGCTTGAATACACTTAACTTCTTGTCTTGTATTTATAACTGAATTTTGTGTGTAAATTTCAGGTACAAATGCTTGAGGTTTCTATTTAGAAAAAAAAAATGTTAAAAAAAAAAAATAAATAAATTTTTTCTTCAAATTATTACAGAAAAACGATAAATATCAGTTGGCTTTTGAGCATAAGGAATTCCAATGAATTGCCGAATTTGAAAACTAGGTCGTATTGAATTAGCTTTCAATTCTCCTTGTACAATACCTGAGTCTGTTTGTATTCTTAAATCATTACCGTCATAATAAATATTTGAAGCATCAGGAACAATATAACAAAAAATCAAACATAGATTATTCAGTAAAAAAAACAAATTGAAAAAAACTTTATTCATTGTAGACAATAAACTTCATTAAAAAAATTTAAGTTTATAAAAAAATACTTTTTAGGTAAAATCAATTTTGTCTCAAAACTATTTAAAATAAACTTTACAAAAAAAAAAAATTTTATTTTGAAATATCAACTTTCAAATTAACTTTTAAAGGATACCTTCTTATATAAAACTTGTTTAAAAGAACTGATTCATATTTTTTTTTTGCAATAAATTTAATCAGTTAGGATTATACAAAATAAATTTAATTAAAAAGCCATTCACAAATAAGTAATTTAGGTTTAAATGAAAAATAAAAATTTTTATCAAAAAATTCATCTATAGTTTCAAGAGAGTTGAATAATATTTAAACCATTATATTTTAAGATGAAAATTTCACACCTACTTGAAAAGAAATTTAATTAATAAGTAAATATGCAATTTAATTACTTTTTTACCTTTAGGATTATAAAACTAGTTTTTGTTAATTTGATTAAATATTTTTATGAAGTTCTAAACTAAAATTTTTTCTAAAGTTTAATGAAATAATTTAATTTTACATAATTAATCATAAACGGAAACAATTGAGTTAATCAATTTTTAAAAAAAAAATTTCAGACAATTAACACAGATATTGCTATTTTAACAAATAATCCTTAAAATGCTTATAAAAATAAAAAGATTTAATTAAATTAATCTTTAAGTATCTAAAGCATTAAAGCAAATAATCCTATAATAAATAAAAACATTAAATCTAAATTTCAAAATTTAGATCTCAATAACCAAGCTTAAATCTTGATAATAGTTTCAATAACTTAAAAGGTTTAGTAAAAACTAATAGAGCATTAAATCTGTAAATAATAACAAGTAAATAAACAAAAAAAAAAGAACACAATTTATTTTACAATTAAGCACTGAATTTACAATGAGAATTCAATGAATTCTACTTAAGATTTAAATAATTTAACATTCAATGAAACATCTAAAAATATTTTTGATATTTTTAGCAGTTTATGAATATTCAATTTTATTACTTTGAGATAAATCAATCATTGAAAAACTAATGATACTAAATAAGTAGTTTAATAAATTTTTAATCAATATAAAGTTAATAAGTGTAAAATTTTAAGATAAAACAATTATATTGATTAATAATTTCAGAAAATATTATCATGAAATTTTTTTCTTTAATTATATCTAAATATAATTAAATAGTATTTTTACATTTAGTGATCAATTATTATTTTACTAATTTACAATCATTATAGTACTCAAAAACAAAAACATAAAGCTTTTTTAGCTTGAAAAAATTGTGTTGAAGTTTCTGTGTATTTTTAAATCATTTTTTTTAATAATATAGGTAAGTAATATGTTATAAAATAATTATTTATTCGATAAAACAAAGATTTCAACTAAATAAAAATAGGAATGTGTAACTATTTTTTTTTTTAATTTTTAACTTAGTAAACACTCTCTAAAATTTAAAACTCTTCTTGTATAATTATTTTCTTCTTCTTCACTATCTGAAGTATCTCCACTAAAACGATTCACACGTAAAAACATCAATTTATATTTTTGCTTTGAAGTCATTTTATTTAAATTACTGTTTATTTTTTGACGAATCAAAGTTCTTACTGTATGATCTTGTTCTAACAAATTTTCCTAAAAAAAAATTATTAAAAATTGTTTTTTATAAATGACATCAAAATATTTACATTCATAGTAGGTGTCCATAATTTTATGTCATTGTCTAGTCCAGAAGATGCTATAAACAAGCTATTATAATGAGGTTGAACACAGTTTACTATAAATTCATCAGCTTTAACAATATTAACAATATTAGTTGTTTTACGATCCCAAATATAAAAGTAACCATCATCTGATCCAGCTATTATATATTGATTGTCGCTAAAAAATTTCAAAAATAAACATTAAAAATTCATTTAAAAAATATTCTCAACTTACCTTCCTAAAAAATTAGCTTCCATTATATCAGTAGTTATATTACAATGTCCATAAAATCTTTCTTTGAAATCATTACAATCTGAACGCCATTGAAATTCTTTCTTACTTTGTAACTTTTTTTTAAAGGGTTGAATAAAATTATTTGTGCTAAAATCAGAATTCTCAATAAAATCAACAATTAATTCATCATTAGTACTTTCAGTTTCATAAAAATGTATTGAACTTGCATCAATCGAAGGCGAATCAGATAAATTATCAGAAAATTGATCATCTAATAAGTCAGGAGAATAAGAAGTTGAAGGATAAGAAATATTTGGATTTTCATAATAATCAGAATAAGTACTAGTTTTGTTTTTATCAGTTGATTTATTTTTTAAACCACTTTGTATAGATTTTTTTAATTCTTTGAACTCTTTATAACGAGTATCTTTGAAATGAAGATAACTGAAATGTTCTAGACATTTATCAGCGTTTTCAAAGTGACCTAAACTATAAAGACATTGGCTTAATTTGAAATGGCTTTCCTTGTTTTTTATATCAAGGGATAAAGATTTATAAAAATCTTTTACAGCACAATACAAATCATTATTAGAATTTCTTTTCATTAATATATTTGCTCTTAAGCAGTACAAACGAGAAGCATTTGGAATAATACTTATTGCTTCATTAACTAATTCAATAGCATTTATAAATTTGTCTCTTTTAAAATATGAAACAGCATTTTTATAAAGAGGTAAAATATGTTTGGGTAGTTTTTCTTTAGCTTTAAAAACTCGTAAATTTGGATTTTTATGTAAATTTATACTTTCAATCAAAAGTTTTGATTTATCTTTATCACTTAGTTTATTTTTTTTAGATGAGTGCTTTTTAATTTCTTTGGAAATTTTTTTAAATTTTTTGCTATTGTCATGATTTGAGGAACTACTTTCTTTAAAACTTGAATCTGCTACCTTACTTGATTCTGTTTGATCATCATCATTATTAATTAAAAATTTCTCTTTTTTTTCTAAAACACTAAAAAGCTCATTAATGTCTGATGAAAAAACTTTAGGCTTAGTTGTTTTTATGATATCATATAAATAAATGTTATTTGAACTTATATTTGCTAATAATTCATCTCCCGTATTTGAAAAACATAGATTTGTACAACTTGAAGAGAAATCATTTTTTTTTTTAGTTGATACGCTCGTAAAGTATTTAACACAGCTTTCAGGTAAATTATCTTCATTAACACCAAAACTTGGTTGAGTATAAACATTCTTTGTATAACAAAACAAAAAAAATTAGAAAAAAAAAATTAAGGAAAAAAAAATAGCTTACAGTTAATCTAATCATTCTACGATCATAAAGTCGAATATATTGATCATTAGCTCCTACAGCTATGTATTCATTACGAACTTGATTACAAGCAACAGACGAAAATCCTATACGAGATCCACAATGGTTTTTTAAATTAATTAAAACATTAGAAATTTCTTCTTCTTTACATATATGATTTTGCCTTATATCTGTTTGTAATATTATACCATCTTCTCCAGCTGACCAAACTAAATTTGGCTCATTAATTGAAGTTGCTAGTTTTTTAACTCGATTTTTATGACATGTACATTGAGATAGATGTTTATGAGTAAAATAATCATGTAAAATAATTTTAGAATCTCCAGCTCCACTTATTAATAAATTTTCATGATTGAATTCTAAGAATTTTACAGCAAAAATATTACCAGTATGATGCGAATGAAATTGTGTTTTTTGTTTTTTTTTGAATGGATCCCAAATAATAATATTACAATCATCTGATCCACTACATAATAATCTGTAAAAAAAAAAAAAATTTAAATCTTTAAATAGAAAAAAAAATAGAAAAAAATAAAATAAAAAAATAAACTAACGTTCCAGAATGATTCCATTCGATGCAGTTTACACATCCCTCATGTCCCTTTAAAATAAAAAAATTAAAATAAATAAAAAAATTAAATTTAAATTACCTGAAGATTTCCGTATAATTGAAGTCTTTTAATCAAATTATCTGTGATACAATTTTTACGTTGAAAAGCAATAGTCCTATCATCTATTTGATTGAAAATATTATTATGCATAATTTTATATTCTTTAATAATTAAATTATCATTTCCAAAATTTGAACAGACAAAAATTATTTATTTGAAATATGATAGTTTTGTAGATTCAAATTAAATTTTTTATAAAAAATTTTTTAAGTAAAATGCTTCTTAATTTGAAATCTAAAATAAAATGCATAAATATTTTTCTATTTATGAAGAAATTTCTAACTTAAATAAATAATTTTCACTTAGTTTATTTGAATTTTTTTGACTTAAATTTAAATTAATATAATTTCAAATTTAAAGTTTAATCAAAATATTTTTATTTATAGTGAAGTAGAAAAACAGAGCCTCAAAAAAATTTAAGTTACTTTTATAAACTTTAGAAATAATTGACAACAAACTAACAGCGCAGAAGCATTAATTTTTGGACGCAACTGCAAAATAGAATGTTTGTAATAATAGCGCATGTGCAATATAAAGAAAATGATAACTTTTTTTTAAAACTTTTTTTCCAATTTTCTTTTAAATGTTTCGATAAAAATAAATAAAAAAATAAAAATAAATAAAAGAAAAAACGTAAATTTTTAAACCATAAAAACAAAAAATAAATAAAAAAGACAAATTAAGTTATTTGATACTTTTTAACAAATGAAAAAATTAGAAAACTAAATAAAATTTATTCTTTTAAAAATGAATAATTAGTACCAACAGGTGTTATATAATTAGATGGATTATCCATAGGTGGTAAAAATGATGATAATGAATTTATATCATTTTGTTGTGGATTTTGTTGTAACAAAGCTTGATTTTGAATTGGTAAAACTATTTGTTGACTAAAATTATTTATTGAACCTAATAAATTATTTGCATTTAATTCTGACATAGTTGAATTAAGATTTGGATCTTTATTTGATACGTGATAAATTGTAGGTGTACCATAATTATTGATAGAATGATGGTGATGATGATGATGAAACGAATTAGAAAATAAAGCATTATTGCTATGGTTTTGTATATTACTATTTGAAGAATTAGTAAAATTAATTTCATTAGATAAATTAGTAAAATTTTTAAAATTTAAATAACGTTGCATCATATTATTATGTATAATACCATGTGCACAAAATAAACTATTGTTAGGTGTACTTTGATTTGTTAAACTTTGAATTTGATTGAAACTTTGATTATTTGCTATTGCAAAATTAGGATTCAATTCAAAATTGCACATTTGCTTTATTGGATAATTATTTATTGAGAAATTTGTTGAAGGTATATTTTGATTTAATTCTCTTATAGAATTCAGTGAATTAACAATATTATTTTGATGTATTTCTTGAACTTTTAAATTATCTTTCATTTGAGGTAGATTAAGAGATTCAGTTTGAGAAGAATTAATTTTTTCATAAAATTCAGGATTCGAGTTTTTGATTGAATCATGTTTTTCAATTGTTTGTATATTTTCATTTTTTTCAAAAATGCTAGGATTAGAAAAATTGATTAATTGACTAAGTTGTATTTTAGGTATTTCTAAACTATCAGAACTTAATGAACAATTTTGTTGTTGTCTAACATAATTACGTCTAGAATTAATTTTTTGAAAAAATTTTTTTTTACGATCTGCTTTACGTTGTCTTGCTTCTAATGGACTATAATAATAACCAGGATATTTTTGCATATGTTTTGTATAAGCTTCATCTGCTAAACGATGAAAATGAGATTTTTCATCTAATTTCATTTTACGCCATTCATCTCCTAATATTTTACTTATTTGTTTATTAGTATATTGTGGAAATTGATTTGCTAATATTTTTCTATTTTGTTGTCCAAAAATCATAAATGCATTAGGAGGTCTAGGTATTCGTTTTTCTAAATCAGAATTTGAATTTGTAAATTCTTTTTGATTAATTTCACTCAAATCATTTAAATTATTCAAAATATTATAATCTGATTCGCTGTTCTTATCCTTAATAACTTGACAAATATCATCATCAATTAAATTTTGATCAACAATAGAATTTTTGATAAAATTTTTAGGTTGATTTGATTGATCATTCAAATTAAAATTATTTGATTGTGCATCAAAATTTTTTATAGCATTTGATTCATTATAAGAGTAAAAAACTGGATTTATTTCAGTATTTTGAAAATTATTATAAACTTGTAATTGATCATTTTTTTTTGCTAATTCACCTATTTTATCAACATTTTCTATATAATTTAATTGATTATCATTTTGAATTTCCAGTGACTTATTTGAACATTCTTGGTTAATTGAAATTTCTTGATTATTTGAATTTTTTTCATCATTAATACTAATGAAAATATTTTTAGGTTCAAACATAATCATAATCAGAGTAATCTAATAATAAAATTAAAAAAAAATTAGTAAAAGAAATAGAAAAGTAGATAAAACAAAAAAGTAGGTTTAAAGTATTTATTACTATAAATGAAATTTAAATAAGTATCCAGGAAAAAAAATTTTATGGTTAAGAATCTTTCTAAATTAAAACTAACCTAAATGATCAGTTTTTTTCTAATCTAGGTAAGAACCTAAAAAAAAAAAAAAAAAATTTCAAAGGATAGTCTAAATGAACATCATCAATTTTAAGTTAGATAGGCTTTAAGTCTTTTAAATCAAAAATCTTACCTTAAATTTATATATTTATGGTTTGTTTTTAGTTTTTCAAAATGAAAAAACCATTTTTTAATTTAGTTTAAATCTCAAGTTATTCTTGTCTGATAAATTTTTTTGTATATAAAAGTTAAAGTATCTTAAAATAAAAAACAAACTTATATCAATTTTGTCTTAATTAAATTAAAAACTTTTTCTTAATTATTTTAAATTTTAAAAAACTTTCAACTTGAAAACTTAAATAAATAGATCATTTTGTTTCTTTGTGTGTTCAGAATAATAGTATCCCAAGTGCTCAAAAAAAAAATATATTTAAACTCAAATTAACCTGTCAGAGAACTTAAAATAAATAAACAAATAAATAAGCTAAATAAAATGCAGTTTAAATTTTGGCTTTAAAAACATGTTAATAAATAAATAAAAAATCAATCAAAATTGAAATTTTGTAACTTCTTCAAATTTATTTAAAATTTTTCCTTTTAATTATAAAGTTTGAAAATTGATCATTATGAATGATAAACTTTGATTACATTTGAGTTTTCGTTTTTAAAAAGAAAAAAATTTTTAAATCTGTCAAAACTTTTGATCCTTCAAATAAGCGAACTTAGATACAAAAAAAAAATAATATTCAAAATAATTCAAAACCTTAAATAACAACTTAATTTCATTAAAAATAAATTATTATTTTAACTAATTTAAACCTAAAAATATTAATTTTTTTTACTTTTTGTTTTCTTAGACCAAGCATTCATTAATGAATAAGCAAATGTAAGTTCAGCAATATGTAATTGCAAAGCAATAAATAAAAATCCATACCAAAGTAAAGATACTGGAAAACCCTGCCAAGTTTCATTTACTAACTTTATATCTTTTGTATTATAATATTTGACTACATCATCAAAATTGATGAAAAATGCATAAAAAACAGGTATAAATGAAAAAGAAATCAACATTCCAACATAAACTTTCATTAAACTCTTAGAATTTTTTTGCATTGATCTTTTAGCTACAAATGAAAATAAGAATGATATTGTCCATAAAAATTCCCATAATTTTGGTTTAGGTATATATAGTTCTTGTAAAGCTAAAATGAAAATATCCATTTTATCTAAAATATTATCCATTAATTTAACAGCCATTAATAAAAATAGAAAAAGATGAATAACAAGACATGTTGATAATCGATGTTTATTAGTTGCACTAAAACAAACAAAAAATTAAATTAAAATTCCATATTTTCTAAAGAATCTTACCTTAATTGATAATGGGAAGCAACAGTCTGCCTATGCATAAAATCATTTCCATCTGTACCTAAAATTGTAGGACCTTTTGAAGACATTTTAAATAAAAAACTATGGCAGAATAAAAAAAATACTAAATGGTTAAGTTTACTTTAAAAATAAATAAAAACCAAAAATAAACTTGACAACATGCTCAAAAAAAAAGCGCTAAACTTAAAAGAAGAACAAAAAATGTTCCAGAACCACCAATTGTGCGGGGGTTTTCTTATAAATAAAAAAAAATTAATTAAAACATGCGCTATCTTAACTAAAATTATTTTTTTTTTAAATCCATTATATCCATTAAATCTAATTTATTTTAATAAAAATAATTAACTAAACATTAACAGTTATTTATCTAGTTTATTAATAAAAACTTTAATAGTTAGTTAAAGTTAAATGCCAATTTATATGAAAACAATTAACTAATTTTGTCAAAAAGGTATTTTTAAAGACCATATCCACATTTTATGTTCATACTAAAGGCTACTTTTTTTTTACTTCAAAAGAATTAATATTAACTTTCATTATTTCCCATAATTTCATTCTATTCAGTTTTATCTTTAAAAAAAATTTATTACAAGGTAAAATTGTTTATTTTTATTATTTTTTAATCACTCTCTTTTAATTAATGTCAAAGCCAATAGAATATCTACATTTATGTTGTACGTGTTAACTACTATGTGCTCATCAATGTATTGATGCAATTGTAATTTAGGTATTTAAATAGAAAAAGACACAATTTTCAACTAGGTAAGTGAAACTTTAGTTTTTAGATTGTAAAAAAAAACTAATTAATCTTATGAACACAATATAAATCTTTCTTGATCAACTCAACCAAAGTTTCAAAATTAATAAATTTTTATTATACCAATTTACCCAAATTAATTATACTGTATGATTTTCTCATCAATAGTAATACTTTTACTTGATCAATACACATAATATATCCATGAAACAATCCCCTTTTTCATCTTACTATTTAGGCCATGTGAATTAAAATCTAAAAAAATTTACTTTGCTAAACTATTATTTTATTCAGAATTAAAAAATAAATGGTAAATACTATAATAAAATCTTGTAATCATCAAAAACTCCTCGACACCAAATCTCATTTATTTTAGCAACAATAATTCAAAAAGCAATTCACCTAATTCTTAATCAGAAATACTAATTATTTAATGATTTTTCGAAAGTTCATAATTCATTAAAAACAAAAGTTAGTTTATGGCGTAAATAAAAATATTGATACATGGCTTTTTCAATGGCTTAAAACTCAATATTACTAAAGAAAATTAGTACAAAAATAATCTAGCTAACTGTTTTTTAGGATGTGTATTATTTGAAATAAAAAATCTTAAGAAACTAGAAAAGATGTGAAAGTTAGCTTCAAAAAAAAATATTGAGATAATTTAAAATTAAAATTGATGAACAGATTAAATAAATTGTTTCAATTACGGAATTATTAATTTAAAAAAAGGTAAAGTAAAAATTGAGTCAAAACACGCTAATTCAAAACTTTATTTTCAAAATCAAAAAGAAAAATTTTCGATAAATAAATCTACAGATATATAACGTAAGAATTATAAATGTTATAATATTAAAAAAGGTATTTTTAAGAAAAAGCTCTCATTAAAAAAAATTTTTCTATAGTTTTCAAACAAATTACTAAAACTATTTGATAGAATAATTTTATTAACATTGAATAAAAATTTCATTCTTTTGAATATAAATGTTGAAATACTTTATTTAAACAATAAAATCTTTTTATTTAAAAATGAAATTAAAATATGACATACACTAATGAATAAAACAACTAACACTTTACAATTGTTTAAAAAAAAAGAAAACAAATAATAACAAAGAGATTAAACAAAAATAATAAAAATCTAAAAATAGCTTATGCTTTACAACGTCTATCTCAGCTACAATAGACGTTGAAGCTAAGCATATAAACGGCTCTCTTGCCTTATGCTTAATATTTAACAATAAATAAAAATAAATTATTGTAAAATTAATTTCTATCAAATCTTAATTTAAAATTTTTTGAAAGATACAAATAAGTTATCATCAAAAAAAATTTTTTAGAATGCTGAATTACTAACATAAACTAATGTAAATTTATAAATTTTCATAAAGCTAGACTCACACGCTCTAAAATGTTTGAAACATATCTTATTTTTTAAACATTGAACAAATATTTTTTAGAGCGCTTGCGCAAAAACTTGGTCAAATTTTGAAAAAAAAAGTTTAATGTTTCAAAAAAAAAGTTTGCAATTTTTTGCTTAAAAAATATTTTTTCAATTCATAAGTTTCGTTGGTTGCTAGGAATCTTAAAGTAACTGCAACTCTATCTTCAGTTGATATGACATCAACTCTTGTTTTCTGCCTATTTAAAGTAGGCCTTACTAAATCACATAGTTTTTGAAAAGAAGGCTCATCTAATCTTAAAAAATTTTTAGTTGTGAAAGTACCATTTATTTTCAGTTCATTAATCAATTGATGATAATACCCATAACCTTTTCTTTTTAAAAACTGATCATTTATCCAAACTTCTCTTTTATTAATTTCAACTTCCTCATCACTAGAAGTATCTAATATTGTGAGAAGTGCAATGGCTTTTAATTTGAACTTCATTTTAATTAATTAAAAAAAAAACAGTTTCAAGTTCAAATGCTTTTGTTTAAAAAAAATCTATGAGCGGTTAAGAAAAAAGTTTGAAACTTAAAGCTCAAAATTTTTTGTTTCAAACTTATTTTTTAGAGCGTGTGAGTCTAGCTTAAAGGATTAAATGTATAAGCACATACTAGAAAAAAAGTTTCTATTTTTAGACAAAAATAACACTTTTTACATTTTTACTATAAAAATAAAGTTTACCTAAAAATAAAATATTATTTGTTATTTTGAGTTCTTAAGTAGATACTAAAAAGTTAAAATGAATTTTAAGAAAATTTTTGATAGTTTATCTGATCGACAAATGTTACAAAACAATGTCTTCAATCAAAATTATTATAAAAATATCATAATCAATTCATTCTTTGATTCTGGTAAAATATATGAAAAAAAAATCCCTCAGCATTCGGATTTTTTAAATAGCATAGGATTTTCAAAAAATGGTAACTTTTTGTTTTCAGGTAAAAATTTTTTCAGTTTTTTTTTGTTTTTATTTTTAATAATTAACAGGAGGAAACTATTTAACTATTTGGAATATTGATACACTTTCAAGTATTAATTCTTTGAAGCATAAAGATAGTATTCAATTTTTTCATCCAACTAATGATTTTGCCAGAATTTATTATTCAACTTTAATTTCTATTTTTGTCATAGACATTGAAACTTTTCAAAAAATATACAGAGCAGATATAGCTTGTAAAAGATCCGTCTTGATAAATAAACAAAACCCTAACTTGGCAACTATTATTTTCAAAAAAAGACTAGTGACATTAGATTTTAGAGAAAAAAAAGAAAATTATGTCCCTATAAATGAATTTATATATGATATTTATCTATTAGATAACCATCCTATTAAAGATAATATTTTACTTGTTACAAATAATTATAACCAACTCTACTCTGTCGACTTGAGAAATTATAAGCCTGATTTTTACTATGATTTTAGTTGGTCATGCACTGGTCAGAAATATGCAAGTTATAATGCATTTGGAGACAAAATATTTGTTACGTCTTTAAAATCAAATCCTCATTTATACATAAACAGAAAATATGATCCTATTTGTGAGTTCAAAAAAGATTGTTGTCCTCCTAAGTCTTTTACAGTAGGGTGTTGCTTTTCTGGCCCAAATGAGGAGTATGTTGTTAGTGGATCATTAAATCTTCATTCTCATTTGTGGAAAATTCCTGATGATAAAAAAAAAGTAATTGATTCACCAACAACAATTTTTAATTGCAATTGTCGGAATTCTTCAGATCAATTTCATTATAATGACAAAAGGTTTCTTTTTGGATCAAGTTCTTTGGGAAAGATAAGTTTGTGGAGTATGTTTTAATTCATTTGAAGAAGAATATTGTTTTTAAAAATTACATTTGGAATATTTTTGTCTTTTTTTTTTCGAAAATGTTTTCCTATTTGTTATCACATTACAATTCTCGTTTAATAATAATTTATAAAATTAATAAAAAAATAAAATTAAACACATTAGTGAAATATAATAAATTAGCATAGTTTGTGTGATTTTATTTATTACCATCGTGAGTATATCAAGAAGTTGAAAACTTTGTATTTAAAAAGCATCTAACCTGACATCTAGATTTATAACTTTGCTTATTCTTTTAAATCATCTTGGTTAAAAGATAATTTTAACCAAGATGTAAAAAATCAAAATCTTGGAATTGAAATAACTAATTCGAAGAAGAAAAAAATAGATATCCAAGTTAGAAGAGAAAAAAAAAATTTTAAAAATAAAAAAAGTACAAAAAAGTTTTTTTCAAAACCAACTAGACAAGAAATTGTAAACTTTTATAAAGAAGCTAATATTAAATAATAAAAATTTGTTGATTGTTAATTTTTTTTAAATTTTAATTTAAGTTTTAGTGGTTTTTAAATTTTATTGTTTGTTTATTTCACTTCTTTAAATTTTTTGTGTTTTTGTGTATATTTTTCAATTTTCCGTGTTTAAGTTTTAATTAATTTTCTAAAATTTTGTTGTTTTTTTATTTCTTTTTGTTGTGTTTCTTTGATATCTTATGAAGTGTTTTGTGTTTTTTTCACTTTGTTGTTTTCTTAGTTTTCCAGTTTTTTAATTGTTCTTAAATTTTTTTTTTAACTAGGTGGTAGTAGGAGTTGTTTTTTCATTTACTATTTAAGAACTGAATCAACAATTTTTTTTCTAGTAATCAGTTGGACGGTTCTTATTTACAAGAAAAAATTTGAAAATTATTAGTTTTATTACACTCAGTATTTTTGTTATTTGTTTTAACATTTTTTTTGGTATACTAGTTTTTGTTTGTGTTTTGAAAATTTTTTTAGTTAATAATTTTCAGAATTTTTTTTGTTTTTATTGTTTTTTAAAGTTAAAAGGTGTTTTTTAATTGAAATAGTTACAAATAAAATGTCTGTTTATTTCAATACATTTTAGAATGAATTAAGTTTAAAAGGTTTCTTACAAAAAATTTAAACGAGAATGTTAATCAACATCCTTTTAACAATATCTTATTTACGAAAACTATCTGATCAAGAAAACGATCTTAATGTTGTAGAATTGGATCATAATTATAGTAAACAATGGAATAAACATCCAAATCACATAATAAACTCTAGACCAGCTAAATTTCTATTTATGGAAAATTTTCCAATGCATTTTCATAAGAGATTTAATAAAAGTTTTGACATTAATTATCAAATTGTAGATGATGAACTTTTTCATCAAAGAAGCTATTCAATTAAAAATCAAAAAAATAATTTTTGAAAAAGATCAAAATGAAATGAAAGAAGACTTAAATATTTTTTCAAATCAAAACTGAACTAGTAAAATGTATAAATTATATTCTGACACAATAAAAATATTAAACTCAGATGTGTTAAATAGACTGTCTTTTGTAGATAATAAAAATTGAAATTAAATTAAGAAAAAATTAATTGATAAGACAAGTTCAAAACTTCGCTATTTATTTTCCGCTACAGGTAATTAAAATTTTCCATTCCTAAACTGGCTACATGTAACTTTAGCAGAGAATCTTCGAATACATTTTTGTTAAATTATGTTGATGCAATACAACATTTGAGATTAAAATTACCAGCATTAGTAGATAAATTTTTCGTACCTGTTAAATCTAATCCTGTTTTAAGCACAAAAATAAGTAAGCAAATTATGCAAGCAGATCCAATTCAAGAAACTTTGAATAACTACAAACCGAAAAGACAAGTTGGTAATCCATTATTTTTAATAGTACCAAAAGGTCCACAAATAGCACATTAATTAACATCAAATAGAATGAAACATTGACTAAACATTTTGATTCTTTAGGTAAAGTAATAAATTAATATTTTGACTTAACAATTAATATTTAAAATTATCAGCTTGTGTGTTTTTGAAATCCTTTCAAAGCCGTTAGATTGAGCTGATAAAATAAACAAAAAAAAATAAACAAATCATAAAAGTAAAATAAAGTTGTGTTTAAAAACAAAAGTTTTATTTTAAAAATAAAATATTTTCTAACTTTTAATAAAAATTTAATAATAATAATAATCAATTAATTTAACAATTAATTTTCTGTTTGAAAACTTAATTTTTTTATACAAAGTTTCATGAAAACAAATTTTTACTTTTTAATTTAAAGTAATCAAAGTTCAAATGAAATTTATATGCTAAAAAACTGATAAAAAAAATTGCGAAATCCGTTTGTGAATTAAAATAAAAAAATTCGTTTTATTTCTAATTAAATATCTCTTTACTTTAAACAATAAAAACTTGTTATAAATAACTTTATAAACTTTTTAAAAGTTAAACTTTTAGAAAAGTTTTAATTTACATAATAAAGTATTTTAACAACTTTAAATATACATTTTTAAATACAAAATAATACTAATTCAAAAAATCATAAATTTCATCAGCAATACATCTGTCTACATTAGATTGAGTTATTGTGTTACATCTTTTTTTGTTGCTATAAACAATTGATCTATAATTTGCACATCCAAAAACAATTAATCCTGTCTTTGCTTCAGTAGTTCTTTCTCTAAAATCTTCCATATCGTCTAAAGTGCACATTGTAGAGTTTTGACCAATTATAAATAAAGTTGGAACTCTTCTAATTCTAATTTAAAAAAAAATTATTAAATATAAAATAAATTTTACAAATTTACTTACGAATTGTTTTTCGTCAATAAAATCTGAGCTTGTGAAATTAAGATTTTGATTGACTTGACGATCTTGCGATGTCTCGTCGTCCGCCACTAATAAATTGAAATAATGAATAAAATCCTTTTTAAATTCTTTGACTTTCACAATATTTTCTTTTTCATTAAGCAAATTATTAAATAATTTTTTTACTAATTTTTTTAATAATTTGCCATTACTAAACTGGCTACATGTAACTTTAGCAGAGAATCTATCGAATACATTTTTGTTAATTTATGTTGATGCAATACAGCATTTGAGATTAAAATTACCGGCATTAGTAGATAAATTTTTCACACCTATTAAATCAAATCCTGTTTTAAGTACAAAAATAAGTAAGCAAATAGTGCAAGCAGATCCAATTCAAGGAATTTTGAATAACTACAAACCAAAAAGACTAGTTGGTAGTCCATTATTTTTAATAGTACCAAATGGTCCTCAAATAGCACATCAATTAACATCTCAAAGAATGAAACATTGGCACAACATATTTGGTTCTTTAGGTAAAGTAATAACAATTAATATTTCAAGTATGAAATCAGGTGTTAGAACTTCAAGCTGTTTAAAAGAAATAAGATACGCGGTAAAAGAAAAAATAAATGAATGTAAATTAAGCTTTAGTGAAAATCGTCCATTGGTGCTGGTTGGTTTTGGACACTCTTCTTTGATAGCTGCAAGTTGTGCATTAGAAAGTTATGGACAAATTTCTGCGACAATATGTCTAGGTTTCCCTTTAACAGGAATTAATGGTTTCAGAGGTGTAAGTTGTGAGTTTTTATTTTGTACTAAAAATTAATTTTTTTTTTAATTAGGATTTAGATGATCCTTTATTGGAAACAAGTGTTCCAACTTTATTCATAATTGGTCAAAATTCTACAATGTGTACTTTAGACGATATGGAAGATTTTAGAGAAAGGATAACTAAAGCAGAGACAGGATTGATTGTTGTTGGAGGTGCAAATGATAGATTAATTGTTTGTAGCAATAAAAAAAGATTTAACTCAATAACTCAATCTATTGTAGACAGATGTATTGCTGATGAAATTTATGATTTTTTGAAATAGTATTATTTTGTATTAAGTGTTTATTTAAAGTTATTTGAAAATACTTTATTATGTAAATTAAAATTTTTGTAAAAAAATGTATATAATTAGAAAATAAAAAAATTTTTTAAGAATAATAGATGGCTGTTTCTTTTTTCTTAAGAATGAGTTTTAATCTAGTCATGATATTAATTTTACATAACAGATTAAAATTTTTCCAGTTTTATTGATTTCTAAAATCAAAATTAAAATCAAGTTTTAATAAATTAATTTAACAATTAATTTTCTGTTTGAAAACTTAATTTTTTTAAACAAAGTTTCATGAAAACAAATTTTTACTTTTCAATTTAAAGTAATCAAAGTTAAAATGAAAAACCCAATTTATATGATAAAAAACTAATAAAAAAAATTGCGAAATCCGTTTGTGAATTAAAATAAAAAAATTCGTTTTATTTTTATTTTAAATATCTCTTTATAAAAATTTTTCAGTTACAACTAACAGTTTTAACATTTTTAACAATAAAAACTTGTTATAAATAACTTTATAAACTTTTTAAAAGTTAAACTTTTAAAAAAGTTTTAATTTACATAATAAAGTATTTTTTAACAACTTTTAAAAAACATCTTTGAAACACAAAATAATACTAATTCAAAAAACCATAAATTTCATCAGCAATACATCTGTCTACAATAGATTGAGTTATTGTGTTATATCTTTTTTTGTTGCTACAAACAATTAATCTATAATTTGCACATCCAAAAACAATTAATCCTGTCTTTGCTTTAGTAGTTCTTTCTCTAAAATCTTCCATATCGTCTAAAGTGCACATTGTAGAGTTTTGACCAATTATAAATAAAGTTGGAACTCTTCTAATCTAACTAAAAAAAAAATAATTAAATTTTTTTACAAAATAAAAACTAACAACTTACCTATGAAACAATTTATTCCTGTTAAAAAGAAACTTAGACATATTGTTGTAGAAGTTTGTCCATAGCTTTCTAATGCACAACTTGCAGCTATCAAAGAAGAGTGAACAAAACTAACCAGTACCAATAGACGATTTTCACTAAGCTTAATTTACATTAATTTGTTTTTTCTTTTACCACATATCTTATTTCATTTAAACCACTTGGAATTCTAACACCTGATTTTATACTTGAAATATTAATTGGTATTACTTTACCTAAAGAATCAAAAATGTTTAGTCAATGTTTCATTCTATTTGATGTTAATTAATGTGCTATTTGTGGACCTTTTGGTACTATTAGAAATAATGGATCCGCTTGCATTATTTGCTATTTTATTTTTGTGCTTTAAACAAGATTAGATTTAACAGGTACGAAAAATTTATCTACTAATGCTGGTAATTTTAATCTCAAATGTTGTATTGTATCAACATAATTTAGCAAAAATGTATTCGAAAGATTCTCTGCTAAAGTTACATGTAGCTAGTTTAGTAATGACAAATCAATAGCTTAGTTTTTAACTTGTTTTATCCATTAAGTTTATCTTATAAATCAGACCTAAATACTAGAAACGTTGTTGATTCAGTTCTTGCTAACTAAAAACAAGCACTTCACCCTCTAGTGAATAAGTAAAAAATCACTAGTTAAATAAAGTTTTGAAACTAGATGTCAGGTTAGCTACTTTTTAAATACAAAAACTTAAGCAAAAACTTAAAAAAAATTTGCTATAAATTCAAGAGTAAATTTTTTATAGTTTTAGTTTAAAAATGTATATTAAAGAGTTAATAGAAGAATATGAAAATGCTAAAAGACACAATCGTCATTTTCTTTCTAATTTTTTATTAAAAAAATTAGTAAAAAAATTATTTAATAATTTGCTTAATGAAAAAGAAAATATTGTGAAAGTCAAAGAATTTAAAAAATTTATTCATTATTTTAATTTATTAGTGGCGGACGACGAGACATCGCAAGATCGTCAAGTCAATCAAAATCTTAATTTCACAAGCTCAGATTTTATTGACGAAAAACAATTCGTAAGTAAATTTGTAAAATTTATTTTATATTTAATAATTTTTTTTTAAATTAGAATTAGAAGAGTTCCAACTTTATTTATAATTGGTCAAAACTCTACAATGTGCACTTTAGACGATATGGAAGATTTTAGAGAAAGAACTACTAAAGCAAAGACAAGATTAATTGTTGTTGGAGGTGCAAATTATAGATCAATTGTTTATAGCAACAAAAAAAGATGTAACACAATAACTCAATCTAATGTAGACAGATGTATTGCTGATGAAATTTATGATTTTTTGAATTAGTATTATTTTGTATTTAAAAATGTATATTTAAAGTTGTTAAAATACTTTATTATGTAAATTAAAACTTTTTAAAAGTTTAACTTTTAAAAAGTTTATAAAGTTATTTATAAAAGTTTCAAACAGAAAATTAATTGTTAAATCATTATTAAATGTTTATTAAAAGTTGTTAGAAAATATTTTATTTTTAAAATAAAACTTTTGTTTTTAAACACAACTGTATTTTACTTTTATGATTTGTTTATTTTTTTTTTTTTTTATTTTATCAGCTCAATGTAACGGCTTTGAAAGGACTTCAACACAAGAAAACACACAAGCTGATAATTTTGCTGTAGGATAAGACGCCTAGCTGAAGGCAGCTTTTAAATTAGCCGATACTTCGGCTTAGAAGTTTTTTTAGTACCGATGGCTATTGGAAGCTGTTTTGCTAAGGTGATAGTGTAAACAGCCAGTACTCTTTTTTAAAATTAAGTCAAATCAAACCTCAAAATCTAAAATATTAAATAAAATAAATGGTTATCAACAAAATAATTTATCAAATAAAACAGGTTATAATCAATCTACAAATTAGCAAAATCAAATTAACCTAAATTTTAATAAAAATTTAAGTCAATCAATAAACAAAAATGAAATTATTTCAGGAGTAAAGGATTTAAATGTATCTGAAATATCAGTTAAGTCGTCACCAATAGATTCAAATGATAAACAAAATGAAATTGATTATTTAAATGGTTGTATATCTACATTAAACAATAATTTAGAAAAAACAAAAAATGAAGTTCAATTAGAGAGGAAAAAATTAAAAGAATTATCAGAAAATAGTAAAGTTGCTGAAGAAAAATTATTAAAGAAAATTGAATTTTTAGAATCAAAAATATCATTTCAAGAACATGATATTAACACTAATAAACATAGAACTACAATTTTAAATTCAACAGCAAATATACCTTCAAAATCGTCGATAAAAAATGAAAATAAAAGTTCTATTTCAAGAAATGATTATGCATCAAAAAAATCTAAAATAACATTCAATGAAAAAACTAAAATTAAAAATAAAATAATACCTGAAACATTAATAGATATAACAGATATAGATTTTAATTCTCAAATTAAATCAGATTCAGATGAATCTGTAGTACCAGCAACACAAAATGATCAAGAGAATATAAGGCAATTTGAATTAAAATTTAAAGAAACTGATTTTTTTGATGATTCTGATTTAGATGATTATGTACCACCAACACAAGCAATAGATAAAACTAATAAAACAAAAGAAATTAATTTTGAATTTTTAAGTTCAGATGAATCTTTAAATGAAGATACAAATAGAAATAATAAAAAAATAAAAACTAATCAAAGTGATGAAATTGAAATTTCAAATGAATTACCAGTAAAAGTTGAAAAAAATTTTGTAAATTTTGATTATATAAAATACTCAGTTTATGATACATTATTTAGTAATGAATTTAATTTATATAGTGAAGGAACAAATCAAAATTTTGATATTATTTTGAAAAAATGTTTTTCATCTAATTTTTGTGAAACAATAAAGAATTTTGAATTAAGTTTTAGGAATATAAATGAAGAATTAATATTAACATTACTTTATGAATTTGATTTAAAATCAAATATACCTGAATTAACTTTTAAGATGTTAACAGAAACATCAGCCAAAGATATTGTTTATAAAATTTCTAATAAATGCTTAATATTAAATGCAGAAGATAAATATTCCAGTGAGTATTTGAAGATATATTAAACTTAATGAATAGATTTTGATTTCAGTTAATAATAACTTAATTGATTGACTAACTTAATAAATTAAATATAATTTACTTGATACTAATTATTATCATAAATATTAAAACTCAAATTAACATAAAATCATTTAGATTCATAAATTTTTTAATTAACTGAGAATTTTTAACTAAAGTTCCTTTCAATTTTACTTACTTTAACTTAACTTTAAATTTTATTCTCTTCTCATATAAATAGAAATATTAACTCATATTAACTTTACTTTCAGATAATAGAACTGTTTTAAATAAAATTTCAGAAAGTTTAACTTTAAATAAAAATGGACAAAATTCAACTTCAACTGAATATTTAAGTTTTTGTTATTTTATTTTCCTCTTTTTAAATAAATATACTGCTGAAGGTAATAACATAATAGAATTTCATAATTTTGAATGTTCTTGTTGAAAGAGGTAAAGTTGTCATTAATATTTTTTTATTTAAATTAAACTTTTGTTTTTTTAGGTTTACGAATATATATGATTTTAGTTTAATTGAAAAATACTCAATGTCAGTTTATGGGCAAAAAATTTTTGAAGAAGTATTAAAAAAAGACAAATATTTTGGAAGTAAATGTTCAAATTTAATTATGGCTATTTCTAATATTTTAATAGCAAACACTAATAATAAAAATCGTCATGATATTAAATATTTCAGTGATAAACATAGTGTAATTCATATTCCTCCTAAAGATCCAAATAGATCTGTAATTGACATTGTTGCTGTTTTTGAACCATTATCAAGAGGAGCTCAAAAAATAACTTCAATTTTATTAACTTTACAAACAGTAATTAATGCAAACATAAAAATTTTCTTAAATTGTATAGATAAACATTCTGAAATGCCTTTGAAAAATTTTTATCGTTATATAATTAATGAAGAACCTAATTTCTATGAAGAAAGCAAAAATGGTTGGCCTCAAAACACTGGTCTTTTTGAATCTATACCCACATCTCCTTTATTTACTTTAGGCATGATTACACCAGATAATTGGTTAGTAGAGTCTGTTTCTACACCTTATGATTTAGATAATATACATCTTGATGAAGTTGAAGATATTGGAATATTTGCTGATTTTGAATTAGAACATTTATTATTAGAAGGGCATTGTTTTGAACAGTCAACAGGAAATCCACCAAGAGGGTTACAATTTATTTTAAATACTAATTCTTCTTTGAATTATGATAAAAATCAATTAAATCAAAAAAATAAAATACAAGATACAATTGTTATGGCAAATTTAGGTTATTTCCAGCTTAAAGCTGATCCAGGTGTTTGGAACTTAAATTTAAGACCTGGAAGAAGTAACGATATATATTCAATAGTTAATCATGAAAATACAGATCCTTCTTCAACAAATGAAAATGTTGTTTTTATAATTAGCAACTTTTTGTCTAATGTAATTAAAGTTAGAGTATCTAAAAAACCTGATAAAATTAATGACCAAGTTTTGTTTGATGACGATGATGATAGCCAAAATTCTATTTGGTCTTCAATCAGTTCTTGGACAAATTCAATGGGCAATAATCATGAAAATACAATGAACCAATTAAATGAAGCTCAAAAAGACTCTGAAAGATTAAATATATTTTCTGTTGCTTCTGGTCATCTTTATGAACGATTATTACGTATTATGATGTTGTCTGTATTAAAGAATACAAAAACACCAGTTAAATTTTGGTTTTTAAAAAACTATTTATCTCCTACGTTTAAAAATATTTTACCTTTAATGGCTGAAAAGTATAACTTTGATTATGAACTTGTACAATATAAATGGCCAAGATGGTTACATCAACAAACTGAAAAACAAAGAACAATTTGGGGCTATAAAATTTTATTTTTGGATGTATTATTTCCACTTGACGTTAAAAAAATAATTTTTGTAGATGCTGATCAAGTTGTTAGAACTGATTTAAAAGAACTTAAAGATTTTGATTTAGGAGGTGCACCTTACGGTTATACACCATTTTGTGATTCAAGAAAAGATATGGATGGTTTTAGATTTTGGAAACATGGTTATTGGGCTTCTCATTTACAAGGTAGAAAATACCATATTAGTGCATTATATGTTGTAGATTTAGTGAAATTTAGACGAATTGCTGCTGGAGATAGGTTAAGAGGGCAGTATCAAGGCTTAAGTCAAGATCCAAATAGTTTATCTAATTTAGATCAGGACTTACCAAATAATATGATCCATCAAGTATCAATAAAATCATTACCACAAGAATGGTTATGGTGTGAAACTTGGTGTGATGATAAATCTAAGAAAAAAGCTAAAACAATCGATTTGTGTAATAATCCTAAAACAAAAGAACCCAAATTGACTGCTGCTAAAAGAATTTTACCTGAATGGCAAGGTTATGATGATGAAATAAGACAATTCATTGAAAAGTTTAATTATAATAAAACAAAAAATATTAATGAAAATGAGGAATCAATAGAAAAGATAAATTCAAATGATAACAAAATAGAAAATGAAGAAAGTATTCACACAGAATTGTAAATTTAAAAATATATTTTTCGAGATTGATAAATTATTTATTATTTTTAGCCTTAATCTTTTTGTAAAATTAATTTTTTTGAATTAAGTGTATATTAAAATCTTGAATTTAAACTAGTGTTTTTTAATTAACTGCGATTTTTTGATTTAATTGAAGAAAATTTTTAACTTAAAATAACTTTTACTATTCTTTAAAATAGTTTTTTATTCAATATTCAAAGATGAAAAAAAATGTAAATAAACATTTTAAAAAGGAAAATTAAAGGAATAGAGTTAAAAAAATAATTTTTAAATTTGATTTATAAGGTTTCCTTAAAAATAAGACCCTTTTGATGACACCAAAGCGTGAGCTTTCCTTTTAGGGTTTTGGTCTCAAACACATGAGAAAATATTAGCTAAGTCATAACTAGAGATATTTTAATATCTTTTATATCTAAAAACGTCATAGTATCAAAGCCAATAAAAAAGAGGTTCACAAGAGATGAAGTAATTTAAGTGAAAGCAGAAATAATAGATACTGCTGAAGGTAATAACATAATAGAATTTCATAATTTTGAATGTTCTTGTTGGAAAGAGGTAAAGTTGTCATTAATATTTTTTTATTTAAATTAAACTTTTGTTTTTTTTAGGTTTACGAATCTATAAGTCATTTTGCCATTTATGTAATGAACATTTATGATCCAAATAACAAATTGCATACTTTTTTAGTAATTGAGCTCATTACATTTTTTCAAAGTCTAAAACAAATAAATTTAAATTTTAAAGAATTTTCAAGTACTTCACGTTTTAGATGTTTTGCGATGGAAATGACTTCAAAAATTGATGAAAAATACTTAAATTTCTTCAAAATATATTGATACAACTTAATGAAAACCATTTAATATTCTGAGAATAACCAAATTCATTGTTAAAAATATTTTGAAAAATAAAAATATAATTTTGTTTATTAAAAACTCTTTCTTTAATTTACAATTACTAAATACAATAAATTGTTTTCAAGTTGTGACATAAAATAAATATTTTTCAATGAAGTTATTTTTTATCAAAAAAAAGCTGATTCCAAATTGGTTTAACAGAAAATTAAGTTAAACTAAAAAAAAAATTATTGTTATGTTTAATTTAAATAAATATTAATTTTAATATACCTTTCAATGATTGGATTTCTAAGTCCAAGTTTAATTGAACTTGAATCAGATTCTTCTTGTAATTTAAAGATTCTTGAAATTATTGAAAGTTCAGTTGATGTTGTATCGAAACCAGAAAAAGCACACCAATCATTTACAACTAAACCACCAGAAATAACATCTGATCCTCTATTTACAGTACCTGCAACTAAAGGAAGTTGCAATAATGTAGATAATTCATTCATTTCTTCAATATTAGTTTTAGGATGAACTAAACCTCCTTTTGAATAAAAAAAATAACAAAAAAATTGATAATTTTTAACTTTAAATTACCTTTATTCGATAAACAAGAAAATGTATACAAAATGTTTTTCATAAAATATTCCATAAAGAAACGATTATAAAAAAAAAGTTTAATTAAATAATTAGTGATTAGTTTTAAGAAATTAGTTTTTTAATTCATTGTTTAAGTAAATAAAATTTTAGTTAAAAAAATTTTCATCTTCAATATAGTTATAAAAGTAAAAAGTTTGACAACTATAAAGTTTTATAACTTTTAAATATTTTTTTTAATTATTTTGAAACTTTAAGATTTTCTAGGTAATTTTTATAAGATTTTAAGTTTTCCAATAAGTAGTTATTCAGAATAAAAATAATATTTGTCAAATTTGTTATGAATATGTTTACAAAATATGTTCAGCTATAATCTTTTATACAAATACCTTAATAATAATTTCTTTGAATTAATACAAAACAGCTTCATGCGACAAATTTGTATAATAATCTTTCATTTAATACGTTTTTTATTTTATAATTTTTTATATTTTATATTTAAGAATTAAAAAATATCCCTTAAAACTAAATCATTCAATACTTATTTAATTAAAAATAATTGAAAAAGCTTTAATGAAGAAAAAATAATTTTAGTTAAAATAGCAGAGGTTTTAATTAATTGTCTTTTATTTATAAGAAAACCCCCGCACAATTGGCCAGTCTGAAATGTTCTCCCTTAAGCTTACCTATAAAAAGTGAAAAATTCTAAGAAAAAAATAATTCAAGCAAAACTTAAAAAGTTAAGCTCAATAAAAAGTAGCATGAGCTCATTAAAAAAATTAAAATTTTTATGAGATGATTAAGTAAAGAACAATTTTTTTTTTAAAATTTTTTTATTAAATTAAATTCCGAATTAAGCATTAGTCGATTTATAAAAAAATTGAAATTTACAAAAAAAAAAATTAAAAAATGATTTTTGACTTTAAAATTTTAAAATTTAATTTAAAACATAAAAACATTCTTCTCTTTTTTTTTAAAAATTGATTCACCATATTTAAATAGAATAAAATTTAGAAAATCATGATCTTAAATTAGATTCGGACTTTTGAATTCATATCAAATAAATATTAACATATATTCAATATATACTACATTATTTTTAAAAAATATATAAATAAACAAGAGATGATAAACTACTTAGAATTTACAAAATATTATTTACAAATTTCTACATTTATTATAGACTTTTTTTAGATCAAATATTTAAATTAAGTTAAATTTTAAACTAAAATTTAAGTTTAGCTTGTTTTAATGAATTATCTAATTTATTTAAATTTTTGATTCGTTTCCCATTTTTTGACTTATTTTTTTTATCATTTTTCTTGTATTTATTTAAAAAGCTTGATTGATTTTTTTTGATTTCCTTTTTTTTATAATTTACAGTATTATTAACAGATGAAAGAACTTCTTTATCATTTTTAACTGTATTGACTACTTGATCTTTTCCTAAAATGTTGACTCGTTTTTTTGTGGATGGGAAATAATCTAAAAAGAAAAAAAATTTAGTTGTCTGTGAGAAAAAATTATAAAAAAAGCATCTTTGTCTTTATGTTTTACTGATGTTTTAAACTTGATAATAAGTGAAAAAAATACTATGTTCAACTTTTTGAGAAACTCAAGTTAAAAAACTTTAGATTTTATCTAAAACAAGTCTATCCTAAAAAGGGAGTTACTAATAAAAAAAAATTACGCTCTTCCTGTTACAATTCACAAGACTGTCAAGAAAAATTTTAAGTCAAAATATAGAACTGGTTCTGCATGAAAAATAGTGAATGGAGAACACTTAAGACTAGATCATTTAATTATTAAGTGAATAGCGTAGAAACAAAGAGAGGAAATATCTAATGTGGAGCATTCATCTGTAGAAATCTGAATTTTTTTTTCCTAAATAAAAAAAAGCAAGCTGTCTATTTGATAATTACATTCACACACTATTTAATTATAAAATAGTTTTTTTTCTTTCCGGTCAAAAATTTTATTTACGTTGAAATACTAATATAGTTTAGTTAATAAAAACAAAAATAACGTAGGTATAATTTAAAAAAACAAGTGAGCAAAAAACATTTTGTTAAAATTTGAAAAAGTTTCTAAAAAATATTTTCATATCTGTATCAGCACCTAAAAACTTATAATATAAAATAAATAGTTAAGAAATTTAAATTATAAGTTTAATTGATAGGTTAAAACAAATATTCAAACAAAAAAACGCCCTCCAGTTGTTTCAAAAATACCGGAATTGAAAACAGTAAATCAAAATGAATTTGTTTCAAATAAAGAAAAAGTCAATTAGCTTTTTCCTAAATATTTAAAAAAAAACTCTTTAAATACTGATAAATATCAGTTTTCAATTTTATAAATGAGATTGTAAAATGAGCAGATGTATTTTAAAGAAAATCTATATCTTTATTCTTATATCTAAACCAGGTGAAAAAACCAGAGTAATTATTGTAAGACAGATCGTTTATAGAAAGGATTTAAGTCGCATGGCAAGTTTTTTCTTAAAAAGCTAAAATTCTTAGACACACACCTTTTGAAAAAAACATATGCCAAAGATAGAGTAAAAAATAATTTGAAGTCAAAAAGGCTTGTTTAAGAAAAAAACTAAGTTTTTTTTTAACTTAAGTTTTATGTGGGTAGTTGGCAGATGATGACATTGTGTAAAACTTTTGGCGCCAAAACTTCAAAAAAATTCTTAAATAAAAGTATAACTAAGCTTTTTTTAGAATAAGTAAAGATCTTAAAGAAATGCAGGTAAACCTAAAAATTCAAAAAGCATCTGGACCATAACAGCAGTTTCTATAATAGAACTTAGAAACCTCTTGCTAATACTTGTAGTATAGTATTTAGTAAACCCATTTAAAATTTTTAGAAAATCATAGAAAATTTTCTATAACAATTGTAAACACCTTGGTACTTACTGACCATATGGTCAATAAGATAGTATTAGTAAAAAAAAAAGTAAGCAGCTGATGGTCGCAAGCTAAAATAACCATAAACCAAAAAACTAAGCGGCATAACTCAGCTGCTTTACGATCTAAATAAACTTTAAAGACGAATTTTTAGATATTCACTTGCTTAAAGAATTGAACACAGAAAAGTATTCAAAACATATGGGTATTAGAACTTGGTTTGAAAATAAAAACTTTCTCACAAAATAAAAAGTCGATTTAACTAGTTATGAAAATTCTTTTCGAAACAATGGGCGGAGAAATGTAAATAGACCTAAAAAATAGAGCTCACAGGTACATTACAAAAAATTTTGCCAAAAAAAAAAAACTACAAAATTCATAGCGTTTCAACAAAAAGTTTTTATAACACAATTATAAAGGATACTTAACTCGAACTTTACAGTTGGTCACGTAAATAAACTAACAAGGGGAGCCCGACCTTTACATATGAGCTTTTTTATTTATTTAAATAAATAAAGGCTCGAAACACATATACGTGTTCCAGAGATCGTGAGAAAAAAATTCTGAATTTTTCTAATCTTTGGTAATGTATGACTATAACAGGGCACATATAAAAAGAAATTTTAAATAAAAAAATCATTCTCCGTGGTTGAAACGATTTTAAGTGGGTCCGAATTTATAAGTTAAGATTAAAATAGGTTTCATATTAAAAAAAATACTAGCATTAAATAAAATTGAGGAAGTACACAGGTAGAATTAGAAACTTAAGTTGGCGCCAAAAATTATAAATAAGACACTTTTCAAAAACATTGAACATAAGATTTACATAAAGAATATCGTTCAAAACCAACCAAAGACAATTAAAATTTTCAAAATAAAATAACTTACCACTTATACTAGATTTGCGTTTAAGATTCCATCTGACAGGTATATTATCCGATTGTTTTGATGGTGAAACCTGTTGCTTAGCATCTAAGTTTTCAATAGTTTGTTTACTTAATGGTTTTCTTACTTCTGTAAACCATTCATAACGATTATTTTGACTATATAAAGGACAATTATTTTTAAAATCAAAATTCCATTTTTCACTTTCTTGTTTCTCTAATTCTTCTAATTGTTTTTGTACTAACTTTATATTAGCTTCATGATTAATTTCATCTTTTTCTACAAATAAAGCTCTTTTAACTGAATTTTTAGTTGCCTTAATTTTTAAAGTTTGATAATTTAAAGATGCTTTTGATATTTTAATTTGGTCAATTTTTTCTTTTTCATCCATATTGTATTTATCGTCGATGCATTGCATCACATTTGTTTTAAACGAGAACGTTGATTTAGGTAAATTTGATAAATTGTCGATGTTGCTTAACGAATTGTTGTTTTCGTCTAAATAGATGTCTAAAAAATTGCCTGACATGTCACAAGTTAATCCTTCAATTTGATTGTCGATTATCATCTTGTTGAAATAAAGTTTAAGTTCAAACACTTAAAATAAAAAAGATTAAAAATTAAAATTTTTTGAAGACTTAAAAAATAGAAAACTTTGCTTAAAAATTTTTTAAAAACTTTTGAAAACAACTCTACAAGTTAGAGGTTTTTTTACTAATGACTATTCAGCCTGAAAAAAACACAAATAAATAGGCAAGAAATATTTACTTGTTCAAACTAAAAAAAAAAAAACCTTTTTATGAGCGCCATCTCTCATAAAAAGGTTATAAGTGAAAAAAATTAGAAAAAAAAACTTCAAACAAAAGTTAATAAAATCCACATTAGTCATTTATAGTAACAAAAATTACTAACTTGACTAATTTGTTTACTCAACTTAGTAATATTTTTTTTGTACATAATTTAATTGGTTCAGTAGAATGATATTTTAACTTAAATTTATCTACATTTTTGACTTATATTTTTTCAATAATTTTTTTTGTAGAAAAATAATCTTCAGTAATTAGAGTTAATTTTTTTGATTTTTTCTAATTATATTCAAACTATACAGAATCCTAAAACTTTAAATTATTTGAATTAAAAGAAATCACAAGGAAACATAATACATGAGATAACAATAAAAGAACTTTTAAAATTAAAACATTCCTATACATGAAAAAATTTATCAAAATTTCCTAACTATATAAAACTGTATTTTTCTGATACATGAAAAATTACTGTTAGATTTTGTAACACTGAAATTTACTAACAGTTGCCAAATATAAAAAGAATGTTTTAAAATTTTTTTTTCTTTTTTCTTTGATTAAAATAATATCACCTAAAATTGCCTACACCCAATATTTTTTTTATAGTTTCTCTATTAATTGAAATAAGATATAAAATTATTTTCAAAATTTTTCTATAAAAATTAATTATCATTAAACTATTGACATCAAATAACATCTTGATATATGTAAATTTCTATAAAATTAATAATTGAGTAAAATAGAAAAAAAATAAGAAAGAAAAAAAATAAATTTATTTATAAAAGAGAAATTTATTAAGAAAGAAATAATTAAAATTGAAAAATTATTTTTTAATAAGAAAAAAATTAGAGATTTCTAGTAAAAAAAAAAGTCATTTTTAGATACAAAATAAAAATAATCTCTATTTAAAGAAAACTAAAAAGAGAAATTAATATAAGAAAAGTTAATGAGAGTAAAAATCTTAATAGAGAAAAATTAAAATAAAGCAAATTTAAAATTTCAATAAAGAAAAAAAATGAAAAGTTTAAAATTATAAAAATTTTTACCTCAAAATTGAAGAATTTATTTCTTAATCAACAAAAGATTTAAGCTTCTAAATCAATTTACAATATGGTGAACTTGTTGATCAAAAATTTAATTTAAAAAATTATTCTTAATTAAATTAGATTAAGATTTTAATTCAACTTAAAACAAATAAAAAAAAGTTCAGAAAAAGAGATAATATTTAAAAAAAAATTTAAATAAAAACTACAGTTGTTAAAAAAAACTGATAAAAAATATATTATAAATTAAAATTTGAAATTTAAAAACAGCTTTCAGTCGATAAATTTCGTTTAAAAAGTTATTTTTAAAAAAAATGAATCAATTTTTTTTTTAATTAAAAACACACAAAAGACAATGTCGCTTTAAAAGGATTTAAATGGAAGATCACATAACTTAATTTTTCAAATCCAAAGTAGTGGATGATGGTTTAAGCGCAGAAGCGTTTTCTCCTCTTTATTAGTTAATTTTTCGAAAAATAAAAAAAAAAACTCCACACACTCATTTTATTTTGTTGCTAATGGCTGCAGCTCTTTATCTTTTTCACCAAGGCAGAAAAAAAAATTTTTTTTTTTCAAAGCTGTATAAGAGTCAGCTTGCCCGCACAGCAACAAGTTTAAAAAAAGCGCATTTGATTTAAACACGCAGACTCATAATGTAGAAAAAATAATGGCGACCTGTTTGAAAAATTTTTTTTTTTTTTTACCAGCGCCATTTTTTTTTCAAATTTTACCACAAGACAAACCACATTTCTAGAGGTCGCTTTTTTATTTTGTTTATTTTTGTTTTATTTAATAATTTTGTTTTTACTTTAAACCTTATTTGCCTTATAACTTTAATATTTTTTTTTTAAAGCATTATCATGTTTTTTGATTTATATCAACAATTTCTTAAATATTGTAGGTTTCACAACTAAAAAGTAAATTTCTTTTTTATTTTAAATTTAGCATAAAATGATGTAGGTGTTGAGTTTTTTTTGAACAAGTTTCATAAATTAAAAGACATTTTCGATCACATTTTAGCTAATTTACTATATAGTATTAATTATGTTCTAATTAGATTAAAATATTTTATAATAATTAATTTTAAGGAGAAGAAAAATATTTATTTATATCTTTCATTAAATTAGTAGAAAAAGTTGCTCAATACTAAATTTATATAGATAGATGAAAAAGAAGAATCATTTGTATAAAATTAGTATTAAATTTGTTAGCAGGTAAACATTAGAAATAAAATTTTGTAATAAATAACCTTTGTAATAAAAACTAAAAATAGGACTAAATTGAAAAAGTTTCAAATATGAGAATAATTAATAAAAAAAGAGAAAATTTACGATAATTAAATTTCACTATGATAATATAGTAAAAGTTAAAAAGCTTAAGTATAAGTTTAAAAAATGAACAGGAAATTTTTTAAAAATTACAGTGTGTGATTTAAAAATAAGGTAAAGTAGACAATACTCTAGTGTATAAGTTTGATTAAATAAGACAAAAAACATGAACTAATGTTGTCTAAGAAAAAATTTTTTTTTTTTTTCTTTAATATACCTTACCTAAGTTATTCAAATGACTAGATTTAAATTTAAGATAAAAATTATTAAAGCTTTTCTATAAGCTCATTCAAAATTAAACAAACTTTTTCACTAAATTTTTTCCTTTTTTTTAAAAAAAGAAATGATAGTTTAAGTGAAAAGAAACCATTTTAATTAATTTTTAGTATTTCAAAAGCATTTCTAAAATAATCTTCTCAAAACAATAGATTATATTAAAAAGTTAAACAAACAAATTTTTAGTAAACTTACATTCAAATTTATATGATTTTGAATTTTATTTGATTTTTGATGAAAAAAATTAATTTTACCAAATTGTTTTAGAATATTGACAAACTTTATTTTAATAAAAATTGATAAGCATAGAAAGTTTTAGAAACAAAGAAATTTTAAGCTAAAACTTATGTTTTTAAGGATAAAATTGTTTAAAACTGTAAAGAAAACTTGACACTTTTTAATAATCAAATTACTACTCAAATTACTTTCCTTTTTAAATTAAAGAAAACTTTTTTCTTTTGGTATTTTTGATAGTTGATAACTTAAAAACAGATTTTATGTGTTTTAAAAAAGCATCTTGATTTTAACACTTTCTTTATAGTAGAAGATTTAGAAGAAAAAAAAAATCAGAAATATGAATATGGTGTACTTAGTCTCTTAATAAAACATATTTTTCTTTAATTCTTATAAACAAAAAAAGAAAGAAAATTAATCTTTTAATTTGATACTTTCTGCTAAACTTTTCTTGATAAGATTTAAGTAAATTGTTAGCCAAACTTTTTTTTTTAAAGTTTTTTTTTGTATTCTTGATAGTTTTAACACTTGTTTGTTTTAACACTTTAAAAATATTTTATTTCAAGCTAAATAAAATTTTCCTTTTCTAATCAATAAATCTATTTATTTAACATAAAAATTTTTCTTAATTTTTCACTAATCTGATAAAATAATTTACTTTATGTCAATTAGAGAAAATGTTTAAATTAGAAATCAATTAAAAAGTGTTTTAAATGAAAATTTACGTTATGACTATAAAATTAGTAAATAAAAAAGTTGTAGAAACAAAATTATAAAAATAAGTTGTGAAAACAAATTTTAAGTTTATTAATAATTTAACATGATAGATATTGACAATTTAAATTATCAAAAATTATTGATTCAAATATGATAGATAATTTAAGAGTTTAAAAATATGATAATTTTTTAATATTAAGATTGAAAAGAGTATGATAAATTTTATATGAAATATTAGTTAGAGTTGAAATAAAGATATTAATAGTTGAATTATAGATATTAAGAGTTGAAACAACATGATAAATTTTTTATTTAAATTATTAAGAGTTAAAATGATATTTTAATAGTTAGAGTTAAAATGATATTTGAATAGTTAGAGTTGAAATGATATTTAGTATTTAGAGTTAAAATGATATTTAGTATTTAGAGTTGAATTGATATTTTGTATTTAAATTTAAATTAGTAATATTATTTAGAGTTAAATTAATAGTTAATATTTAGAGTTAAATTGATAGTTGTATAGTTGCAATGATAGTTAAACATTTAGAGTTAAAAATTTAATTGAAAGTATTTGAAGTTGAATTAAATTGTTAAATTTGTAATAAAAATGAAGTTAAATATGGAAAAAAATTTTATTGAAACTTTAATAGTTGAAACAGTTTTTATTGAACAAAGTTTTATTGTTTTATATTAAGATTTTTATAACATTGTAACATTAAAATTTCATCCATTAGAATAAATTTAATATTTAAACAATAGAAAGTTTGAAACTTTAAAAAAGTATTATTGAAACTTTATTAAAGACTTTATGAATATAAAAATAACATTTTAGTATTATAAAAATTAAACATTATATAATACAAAATCAAATAAGAAAATATTTTAATTAATTCAAAACAACTAATTAATAAATAATTTATATTAGTAACAACAAAATGTTAACCTAATTAAAAAACAATTTAAATTTAAAAAAAATAAAATTTTGTTCTTAAAAATTTTGCAATATTATGACAAATAATTATTAATTTGTTGTTTAAATTGTTAGCTCAAAAATGTAAAGAAATTTTTTCTAAATAAAAAAAATTTAGAAAACTAAGTTATTTTTTGAGTCTATTTACAAAATCTATTTTCTAATTTTATTTTATAAATCCTACTTTGTTTACTATGTTTTTCAGTTTTTAATTTTTTTTCTAAATTCTAATTCTAAGTTTTAATTCTAAATTGTTTTTCTAAATTTGTTTTTCTAAGTTTGTTTTTCTAAATTTGTTTACAAAATTTTCTAAAATTAAATTTATTTTATTCAATTTTCAATTAATTTCGAAACATAAATTTAAAACAATCTTATCAATAAAATCTATGGTTTTAATTAGATTTATTAAAGTTAACTATATTTTAAGTTGATTTTATTTTAATTTGATTATAATTCAAAATGATTATTTATTAATGTTGATTATTTATCAATACTGATTAGTTGAAAAAGCTATTTAAAAACCTGAATGTTTATCATATTTAAATATTTTTAGAAATTTATTGTTTATAAAATTTAAAAGAATAAGAAAAAGTAAATTATTTGAAAGAGTTGATATTTTTTTAAATTAAATTAAATCATTCAATTAGTTTATATTCAAACTAAAATATTTTAAAAATTTAATTTTTTACAAAGTCTAATAAATTTGTTAAATTGAGATTAAAAAATTAAAGATTTCAAAATATTCATATTTTAGACTTTGGATGCATCGTTGTAGACATAAAGAATTTTTATTTTTTAATTTTCAAAACCTAAATCTAGACTTCCTTTATTCAATCAACTTTAGACTTTGCTTTTTAACTAATTTTTTTTTATTATTTATTTAAGTATTATATTGTAATATGAGCTACTACTAGCCAAAGTATCAAAATATACTAATAAAAATGAATAATATTTATTTTTGCAAGTTATAATAAAAATTATTCTAGGAACTAAAATTAAAGTTAAATAGTAAAGCCATTGAAGGAATTTTATTTTTTTTAATTTTATAAATTAATTTTTACACTCAAAAAAAAGAAGTGAATGGTTTAAATTTGAAAACCACATAATTTTAGCTAAGAATTTTTATTACCAATTTAAATTTAGAAATTTATTATTAAAAAAGCAATCAACCCTATAAAATTTTAGTTAAGCTTAAACCTTTTGCAAAAAAAAATTCATCAAGGCAGATGATGATTAAAGTTTAATTTTAGTTTTCATAAGTCAGATTAAAGTTATAATATAGAAAGTTTAAATGTTCACCTTATTAAAACTTAAGTTTTAATAATCTCAATTTTTTCTCTTTCAAAAACAAATTGAAAAATCATTGAAAACATTTCAAAAATAATAAACACGCGTCAACTAAAATAAAAGGACTTTTAACAACTTGTAAAGTTGTCAGAATAAAACCTAATATAAAAGAGTTGAGAAAGCGTAAATAAGCTTTTTTCTCACCTGTTTAAAGATAAAATCAAAAAAAAAACCATAAAGTGGTCATTCCCAAATATTAGTAATTTCTGAAATTACTTTCAAATTTTATATTAAAATTTAATTACAGCTGGTCATTTTTTTTTTATTTATACAAAATATTGTTCATCAATATTCGACTCAATAAACATAAAAATTTGTTCTAGAAAAAGAATTAAGTAAAAAAAATTTACCTTTTAATAAGGTCCTATTTGAAAAAGTTTGTTGATTTGGTGAAATCAATTTTAATGAAAAACTAAGAGAGCCAATAACAAATAATTGGTCATTTTATCAACTTAAGTAATCAAAAAATAAAATAAAACAAAGTTTTAAAAGCTCTAATATTTAAATCAAGATAATTAGAACAAATAATTTCCAGTGTGAAATTTTATAAAGTTTGACCATTAGTTAATTAATATAAATAATTACAAATGGATTGTGTTTTGATTTTATCATTGATTGTTTCTTTTCAAGTTTTGCCAAACAAGCGTCAAAATCTGTCGATAAACAAATAAAGATTTTTTTTTCTTCACAAAACTATTAGTGGAAAATCATATTTGCGCTTTACAACTTTCTTACAAATTTTTTATTTGAATATCTTTATTTACTAACTCAAATTTGTTCTAATTTTTGAAAACAGTTTTTTAAGTTACTCTCTATTCAAATAAATACAAAGTTTATTTTAAGTTATAAAAAAGGTTTTTTTTTCTGCAATTGACTTGCTTAAACTTTTGACTTGTTTAAAGTTACTTAATTTTTAAAGCCTTAGTCATTAGTTTTTCAAATCGATTCTTCTTCTTCAAAAAAACAACTTATTAAGACAACTTTGATAAGAAAAATTTTCTTTGAAAAATTTCTTAATCTTTTTACCTTATTTTCATAGACAAAATTTACACAAAAAAATATTTTTTCAAATATTGAGTTAGCTCATTTCAAAGTTGATGAATTTACAAAATTTTTCTCTTGTTAAATAATTTTAAAATAGACTTTAAAAACATTGAAATTTGAGAAAAAATGTGTTTACTAAGTTATAAGCAATTAATTTTATATTCAAAAGATAAAAAGGAATAAAAAACTCATTCAATTTTTTGAAATTAATACAAAAAAAAATCCTTAAAAAAACCGAGACAAAAATACAGATTATGTCCACATGTTTTTAAAAATTGGCTTATCAAACACATTAGTATATGGTTTACTATAATTTTAATAAGTTTATTTTAAAAGCTTAGATAGTTTTATGAACAATCCATTAATCTAAATCCAATCTTATTTTTTTATTTAAAAGAAACCAATTTAAAGAAACTCAATGAAAATCGCATTATAAATAAAACCATAAAATAGTTAAAAACAGTTAAAATCTAAGAATTTATTAAGTTCAACTATCTCTTGCTAGCTTTATATTAATAAGAAAAAACATATCAGACCCAGATGTTAGATGAATTTTTAAACGGAAGTAAACTAATTGTTTTCTTATTTATATAAAATATAATTCTCTTTTTTTAAGCTTAAAAGTTTGTTTTAAAAAAAATTAAAACAAAAGATCTATTAAATCAAACTAACACACATTTTTCAATAAAAAAAATGATTGATATAATTTAAAATGTTTTATCAAAACTTTGTAGTATTATTTACAAAATAAAACTTCAATAAAAGTTTCAAATTTCTGAGCAAAATCATTAAAAATTGTAACATTGTAATACAGTTTACCTGTTCTAATTAAAAAATTTAAATAAAAAATAGTTATACGGGAGTGAAATCCTAAATAAACAAAAAAAAATTTATAACAAAACTCAAATAAACTGCATGTTAGCCGAAAAAAAAAATTAAAAATCTTTTGATGCAATTTTAAAAAAAAACTTGTCCTCATTCAATTAAAATAGACATTTATAGGCCTCTTGATAATTTATGTATACAAAAAAGTAAGTTTTCCCAATTCAAAAAAAATTAAAGTTATTAAAAAGTTCTTTGGTTTCTGATTATTAATACATCAGAAACTTTTTGAAAACAAAATTTAAAACTGTTTCTCAAAATATTTGTGCTAAAATTAAATCTCTTCATTATTAGGTAAAAAAAATTTGAAAAATTGAACTGTCTATTCTTTTAAATACAGCAACATAGATTTTAAAAACTCATTACAATAAAATCAACTAATTATTTAATAAGCTTGAGCATTTAAAGGTAAAAAAACTATCTCAAAATAAACTTAAAAAAAGAAAAGTTACTCAAAAAAAAAACCTAGGTGGTCTTAAAGCTTAAGATCAATGTACAATGATTTTTTTTTTAATAATTAACTTCATTTCAAATTAGTGGTGAAGAGTGTGGCTAAGGTGTGTTGAGTTTTAAAGAAGAAATCTAATTAAACAATAAGAAAAATTTGTGTTTGAAGTTTGGCGGTAAAATAAATAAAAATTGAGGGCGAAACCGCCCTGGCACGAGGACATTTTTCTTAAAGCATATAATAATTTAAGAAAGGAAAACTTAAAAAAATATTGATTTTTCTTTTAAAAAAACTTCATAATTATAATATAGTTTTTTGTAAAAAAGATCAACTATATGAAAGAAAGTAAAAAATTAAAAAAATTAATTCAGCGAAGTGTTTAAAAGTTGCTATTGGTTATAAACAAATAAAAAATTATTATTTAAGAAATTGACAAATTTTTTTAATTAGATTTTACAAAAGAAAAATAACTTTATTTGATCTACTAAATTAAAAAAAAAATTCATTTAGTTTTGTTTTTTGCAAAAATTAATTTTAAAAGTTTTTTTAGCGACTTGTCTACAATTATTAAATGCCTTAATAATTTGAATTAGATTAATTTTTTTTGAAAAAAAAAAATTCAAAAACTCTAATAACTTTAAATAACTAAAATTGAAAGTTTAAAATGCCTAATTTTGCTTTTATTTATTTATACTTGAATATGGGTTCAGAAATGATATACGTAGTACAACAAAGATTAATAGCTCAAAACATCTGTAAAATACGTTCTACAAAAAGTAAAATTGGTTACATACTTTTAATAAAATAGATTATATTAAACAACTTTTTTTTTCAGTACTAGACGATATACTAATTGAAATGTTTAATGAAAAGTTTTTAGAAGAAGCATACTTGTGTGATCGCTTGCCAAATTTTGTATCTTTAAAACAGCTTTTTACTAAATTAGCACATTGTACTATAATGAAACTTAATGATCAAAGCATGGACAAGGTAAACTTGTGAATGATAATTTTTTTTTTTAAATTTCATCATACTTTTTAAAAGAAAAAAAATAAGAAACTCAACAATTAAATTTTTTTTTTTTTTAAAGCTTTTTGATCTAATAACAATGGTTTTTAAGTACCAACTAGTATCTTGTTCAAATACAATAGATTTGATTCAAATTACTTTAAATCATTTAAACTCTTTATCTTTAATTACTGACAAGCAACCTATAAGAATATTAATTTCTTTATCAATGAATCGTTTTTTAGCAGGTCCAGGATCATATAACTCATTCATAATACAAAATACACGACAATTATTATTAAATTATTTAGTGGATATACGTACTAGAGTATCTGTTTTATTAAAATTAGATGTTCAATGTGAAACTGGTAGGATTAAAATAAGTAATCAAGGTAAAGTAGCTTGCTCTTGTCAAGTGCCTGGAAAAATGAATTTTTTTGATGAGAAAGGTCAAATAGCTTCAATAAAAAATTTTAATAGTGGAGGTTCATATGAATTTGATCCTAATGTTACAACTTTAGGTTTAGATATGTAAGTAAATTTTATTTGTTTTTTTATTTTTCAAAAAAAAGTAACTCCATCTTTTGATAAAGATACAAAAAAGAAGAAGAACTAGATAAATTGAGAGAAAATGAGCAAAAAAATGATACAGAAACAAAAAAGAGTGAAGATAAAAATTTAAAAACTCAATTTTTTCAAGAAGCCAATTTATTAGCAGTTATTTTAGATGAAGAAAAAAAACAAATAGAACCTTTAAATAAAGATAATAGAAAACAATTAAAAGAGCCAAAATTTTGGTTAAACATGGATTTAAATTTAGAAATTGAAGAAAACAAATTAGATGAAAATAAAGAAATTAAATTAAAAGAAAACAAAGAAGATGAGAATCAAAAACTAGATAATCATGAAACTGATAATATGAGCAAAATTAATTTAGTTAAAATACAACAACAGCTTGACCTAGTAGATTTAAAAAAAGATCAAAGCGAATCAAAAAAAAATAATTTAGATCTACTCAAACTTCTAGATAGTTAATTATATTTAATAAGAAGAGGAAATTTTTTTTCTTTTAAAAAGAGAATATAAATACATTTTTTATATAAAAAAACATCTTTAAAAACTTTTTTATAGGATGCTTGTTGCAATTTTTATGAAGATTAACAAGTTTTTTTTATTATAAAGTAATTTAACAAATAAAATGTATATAAAACAAAAAAACTCACTTAAAACTAATTGAATTAAAAATTAATTAAAATAGAGTTGTATAATGAAAATATTTCACTGTCAAAATTAAAGGATTGTGTAAAATTTTCATTTTTTGTCTTTCAAGACTGAAAAAGGGTGATAGATATCAATAACTATATTTTAAAAAGAAAAAAATGTTCTTAATTAATATTGAACTAGAATAAGATTGCCAAATGACGTTTAAAAAATCTTTTGTAATAAATTTTAAACTTGAAATTTTTTTCACACGTTTTACTTGTTTCTTTTTAACAAAAAAGAGTTGTCTTTAATTTAAGGCTGAACTTTTTTAAGATTTGCTCAATTAAAAAAAAATTTTGTCAAAAATTTTCAAAAAAATTAATTAAAAGTGAAAATAATTTTTTTTTTGTCTATAACTTTTGAATAAAATTTTTATCACTAAAGTTTTCTCTTCAAAAGATTAAAAAAGTTTTAATAAAATAAAAAGTGAAAATTATTAAGAAATAAAAATGAAACGTTCATTATTAAGAAGAATGAGTTCAACTGTTCCTACGGAATTTGTAATAGAAAATTTGAAAATAGAAGAACCTGATTTTTTAGAAGGAAAAACAGGAGATCAATTTAAATATACAATTCATCATTGTTCTTTAGGTATTGATGGCTCAGATCAACTTGATTTTTATGTTGATGGACCTTTAAATTCAGATGTCATCGTTGAAGAACACCCAAGGTAAAAGTTTTTTTCTTTTTAATAAAAATTTTAATTAAAAGATAAACTTTAATTAAAATATCATTTGAAAATAATGATTTCTATTTTTTGTTAGTCTTTTCAAGTCTTCAATTTTTTTTCAAATTAAGATTAATTTTAAAATTATCAATTTTTTTTTTTAGATTGAACAATACAATTACTGTATCTTTGGTACCTTTAAAACCTGGTATTTATTGTTTAAAAATTTTACATCGCAATGAAGTTTTTTTTATTGGTAAAGAATTATTTGTAGAAGGAGAAGAAATTGATGCAGAGGAAATTATTAAAAAGGTTTTTGTTTTAAACTATTTGAATCAAATTTTTATAAATTGAATTTAATATATCAAATTATTTTAATAATTGAGTTTAACAAAAGTAACTTGAATTTTTTTAATTTCAATAAGTTTTAATTTTAAATAAGCTTTTATTTTGGAGATTTAGATATAAAAAACAGCTTATTATAATAATTATTAAGAGAAAAGTTTTATATAAATTATCTTCAAAAATAGATACAACTTCTTCACAATAAAAAAATTAAAAATTTTACTTACTTTTTTAATGACCAATAGAAACGTTGGAGTTCTTTTTTAATTTGATTCAAAAAATAATTGATTAGTATTAGAAAGACCAAAATAAAATTTAAAAACTTTTTTCTTTAAATTTGACATTACAGATTTCTGAATGATATTTTCTAAATAAGTTTTATAACTACAATAACAAGTTAAATCAAAAACTACATAACTTAAAATTTCTAGTAACATTATAAACATTTTTTCAACTTTTACACATTCTTTAGTATTTACAAATATATTTTCTAAAACTAATTAATTTATTTTCTATTAATGAACTTCTATTATTAGTTTGTATTTTTCTCTTGAAATTAATTAAGATTTTTTCAGAATTATTAATACATTTTATATTAATTAAAAAATTTTTGAGTTATGATTAAATAATCTTTTATTAATTTTTCTTGTTTCAATTAAAAAGTTTTAATTAAAATCCTGTTAATATTAGTTAATTTATTTTTTAACAATTCTTCTTAAAAATTTCTTAATTTATATTCTTATAAAATTGAAAACATTTTTTTACTAATTCAAAACATCTTCATAACCAAATTAAAACATTTTATTAACTAACTTTAAAACTTTGACTTGATTAATTAAGTTTTTTGTGAATTATTAATTTTTCTTTAACTGAATTTCTTTTTTATTGAATTGTTTTCTAAAAGACTTTATTGAATAACATTGATTAGTTTGACAACAATAAATTGTTGTAGTTAAAAATAAAAAATCAAATTTTATTTTTATCTTTTTTTACAATGTAAAACTAAGTTAAAAATTAAAAAACACCAAATTTATGACTAATTTTTAAAAAAAGAAAGATTGTTTTACACTTTATCAATCAAATCATAAAGATATTCAATTAATACAGAAGATTAAAAAGAAAGATTTTCTATTAGATTAAGAAAAGCTATTCAAATGAAAATAATTGCCAAGAAAAAAAAATTAGAAAACCAAAATTTATGAATTTTTTTCTTTTCTAAAAAAAAGCGCAAAAACAAATTAGAAAATGCGCGCTTCACTTTAAATGTTCTTTTTTTAAAAAAGAAAACAATCAAAATGATAAGAATAAAGTTTTTATAATTAGCTTGGCTAATTAACAAAATATTCAATTCATGTTTTTAAAAAAAGAAATTAGTTATATCTAATATTCTAACTAAACATCTTTTATAAATAATCAAAAACATAATTTATTTAACTAAATTAATGTAAATTATTTTTACCTAATTTAATTGTGTTTTATATAATTATACTTAAACTATAAATTTAAAATTTTGTTTAAAAAGGTTAAAATAATTGGACCTCATGCTAGTTTTGGTTATACTCAAACAATAAATGAGTTTACATTAGATGCGTCTCAATGTCCACGGTTTGGTGGTTTGATAACTTGTGTAAAAGTAAGTTTTGAATTATTAATAAACTTTTTTTCCTAAAAATTAAGCTTATCTTATAAAATAAATGATAATTTTGTAGTTTAAAATGAAAATTTTTTTTTTTTATTTAGAGTTTATCACCTAGAACAGCAGCTAAATTATATCTAACAGATCATCAAAATGGTATATACACAATTGGTTATAAGCCTACTTTAGCCGGTGAATTTTTATTAACAATTAAAATGTGTGGTTTAGATGTTCCAGGTTCACCACTACATATACGTGTACAAAATTAATTTTAAAAAATTATTGTGTTTATTAAGAAAAAATTTAAAATTAGCAATTTTTTCTTTAAAAAAAATTCTCTCATCAATTTTATTAGATTGTAAAAATTCAGTAAAAACATATAAATTAAATTAATTCTAACTTTGTAATTAAAATTTTGAATGTTGATTTACATTTGAATAAAATTTTCATTCTTTTTATCTTGAATAATTTATTGCTGACTATGAATATTTTTTAATTTACAATTATTGAAATAAATTTAAATTAAAATTTATAACACCTAATTTAAATAATTTTTCTCTTAAATTTTTCAATCAATTTAAGTATCTTTTTACGAAATTTTTTTTCATCTCACTTTTGACTAAAATGTTTCTTAAAAAATTTTTTGACAGTTTTTTGATGGATAATTTTTTATAATTTAAAATTTTTTTGTTTAAAAACATTTCAATGAGAAAAACTATTTATCATTCAAATCATATTTAACAACCTTAATTTCATTTCATTAAAAAAAATATTTCAAATACCTCTTAAATATGATTTCAGTTTAATTTACTCTTTCAATTTTACTTTTTTCAAATAATATTTCACAAATAAACCTTTTTTAGTAATTTTTACAAAAGCTCTACTTGTATTATTTAGTTAAATTTACTGTTTTCATTAACAATTTATATAATCTACAATTCTTAATTAAGTTTTTTGAAATCTACTTTTCTCAATAAAGTTATGGGAAAACTATTACTTTTAATTATTTCTATTAAGACTTACTACTTTCAATAACATCTATTATAATCTACTATACTCTGTAAAGTTTTGTAAAACCACTATTCATTGTAATTTTGAGTGAAGTATATTATTCTTAGTAATGTTTCGTTTATTATAATACTTCTATATATATTAGACCTACTATTTCTAATAATATTTAATAAAATCAATTATTTCCAATAATATCTAATGAAACCGACTATTTTTAGCTAAAGTAGATAAATATTTACCTCCAAAGTTTAAAAATGTAAGATTCAATTGAAAATTTGTTTTATGTTTTTTAGAGATGGTTTTTATAAAAATTAATTTTTTCATTCTTCAAAATCATAAGTAAATTTTTAAATTATTTTTTATAGAAAGCTAAATATACTTTTGATTTGGGATATACTTTTAGTTTGAGATATACTTTTAGTTTGAGATATAACTTTGGTTTAGGATATAACTTTTGATTTGGGATATAACTTTGATTTGGGATATAACTTTGATTTAGGATATAATTTTGATTTTAGGTATACTTCTAAATTGGCATAAACTTTAAATTTGGAATATAATTATAATTTAAGCTTATTAAAAACAACTGTAAATTATTTTCAAAAAGCAAATTTAAAAACTTAGTTTAAAAATATTTCTGTCAAAATGATTTTCAAATTGATTTTAATAAGAGAGTATTTGAAAGAGTCTATAAAATTTTTTAATTTATAAAGCTATAAAAAAATAAATCAAATAAAAATTTGGTTTAAAACAAACTATATTTAGCTAAAAATAAAGTTGTAAATCAAAAAGAATTTTAAGATTGAAATTAAAAAATTTGAATTTTGACAATTCTAAGAAAAAAATAAAGAGAATTTATTCTAAAAATCTTCCAAATTAAAGCTTATTCAAAAAAATTTAAAGTTAACCAAAAAGATGTTAAAAAATCTAAAATTAAAAATTTGAAATAAAAACATCCAAAATTTTGACAAATGTAAGCATCTAAATATAAAAAAATTTTTAAAATAAAAATAACATTTAAAAGTTGAAAATAAAATTAAATGATCAAAAACAATTTTTGAATTCAAAAAGATTAAATAACCAAAATCTAATAATAATTTTAGTTTTCGAAAACATAAAATTATAATTAGATAAAATTAATTAGAGATAAGTTAATTAAAAAAAAATTACTAAAACAAAGTTTCTGAACAAAAATTTTCTTAGTTAATCAAAACATTTTAAAATGAAGTTTTTATTTTTAAAGAAAAAAAAGATTATAAATAAAGTAAATATAATTGAAACAATAAAATAATTAAGTTAATAAGAATGAAAAAAATTGAGTGCAAACTATTCACAAATTAAAGAAGAAATAAAAATGAATTAGAAAAAATTATATGACAACTAAATATTAATTAAAAAAATTTTACAAAAGTTAGATAAAACTAGAAAATAGCTATACAAGTATAAGATCAATAATAGATAAATGCTATACAAGAATAAAAACTAGACAAAAGCTACACTAAAAATTAAACTAAACAAAAGGCTGTTTATGTTGAAACTAAACAAAAGACTATTTATATTGAAATTAAACAAAAAACTGTTAAAGATAAAAAACTGTATAAGATGTAAAAAACTATAGAATAGCAAGATGAAATAAAGTAAAAGTCATATGAAAATAAGATGAAATCAAGAGAAAGTTAAACAAGAATAAGATGAGACTGAAAAAAAACGATAATCCAAGTAAAACTAGAAAAAAAGAAAAGCTGACTAAAAAAATGTAAGAGAATAAACAGAAACTGAAGAATTTTAAAATTAAAAGCAAAAAATATGAAAAAAATTGTAAAGGCTAACTAAATAATGATTATAAACTAGAAAAATGTAAATGCTATTGATTTAAATATTGAACAGAGATATTGAATAGAAATTAATATTCATTAAAATTAATTTTTTAAAAGTTTTCTATATACAATGACAGAGTTTAAAAGAAATTAAATTATTTATAATGGATTACAAAAACATGAATTGATGGACATGTAAAATATCGAGAATTAAATTTTCAAAAAGTTTTTAAATAATGAAAAACAATTTGAAATGTTTAAACAAGATTTTGAAACCGAATAAATTGAATGTTTTATAAAAAAACTCATATAAAAAGTTTAAATCATTTTGTGTGAAATTTAAAGAATATCTAATTAAAATGTTTAAAGTGTTTTTTTTTATAAATAAGTTTACATAAAATTTAATCAAAATAGCCTTAAGATTAATTTTAGTGAAATTGAATCTTTTCAAATGACTTAATCAACTTTTTATTGGATTTTTTGTAGAAAAAAGTTTTAAAAACAATTTAGTTCAAATAATCTAAATAATTTGAAAAAAATTAATTATTTTAAATGCTTATTTTTATAATGAGTTTAAAAGCATTTTTACACAACTAATTTAAAATCTTTGATATAATTTTTTATGATCCAAATATTGATATTTTCTATAAAAACTACCAAAGTTTCAATCAAAACATTCAATATCCATTTCAACTTTAATAATGTTTATAGCTATTTAAATCAGTAATTGTTTTAAATTTTAAAACTTATTTTGACCAAACCATCTTAATTAAATTTCTTATAAAACTATATTGTAAATAAAGATTTTTGATATTACAGTTTCAAAGAAATTAAAAATCAAATGTCTTATAAAAACTGTTTTTGTCAAAAAACTTTTTGGTTTTAAAAATCTTAATTAAAATTTTTTCAGCCTGTTAAAACCATAGACATTATTTATCTTTATAATTAGTAACATAACATCTAAATGAAATGAAGTAATTTAAAAACTAAACTTCTTTTCTTTCAAACATTAAATTCTCTCCAAAAAATAATTTTCATTTTATTTGAAAGAAAAATTTGTTTTTTAAACTATTGATCTTTTTCATCTTAAAAACTACTTGAAAAAGTCTTCAAAAATGAATTATTTCACACCTGGATCTTTATAAATGAAAATTCCACCCTAACTATAATTTTAATCCTAGAAAAATAAAAATTCTTATCACCATCATTATTAATGAAAATTTTAAAATCTTCAAGTTAAATTTAATTGAGTTAATAAAACCATTCAAAAACTCTTTATACACTTTAATAACTAGCTATTGACATGCTCTATTGTATATGCGCAAATTAGTTTTATTTTTTAAAAGATTAATTTTATAAGAAGATAAAAAATTAAGTAAAAGTTTAAAATTTAAAAATTTTTATTTTAATTTTAATGATTATAATTTAGTTAAATAGAATTTAGTTAAATAAAAAGAATTTTGTTTTAAAGAAATGATACCTTTCAATTAAAAAAAATAAGGATTTTTGAAATACAGTTCAAATACAAGTTTTATAATGAACATAAATTTTTTTTCATCATTTTAAACTAATTTTATTAGTGAAACAGGTTAAAATTTTTGTTAAAATTAAAGCAACAAACACTTGAAAATATTAAAACAAAGTTATTTTTTTCTTAAAATTAAAAATGGTTGCAAACAAAAAATTTAAAAAAGAAAAACTTAATAAAAGAAAAATAGATTTTTTTACTTAAAATTTAAGACAAAAAATAGTTTTTAGTTAAAACTAATTTTCTTTTTTCATCAGAAATTATTTTTTAACTAAACCATAATTTAAAAAAAAACTTTTTTTTTTAAAACTTTTTAACGACCCATAAAATTTCTAAAACCAACTTTGTCTATTTCATCAAAATTTTTTTTAGAGAAACCTCTAAAACCACTTCTATCAATTTCATCAAAATTACGTTTTAAAATTTCCGGTTGTATTTGTCCATTACTTGAACATAAACTTTCTATTTCAGCTAATTCATAAGGTAATTTTGCAAAATTATTCATTTTCCTAAATAAAAATTTATTTGAAATTAAATCAGAAAAATTTTTTAAACTATAAACTTACTGTAATAAACTTAATTCAAGTCTTTGTATTCTTAAAATCAAAGATTTCAAAAAAAATTGCAAGCGTATACAATCTAAATCTAAAAAAAAAAAATAGAATCAACAAAAACATTTCAAAGATAAATTTTTATTTGAGAATAGTTTTCATTCTAATTTGAAAATTTATAGTTTTCAACAACTTCGAATTGACCAATAAACTTTCGTAATTTTAATTCACCTTGAAATTAAGTAGATAAAAAAAGCTTCAAGTTATTTTTTAATTAACATTAATTATCTTCTTTTTACTAAAGACATCATTAAAAGCACAGAAAATTCTTGTAGACTTTTTTTTTAAAAAAACCTTTTGAATTTTATAAAGTTGTTAAAATAAATTTAGCGTAAAAACTAGCTTTTTACTTAATTTTAATTATCAATTTTAACCAAACATTAATAAGTAAGAAAACTATTTTTAACTGTTGAATTAGTCTAAACAGAATGTTTTATTAAAAAAACTTATCTATTTAAAGTCTGAAAATTATTCAACATAAATTTTTGTAGAAAATAATTTGATTTCCGGTTGAAAAAATATTTGAATACCCTTATTTTATGATATTTAAATATAAAACTATAATTTGAATATAAAACTTTAATTCGAAAAAAAAAAATTTAATTTGAAAAAAAAATTTTAAATTAAAATAAAAAAAAATTGAAAAAAAAATTAAAATGAGAAAAATTAAAATGAGAAAAATTAAAATTAGAAAAAAAAAAAACTAAAATGAGAAAAAAAATTAAAAAATTAAAATGAAAAAAATAAAATTTTAAGTTTAAATGAGAAAAAATAAAAAAAAATTCTAAAGTTCAAATAAAAAAATGAAGATTTATGAAAAAATTCCATTAGTTTAATAATTTTCAATTAATTTTCGACTTTTTTAATGACTTAAACTTTAATTATTAAATTAAACATTTAATATTTGTTTAACATTCCTTTAAGTAAACTTAAAACTGTTGAATATTTTAAGTAAAAACAAACAAATTTTTTAAAAAGCTTCATTAATTTTTACCTTTTTTAGAGTCCATAATATTTGCTGTATTTAAATCTGTTGCACTTGTCTAAAAAAAAAAGATTAAAATTAAACTTGACCTAAAGAATAAAACTTAACCAGAAAAATATTTAAACTAAATTGCTAAAACAGTTTGAATATCTTTGTGAAAATTGAATAATTATTCAAATTTTATTTTCAGTAAATTATTCAAAATCTCATCTATTAAATTGACAATTATAGGTTTTTATTGAAAAATTGCTATTTTTAATAAATAAAAATAAGCTTCTTTATAAGCTTTTTAGAAAAAATTAAAATCAGATATATTTTAGTTAAAAAATTTTCTAAGCTTGAACAGGTTAAGCTTTTAAATTTAGTTAAAAATAGACATTAGTATGAGAATATTAATGAAAATTAATTTATAACATAAATTGATAGAAAAATTAAAAAAGAAAAAAATTTTTTTTTTTTTTAAATACAATACGGCCCTTGTGTTGAAAAGTTTTTTCAAAACTAATTTTCGTTTTCAAAATTTTTATCCATCTTCACAATAATTTTTTCATTAAATTATTCAATAATCTGGCATTTGAAAGATTTAAAAACTTTGTTAAAACAATTAGTTTTTTAATTATCTTTATTTTAGAATTTTATTTAATTAAAAAGTTTTATAACAAAAGTTTTTTCATTTCAATTAACCAAAAATATTCTATAATTTGAATATTCTATAAATCAAATTTTACGATAAATAAAAAAATGTAAAAGCGTACAAAAAAAATAAATAAATCAAAATATTTGACTAGTAGAAAAAGTGTAAATAAAAAATTATCAGAAAGAATCTTTAAAAATTTAAAGGTATCTAATGGAAAAACTAAAACTTTGAGAGCACCTAATAAAAACGTAAAAAGTTATTAGTTTCTTAAAAATAATGAAATGAGTAAAAAAATAAATAATGTAAGTATTCAAAAGTATCAAATAGAATCAACTTAATAAAATGATTGAATAAACTAAGAAAGTGAAAAATAGTAAATAATTGATAAATGATGAGAGAATATGTTGATAAATGAATTATCTATAAAATGTCTATAAAAATAAATTATTTTTTAAATCTTTAAAACATCTTTTTACATTTAAAATAAAACCAAAAATTTATTTTACAAAAAAAGTTTTTAAAATTTTGAAATCAAATAAAATTAAAATCCACATAAAATAACTATTTTAAAAATCTATTAAAAAAGATTTGAAAAAAAAGTTTCAAGTGTCAATTGAATATAATTTTATTTTAAAAATTAAAATTTTATTTGAGAAAAAATTTTATTTGAGAAAAATTTATTCAAATTTTATTGATACTTTTAAAAAAGTTGTTCAAAAATGAAAAAAGTTCTAATATAGATAATTTAAAAAAAAAAGAAATTAGTTATAAAAATTAAAACGGAAGTTTAATAAGACTTTTAAAAAATTTTCATTTTTAAAAAGTAAATTATTTTTTTTTATAAAAAAAGGTTTATTAAACAAAATCTTTTATAATAAACATTTGAAAAAGTCAAATTAAAAAAAGCTTTTAATTTTTAAATTGACAGAAAAAAAATCTTTTCTAAATTACTAACTTTTGAAGAAACAATTGTAAAGTCTTAAGATAAAGTTTTTAGTAAATAAAACTATTTTTTTTAAACAGTTATATATTAACAATTTGAAAATAAATAAAAGTTCAATTAAAAGTAGTTATAAATATGAAAGTATTTTTCAAATGAACTACACTTTTTTATTTAAACAAAAGTTTAATATAAACTTTTTGATATAATTAGAAAATAACAATTCTATGAATACCAGTATCAAAAAAGTTTAAATAAAACAACAGTTTTTTAAAATGAAACAACAGTTTGTTTTAACAACATATTTTCAATTAAGCAACAATTTTATAATGAACAAAGTTTTATCAAAAAAAATATAAAAAAAAAATTTCAATTTAGATAATTTTTTTATAGGTCCAGTGTTTAATTTGTAATAAAAATTACAAAGTTTAAATTGAGAGAAAAAAAACATATCAAAAAAATGCCAATTAGCTTTAATAGTTGATCACGCAACTTTATATAAAAACATTTCAAAATAATTTCTAAAAATTGATTAAAGTTGTAAACAAAATATAGCTGGTGAAAGTATAATTAAGAATAATCCAAATGACTTAAGCCAATTTTATAAAGAAAATATATTCAAATGAAATTCAAATTTTGAAAAAGAAAGTAAATATGTCTATTGTGGTAAAAGTTTAAATATTTTCCAAGGAAGCTTTTTGAAAAGACTAGAAATTGAATATTCTTTCAATAAATTAAAGAATTCTTTTTTAGGATCATTTAATCTAAAAACATAAAACACTAAAAACAGGATAAAAGATAAAATTTGAAAAATGTTTTTCAAGAAAAATCTTTTAAAAATTTTTTGTTTAGGGTTAGAGATTTATTCAATTAAAGAAGTTTATTTTAGACTAAAAAAGTTTTTTTTTTCTTTCTAAAAACTTTGTTTAAAAAAAATTTGAAACTTTAATCACACAAAAGCTTTATTCAAAAGTTTGATGAAAAAAACTATTTGATACTTTAATTAAAGGAAGCTCATTTTAGAAAAAACTTTACCCAAAAAAAATCAGCTAAAGATAACTTGAACAAAAAAAGATTTTTTCAAAAATTATTTTCCAAAACTTTTAAATAAAAAAACTTTTTAAAGATAATCAAAAAAATATTTTTCAAGTGTTTAAACTAAAAATATTTTTTTTATAAAAAGAGAAAATTTTAATAAAAAGTATCTTTGAAATATTTGAACAAGATTAAGATAAAAACATTTTTATGAACATAAATAATAATTTAACTTTAAACTTAAATCAATTAAAAATTTTCATATTAACTTGGTTAAATCATTTGAAATCAAATGTCTTTTTTTGAAATTTCAATCAAACTCTATAATTTGTATTTAATTTCTTAAAAATTAACAGTTTTTAAAATTAATCTTTTGAAGATTAAACTTTATCGATAGCTACTAAAAATTTAAACAAAACTTTAACAAGTAATTTGAACTGTTTCATTTTAAAGGCTTATAATAAACTATATTAATGAAAATTTATCTTCACTAAGTTACAATAGAGATTTAGTAAAGTTATCTAAATTATAAATGGGTTAAGTGAAATGTAAATTTTTCGTTTTTATACTTTGAAACGGCTATTTCTATTTTAATGCTTACTGTATAACTTTTCTATCAAAAACATTATCAAGTTATTGAAAAAAATAGAATTATTAAAAACTTATCAAAATTATTAAAAACTTATTAAAACTATTAAAAACTTATTAAAACTATTAAAAATTTATTTTAATTATCTAAAAATTATCCTAATTATTTAAAACCTATTTTAATTATTTAAAACTTAATCATTGGAAAACCAACATAACCAAAAAAAAAAAATTTCAACTCGATCATTTAACTTAATTGTTGAAATATACCAAAAAATAAATCTTAATGTGTTGAAAGATTTAAACATAATAAAAGATCTCATTATAAAACTTAATTAAAATTCTAATCACGTTTTGTTATCAAAGTTTTGTAAAAGATAAGTTTTAAAAAAAAGTTGATAGTTTTAAACGAACTAAATTTAAATACTTTGAAAAATAAAAACAAAAAGTTAATAAATTTAAATTACCATAGAGAATTTAAAATCAACAGAATTTTCTTATACAAAAAATAGGTTTTTAGTTGAACAACTTTCAAAAAAAAAAATGTCTATGAAAATTTTTTAAGAAAAAAATATCTATTAATTGTTCTTTTTAAAAAACTCTAATTAAAAATAATTGAAAAGATTTTGAATTTAAGTAAAAAAAAAACCTATTCTAATTAGTTTTACATTTGAACAGCTAATTATTTTTAAAAAAAAATTTTGTTTCTTAGAAAACTTTAAATTAAAAACTTACCAAAATAATTTGACTGAAAATAATTGTCATTAGCATAAAGCTGATAACTTGATGATGTATTATTGACTTTTTTTTGTGAGTACAAAGATTTTTCAAGTTTATATTTTGATGCATTTCTACTAAAGAGAATAAAAAATAAGTATAAATTTAAAAGAAAAAATCTTTATAAGCTTATAAAAAAAGATACTTCTCTATAAAATTCAAACAAAGAGACTCAAAAAGAAAAAGATTAAAAATTATAAAAAAAAAAAATGAATAACTTACTTTATTAGTCTATAAAGTTTAAAATCAATATAAAGTAGACCCAAAATAAAATTATTTAGGATTTTTTAAGATTAAATCTGTTTAAATTTTTAGTTTGATTAGAAGCTTTTAATAGTCGTAAGACCTAATTATAAAGAAAAATTTAAAATAAAAATCAAGTTAAAAACTAAAAGGCACTAAAAATTAAATTTTAATAGACATAAAATTCAAAAATAATTAACTTCCAATAAAAGTATACTTTTTCATAAAAATTAACTAATTTCAAGAAAAATTAAATTAAATTAAAAGCATAAAAAGTTTAATTAGATATATACTTTTATTTAGAAAAAAAAATAAATAAAAAAATTTTAAAAGAAAATAAGATTAGTTTGTTGAAAACAAAAAATTATTGAAAAAAAAGCTTTAGAAATCAATCTAAAGAAAACTAAAAAATCAATTTAAAAGAAACTTAAATTTTAATTTAAAAAAAATTTAGAAATCAATTGAGTTAAGTTTGAAAAATCAATTCAAAAAAAACTAAGAACTTAAATATAAAAAAAAAATTTACCAGAAAAAGTTCAGCTGTTGAATTAACCAAAAAGAAATGATAACTGAAAAGAAACTTATTCAATTTAACACGTATGTAATATTGAAAAAAAAAAAAATAAGGATTCAATTTGTTATTTTTGAAGATGAATTTAATGACAAAAAAAACAACTAATGAGTTCTAGTTTCAAACTATAAAGTAACATCTTTTTCATGAATTTAATTTATTAAAAAAAAAACAAACCACCTACAAAAGTTTCAATATATGATAAAAAATTGAGGGTTGGACCTATGAAATACATTTGTTTATTGTTTAAAATATAAACGTTTTAGTCTAATTTAAGTCTAGTAAAAAAAATTTTAACACAAATAATCTATTAAATTTTATATAAATATTATCTATAGCAATTAAGAGAATATAATTTGATATAAGAAATGATAACTAGTAGCTTTAAAATTCAAAATTATAGATTCCAAAAGAAAAACCTATCCGTTATAAAAAACACATGTTAATATTTAAATTAGTTTTTTTAAAAATTAATTAACTTGTTCCTAATTATTATTTCAATTTAATAACATAATTAAATCACTAATAATCAAAAAAAAAAAACAATATAAATCACTAATAAAAGCACTTAATATGAAAAACTAACAAAAACAATCTTTTATTTTATAAATCACCTATACAAACATTTTTGATAACAAACGGCTCAAATATTGAACATTTTCAATAATAAACAGTTCTAAAAAAGATCACTTTTATTAAGATCAATAAATATCTTAATACACCAATAATGAAAAATTTTAATGAATTATAATAAAAACCACTAAAATGTAATTTGAAATTCTTATTAAGATTTGTAAAACTATTCTCAAAATATTAATGACTATTAATAGATTAGAAATTCAATAATGACAACTTTAACTTAATCACTATCGATAAAAATTGCTTAAAATCTTCTTATAAATTGACTTCTTTTTCATAAAAAAAGATAATCGTTTAATAACTTCTTTTTTAAATACTTTTCAATTTAACTAAAGTTTTGATTCTTGTAGTAGCTTCATTATTCAAATTAAAAACTAAATATTTTGTAAGATTCATTTCAAATGAATTTCAAATTACATTTTCTGATTTAAGTCATATATTTTATTTAAAAACTTTTACATATAAAGAGTTTACTTCTGATAAGATTTTAATTTTAAGAAACAAAATTTTAAGTAAAAACACTTTTACCTAAATGATTTATAAAGAAATTAAAATTGTTAACATAAAAAAAAAATTTTTTCAGAAAAATTTTTATTTAAAGATACTTTGTTTTTAAATTATTTTTATCTATAGATAAAATTATGACAAAATAATACTTTCAGCTACAAAAGAATTTCAATGAAAAAATCTTTTTTTAATTGAAGATTAAACTTAATTATTTTTTAAATAAAAGAAAACTTAGAAATTTTAGTTTATTCTCAAAAAGACTTTTGATTCATGAAACTAAATTAATGACCTAATCAACTTACTCAATTTTTGATTTTTATTTAATGATTCAAAACAAAAGAAGTTTGTTTTAAAAAATATTTAAACCATTTGTAATGACAATAAACTTGAATTTGAATTTTTTTTTCCGAAAATTATTTTCAATCTTTTAAATAATCATTCAATTATCTTATAGGTGAAAATTTCTTTATTTTATTTTAAAGAAAAACTCAAATAGCTTATCAAAATTAGCTTATCACATCTGAAGTAAATTGTTTCTTTAAAAAAAAAAATTTATTTTATTAAATACTTTTTTAGTTTTTGTATTTTAGTAAACTACTAAAACTTGGTAATTTTATCAAAATTTATTTGAAAGATGTTTTAAGTCATTAAAAAAACTTTTTCAAAAAAACATGTGTTTTAAATTTGAAGAAATTTTTTACTAAAAACAAATTTTATAAATTTTTTTATCATATATTAACACAGAAAAAAAGTTTCTTTTTAACTCTTAAAAAATTAATTACAAAGATTGATGATTTCTTTTATTCTTAAAAATAATAAAGACTTATTAAGATAAAACTAAAACTTTAAAACAAATTTTATTAAAAAAATTACTTTTTGTTGATGGCTAACATTTCAAAAACCCTTAAATTTATGTGCAATTGTGTGCCATATAAAAATACATTATGGAACAAATAAAAATTGATAAATAAAATAAAAAAAAATTAACTGAAAAACAAAAACCTGCTTAAAGCCAATAGCTGTAAATATTAAAAACTTAAAAATATTTTTTAAACTTTTTGTATCAAACATCTTTCTTAGAAAAGTTTTATTGAAAACAAAATTTTTTTGATTAAAAGTTAAAACTCAAATTTTAATTTTTTTAAAAGCAAATTGATCATTTCTAAACTAAAAAGACTTTAGTTTAAATTTGATCTCTTAACAAAAAAAAATTTTTGTTTTCTTCAAATTTTTCTATAATCGAACTCTCTAAACACCTTTTAAAAGACTATTTTAACAAAAATCACATATAAGATAATTCCTCATTGATAAAGTTTTGAAAATGATAAATCAAAATAAAACTGATGATTTCAAATATGAATTATAAAAATACAAAATAAATTGATTTATTTATAATAAACAACAATATCCACAAGATCCATCATTAGCTGGCAAACATTCACATCTTTTACGTCTATGTATACCTACAACACTTGCCACAATTTGTACTACACCTTGACCAAATCTTAAACCTTCACTTAATTCCTCTGACATTAAATTAGTAATTTTTGTACCTAAAATTGTTTTAGAAATACCATCTTTAATTGTGCTTGAGTTTGTAAAATCACCATCAGCCATTTTTTTTCTAATTCGATCTGCAATATCTTTTCTTTCAATTAGTTTTAACGAATTTAATAATTCTTTTAGTGCGTTTTGTTGAGGAGGAAGACCATGTAACCATATTGACATCATCCTATGACCATGTTCTTTAAAAGAAGTTTTACCTGTATATTGATGTTCAATTGCTTGAATATGTTCTTCTGAAAAATGCCATAATTTAGCTAATTTTTTCCAATCTGAAACATCTAAATAATGTTTAGCAATCAAAGATAATAAATCTCTCATTTCTTTAGTATTATTGTTATGAATTTGTTTTTTATTCAGATTAATTGAATTTTGATGACCTATTTTACTTGGAATTGTTTCCAATGGATTAAAAGCCTCCAAATCAAACTGAGAAAATTCACTTTGCTGTCTACTTAATTGATGCTGCAAATTATTAGGAGTTACTTCTCCACTTTCTGAGGTTAAATAAGTTTTATGAGTATCTGTTGAATCTAATGAAATATTACGCTCTAAACTACACTTTTGAGATAGTTCAGAATATATACTATAAGAGCGTGATTGTCTACTGCGATCAGCTTTAATCAACATATCAACAATTGCTGGAAAACTGCCTCTAGCAGCAATATATAAAGCAGTTCTTCCAGAGGCTTTTTCTGAAATTGTAAAATCAGCTCCCTGAATTAATAGTGCTTGAGCTGATTCTGAAAATCCCATTTCCGCTGCTATGTGTAATGGGGTTTGTTGTCTCTAAAGAAAAAATATTTATTAAAATTATTTTTTTTTTTTAAATTTATAAAATACATACACTATTCATCGAATTCACAGAAGCACCGTGTTGAATTAAAACTTGAACTGTCTTGTGGTGGTTACCCATAACAGCTAAATGTAATGCTGTGTTACCTTTTTTTTCTCTTATTTTTAAAGGACTATTTGTACTAGCAGAGAGAAGCACTTCACAAACTGATGTATAACCTAACGAAGCTGCTATATGTAACGCTGTTCTTCCTTCCTATTAAAAAATTTAAATTAAATTTTTTTGGAAAAAAATAATGAAAATAAACTTACATTATCAGTAGAATACTGATCAGCTTCCATTTTTAATAACAAATAAGCACATTTTTTATGACCAAATTCAGCTGCCAAGTGTAAAGCTGATTTTCCTTCTATTTCTCTATCATTTAAATCAAATTCATCTTTATTTTGTAGTAACCTTTCTAAAATTTCACTATGTCCTTTGACTACTGCCCAATGTAAAGCTGTGCGTTCATTCTAAATGAATAAATTATTTTTTTATGAAAAGATCTTCTAATATTATTGAAGACTTACTTTATCTTTCATAACTAATGAAGCTCCACAATCAATTAACCTATTAACAATATCTATATCATCATTTATAACAGCAAAGTGAAGTGCTGTTTGTAATTTTTTATCCTGAGCATCTAAGTTAAGTTGATTTAAACACGTATTAAGTAAAAATTTTATTACATCAAAATGATCATTTTTTGATGCACAATGAAGAATTGATTGCCCTTTTTTATCTATTGCTTGTGGACTAGAACCCCAAGCTATTAATTTTTCAATAGCTTGAACATGACCATACCATGCAGCGACTAATAAAGGAGTCATACCTAGTTTATCTTCAGCTTCTAAACTAGCTCCATTTGATACTAATATATTTATCATCTCTAAATGGCCATGCATTGCAGCCCAATGCAATGGGGTTTTTTCAAGCTAAATTCATAAAAAATAAATTAATTTAAAATAAATAAAATGAAAATTATAGCTTACGTGTATTCTACTATTAACATCAATATTTGAATCTAATAAACTATTAACTTTGGCTATATCATTTTTAATTACAGCTTCATGTAGTAAATGTTCTTTTTTGAGACCTTAAAAAATAAAAAGATTAGTTTGAGCTTTTTAATTTTTAAATAAAACTTACTTTTGGAAGACTGAGTCAATCGTAGTGAAATTATATTAAAATCTTGTGCTTTATTTGTTAAACTAGTAGATTTGTTTAAATTGGAAGATAAGGCAGAATGTAAAAATCCTTCATCTAACATTTTGACTAAATTTTTTTAATTTAATTGAAACTTTAAAAAACTTATTAACAAATTTTGATTATTTTTCATTTTATTTTATAAAAATTTTTTTTTTTAAAAATTTAATAGTTTATCATTTGAAGAAAACAAAAATAAAAATTAATAAACAAAGAATCAAGCTTTATACGAAAAAGCTTATTCAAAAAAAGGCCTAGTTCGATATAAAAGTTTTATAAAGATGAATAAATAAAAAAAATTTAAAAAAAAACTTAAATAAAAGAATAATTTAAAAAATTATTTAGCAGCTAGTTGTTTGCTGCTTTGAATATGGACATCTTATAAACACTTCACATCTCTGTTTGTTACTCTTGACGGAAGCTCGATCGATTTTTTGTTTGTATGCGACTAACGTTAGATGACGTTACTTTTATAAATAATTTTTTTTTTAGCTCATAGTATTTTTTTTAAATTCGAAACTTTTATTTAAAAATACTGCAAAAAGTTTCAAATAAGAAATTCAATTAAAACTTAATTTAGTTAATTAAATTTTTATGCTCAAGATATTTTTTTTAAAAAAATTAAAACTCATTTGTTGTAAATCATAAAAATATTTATTCATTTTATTGAAATCGATATGTATAATACAAAAAAAAATTTTATCAATAAAACTAAAAGAAAAATTTATATCAATTTTAAAAAGAAGAAATTTATTTTGTGAAAACTGATTGAGCACATTTAGATTTAAGTAAACGTAACATGTTTTAAAATATTTTTGTCGATATTTTTTTTCACAAATAAACTATTATAAAAATCGATTTAAAAATGAAACTTTCCTTTTAATCAGATTAGATGTGTATAATTATAATGAACATTTTTTTTTTTTGTTAAAATATTTTATCCTTATTACAATTTTTTAAAAAATTTCAAAATGTATGATATAGACTTTTAAGCATCAAATTATTAACAAATCTTTATTTTACAGAAATAATTAACTACTTACAATTTATATCACTAATTAAGCTTTTAAATTAAAATTTTACAAAATTATCGAATGATTTTTAAAAAAATTTAAAAATTTTTCTTGAAAAACTTAATAATGGAAGAAGTTTAAGTTAAAAAAATTTTTAAGATAATAATAAATAACATAAGTATTTTTGAAATACAATACATGTTTTTAAAAAGAATTAGATCAAACCAAATCAAACTAGATAATAATGAACTTGATGCATTAGATGACAAATTTTGACTAGGAGATCTACGCATTATGTAAAAACTTTCTTCATCATCAAAAAATTCGATACTTTTAGTATCTTCTTCATTGTTGTTAGTTGAATATATATTATTAGCTTGTTGATGATTTAAATCAAACAATGATTTTGAACGAACAATATCTTTTAAAAAAATGGTTTAAATTTAATAGATGTTTTTAAATTTATAAAAACTTAGTTAATAAATGATTAAAATGTATAAAATTAAATATAAAATGCAGTAGGCTTAAATTTAAAACTAAAACAAAAATTAAATAAACATAAAATAATCATAAAATGAATGCATAAAAGAAAAACAAAATAATAAAGATTTTTTTAGAAATTTGATATGAAAATTTATACATTTTGAAAAAAAATAATAAAAATGTACTTACCATCTTTAAAAACTTGAACAGTAACATTTGCAAAATCAGCATAACTTGGTTTACACGAATATTGACCTGAGTCTGTTAAACGTACACTTTCTATAGTTAAAACACTTAATATAATTTTTCTATCCACTTTTTCTTTTAAATGATTGTCATCTTGGTCAAAAATTAATTTTTCATCATTTTCTTTATCAGTAAAAAATTCATCTTTATTTTCTGAATCTTGCTTTTGTACATAATTCATATAACTAATGTAATTTTTTTTTCTTGAATTCAACCGACTATGATCTAAATTTGGAAAAAATTTATTTTTTAATAATAAAGATGAAGTTTGATAATTATTCGTAAAAAAAGATGAAGAAAATAAATTTTTATTTAATGGAGATGTGAAAGTTTTATTGAAAAAATTACGACCATCAATAAAGTTGCTTATAATTCTCAATTCAGATCTGCCTGTTAAATAATTTATAACTGCACCATCTTTATACCAAAATACAAAACTTGGTGGACTACTTTGAGTTTGATAATTTGAATCTAATAAACAAGTTAATTTTAATTGAGATTTTTGCGCTAATTGAATAATAGGGCCTTCTGGTATGATTGCTTTAGCAGCTAAATTTTGAAAAAAAAGTTTGTTAAAAATTCTTTTAGAAAAAAAATTTTTTGTTTCAATTATTTTTGAAAACTCAAAAGCTATTTCAAAAAGTTTTTAAATTATTTAAAAATTTATATACTCTAAAAGATTTTTTTACCTTGTACATTTAACCAAACAGAATAAGATAATTTTGGTTCAGTTGAAACTTGACATTCATAAACTCCTTGATCTTCTTTACGAACATACTTTATTTCAAGTGTCCAAGTACCAGTTTCTTCTCGATTGACACAAGAAAACCTTTGATCTGAGGTATATGTATAACTTCCTACTGTCAAAATGTGTAGATCTCGTTGTCTGACCCATGAAACCTAAATATTAAAAATTTAAAATACTAAAAGTCTTGTAAAAGTAATTTAATATGATCTTCAGCTGACATTTTACTTTTTAAATTTTATTATTTTTTTTACAACAAGTTAATTTAATGTTAAAATAAACTATAAAACCTATAAAAAAGTTTTTTTTTTTAAAACACTGAATATTAAAAAATTTAAAAACCAAAAAACATTTTTGCATTAAAAATTTGTTTTTTAAATCAATCGATGTGCCAGCTACAGAAAAACTTTTTTGGTCATAAGTTAAATAATATCATTTTGAAAAAATTTATTCTGATTTTTTTATACTTTAAATTGAATTTTTCTTTTTTTTAAATAGTTTTTTTTTTATTTTTACAAAAAAAAATAATTCAAATAATAAATTTCGATTTTTTTTGTTTTAATTGAAAACATTTTACTTAATTAAAACTTTTTTGTTCTTTAAAAGCATTTAGCTTTTAAAAATTTTTATAGATTTTTGTTAACTTAAGGTAGACAACAATTTATTAGATAAAGTAGATTGATTTATTAAAAAAAAAATAACTGAAAAAATTTTTATAAGCTAAAGTAGAATTAAAAAGTCAAAAATATGCTTCATGTAGTGGAAATAAAACAAAATTAATTTTACAAAGAAAACTATTTTGAAAATTGAATGACTAACTTTTAGATCAGAAAAAGAATTTAATTAAAACAGATTTTACAAAGAAAATTTGATTGAAAGTAATTAAGGATGGGTGTGATTAAAAATTTAATTATCAGCCAAAAATATAAAAAATTATTAATCAAAATAACAAACTAATAAAAGTAATTATTAAAAAAAATCAAACTATTTGTTTTTACAAAAAATTTTTTAAAATTTTAAGCTTACCGTACGATCTCCTAATTCACGTATGGCGCAATGAAGATATGCTGATTTTCCTAATTGGGAAGTTATATTTCTAGGCAAAACTTCATCAAAATAAGGTTTGTATTGTGAATCATCCCAATTAAATGAAGGTCTTGATGGAGGTTCTAGTTTAGAACCCGTATGAATATAACCTTAAGGAAAAAATTAATTTTTGAGATTTTAAATAATTTTTACAAACAATTTAACTTTTAAAAACTTTAATTTTAAAAAAAAATTTCCTCAATGCATGCATGAATGGTCTTTCAATAACAGAAAAAAATGACCAAACTCAAACTAAAAACAAAATTTTATTTACATAATAAATTTATTTTAATTTAATAATTGTCTAATCTGGTAATTAGTTAAGTTTGTGTTGAAAAAGAGTTAAAACCGACATAGACAGGAAAAAAAAAATTTTCTTTACGCTTAATTCTGGCTATGACACTCAGAAACTAGTGTCTTTTCTATAATTAAGTTTCAAAAATGAGATTTTATTTTAAAAACTTTTAAAATCATCTAAAACATCTAGATATAGTATTTAATAAAAAAAATTTAAAGAGTTAAAAAAAATTAATTACATTAAGATGCAAAAGTTTTTACGGAATTCTTAAAAAAATTTCTCTGAATTAAAATTTATAAAAATTACACGAAGAAAAGTTTTAATGATTATCATGATAAAAGAGTGAATAAAGTATTAAATGAAAATAAATTTCTTGAAAAAAAAATTTACATCCTATTAATACAAAAAACTTCCTGACAAAAATTAACAAAAGTTATATTAAAAGATGCTTGACTAGCAAAAAGGTGTAAATTTCAGCATTGAATAATAATGATCTTATTTAGAAAAAAGTGAATTGTTAATTCATGAATAAAAAAAAATAAATTAAGATAATCCGTTTAAAACAAATTGCATAAAGCTTAAAGAATTGAAATTAACATAAGTTTTCATCTTGTAATTTTTTTTTTTATGTAAAAAAAAAATTCATGTCGATTTATTCTGGCCAAATGGTGATAAATTATCGATCTAGGTTGCCCTTTTGAAAATTCGAAAAAAAATTTAACAAAAAATTGTTAAAAGTAATTTGTTTTGAAAAAATTTGATTTTAGAAAATTTAAAACATAAAAAAAAGTTTAAAAAAATCTAAACGATGTCCAAAAGTTTAAAATAGAAAAAATTTCGATGAATAAACTGGTAATCTTGTTTTACTAAACGGAAGTAATTTAAAAAAAAAGTTTTTTCTTCAGTACAAATGAACGAGAAACACGCAAAACGCATTTTCCAATTAATAAAATTAAATTTTAAAATTGGACATCATAAAAATCAGTTGATCAGTAAATGATTTTAGTTTTATAAATAAAAATGTAAAAAAAAATATTTAAAAATCTTTTTAAATTTGAATAACTCAGATAAAAAAAAACGATAAATTTGACAAACTAAAAACAAAATTCAATTTAAAAAAAAATTTTCAATTATAATGAGAAGTAATACTAGTTAATATGACAGCTTACTATCAAATTTTTATAGCTAATTTAAACTTTGACTTTGATTAAAAATAAACTTTCTTAAGAAAGCTTCTAAATTTGAAAAAATAACTTATTACAAAAAGTAACAATTTATAAAGTATCGATAAGTTAATTTGAAATCTAAATTGGGTAATTTATTAAATTCATTAAAAAAAGAAATTATTTTTAAAGACTTAATCTTTAATTGTCTAAGCATAATTAAAAATTTAATAAAAACTAAGAAACTAACTTGGCAAAGAATGAAATTCAAAGTCAAATAGATAATTAAACAAAAAAATAACTAGTTTAGCTACAAAGCTTTTAATCAGTTTTAAAGAATAAGTTTAAAAAGATCATTTATGGCATATAAACGCCTTTTTTTAGCGCCAATTAACTTGCAAAGAAAAGGATGATAGCATGTTTAATAGTAAGTTGAAAGTTAGTTTTAATAAAGATAATGTTTTTACATGAATTTTTATTCAAATTTTTTTAATTTATAAACTTTTGAAATTTTGAAATTTTCTTCTTTATTTAGTATTAATTGAGTTTTGGAAATTTTTATCTTTTATTTTTTTTTTTTTTACAAAGTTTTGAGTTTGTAAAAAAGCCTTTCACAATTATTTTTATATAGTAATTCAAATTAGTCACAATTTGAACCTTTGAATCAAGAACAATAATCTTTAATATCTTTTGGCCAAGTTTTGCATAAGAATTAAAATAAAAAAAGCTGACAGTTGAAAATCGGCCTAACCTGCTGTATAAAAAAATTACAAAAAAACAGAGAAATTCTTTGAAGACTAAAAAAATAATAACTACAATTTTTAGTACTTAAATTTTGTAAAAAACAAAAGCTAAATGAAAAAGCTTTGTGAAAAAATTACAAAAAAAAATGAAAAAAAATAAATAAAGTAAAAGTTAAAATAAAAAGAATGTTTTTTAAAGACGAGAAAATGATAATTCTCAAAGCAATTAGCTAAAAAAATTTTTAAAAATACAAGCAACAAGAAAGTCTAAGTAGGTAAGCTGATTTCATTTTTTTTAAATTTAATTCGTATTACAAAATTATTAGTGATGTGAAATTAAATTTTTAAAGCGCTTCCTTATCAGTAGGTTTATTAAAAAAAAGTAGAAGAACAATTAGTATAAAGTCTTCAAATAATTAAAAAACTTCATCAACCGCAACATCTTAATGAATAGATCACCGAAGCGATTAACAAATTATTGATTGTTTAAAAAAGTATATAGTAAACTTAAAAGCAATTAGCAATGAATTTTGAAAAATTATATTTTCTTGAAACAAAAATTATCTAAATAATTAAGAGGGAAAGTTTAATTTAAATTAATTTAGTTGAATTAATAAATTTAGAGATCAAAAAGTTTAATGATCTAAAATTAGAGAAGTTAAAATTGATGAAAAGAATTTAGTAAATTAGAAAACAAAAATTTTATTTATAAAAAAATAAATTATGACTTTTATAGTAAATTAAAAGACTTATTAAATTGAAATTTTTCTTTTAATAAAAAAAAGTAATCAAAAAAAACAAAATAAAACTAAGTCACTATTTTTTTTAGAATCTATTCGTGATTTGAAAAAAAAACACTAATGCGTGTATTGGTTTTCATAAAAATAATTGTTTAAATAGATTTAAGTATTTTGAAAAAAAAAGAAATTATTTCTTATTTTTATATAAAGAAAAAGTGCAGAAAAGAGATGGGCAATAAATTATTTTAATTTGATTCGATTAATTTTATTTGAAACCGTAATGAGTTGCAGCCTCGATTATAATCACCGACCATTTTTTGCATGCCATACACAATGCGCAACAACTAAAATTTGCTTATTTCATCAAATATACAAAGCGCAAAAAAATTTTACTCAAAATTTTAATACTAAATAATAAATTTTTTTTTTTATTTATCAAAAACTTCAACTTTCGATCTGGTATTTCTTAAAAACAATGGAATTTCCTTTTAGTTCTATAAGGTAAAATGACAATGGGGCTTCTATTAAAAAAAGTTAATTAACCAAAAAAAAAAAAAACACAGCAGGCTAAACTTTAGAATCAATTTACTTAAAATAATAAAAAACAATTGATTAATAAAAACCATACTCATTGAATATAAATCAGTAGAAAAAATATATGCAAAATTTATAAGCAAGTTAAACTTTTTTTTCTCTAATAAAAAGTCTTAACCAAGTTAAAAAACATTTAAGAAGAATCAAACTTCCGGTTTTATAAAACATAAAGCTATTTTTGAGTTTTTTTAAATTGATAATTAAAAAATCATTAGATTTTAAAATATTACTAGTAAAAAATGAAATAAAATTTTAGTTTTCCAAAACATTAAAAATATATTTATAAGAAAAAACAAATATGCAAGTTTAGATAAGTATGTGAAAAAAAATAAAAATTATAGAAAATTGTTTTAAAGAAGTTAAAATAGCAGGGTTATATTCATAAAATTTATTTTAGTAAAAAAAACTATGTTCATTCAAATTTTATTAAACAAAAAAAAAGAAGCATTTAAAAGATAGAGAAATAAAAAAAGTGCGAATAATAATAAGCTTTTAAGCCGGATTCAAAAAGACTAGATGTTTTTTTCCTGTTAAAAAAATCTTTTAGAATTGACACACCGGCTTGTAGGCTTTATTTCTTAAAAAAACAATATAAATAAAATGAAGAACAGCAGTAATTTCATTTTAAATATTAAAAAAAAAGATGAATAATAGGAAACACTGTAATGATATACAAAAAAATTTTAGATTTCTGCACAAAATGGCAAGATTAACTAAATGTTCTTATAACAAAATAATGTGCCAGAGTTTTACTTGATTCAATTTTTGTAATAAACTAACTTGCATGAATAAATTTTAACAATCTATAATTAGATGAATTTGGCTCTTTACTTTTATAGGTATTTTATAAACCTAATAAAAGTTAAATTTTTTTTTTTATTGAAAAATTTTTACGTGATAACTTTTAAGTTAAAATTTATTGTCAATTAACTATTATTTTAATTAGTTACATAAATTTTTTAGACAACTTATAAGAAATTTGTATTTTTTTCAATAAATAAAATTCACACCTGCAATTTTGAACATTTTTTTATAGCTTTAGAATTAAATTTTGCAACTTAACTTTTTTTTAAGTTACTATCAATAGCAAAAGTAGTAGAGAAAAGTTTAGAAAAAAATTTAATAAATTAATTTAAAAAAGAAAATTTTGAAAAAAATTAATTAAAAAATGAGATAATATTGGATTAAATTTTGATTAATAAAAAAGGTTATTTATAAAAACCTAAGAATATAATATTTTTATATGAAAAGACACTTGATTGAAATAACCCTAAAACATATATAGAAATAATTTTTTATTTAACAGTTTATTCTAACATTTGGTTTAATAACTTTACTAGTAAAAAAGAATTTTTAAAAATGTTGATGAAAGAGTGTTTTTATGCAAATTAATTAAAAACAATAGCTTTTTTTGATAGCAAAATGTAATTGAAAATTAACTCAAAACATTTAATTTATAAACTAATGAATGAATTTTTTTTAAAAAGAAAAAAAAAAGATTCCCTATTATTGAAATGAACCTTTGACAAAAAAAATTTTTAAAAAAATATCATGATTAATAATCCAAAGAATATCTCATAGGTAAGGTTTTGAATTTCCGGGTAAGATAAAAAAAAAAATTTTTTTTTTAGAAAAAGGTTAATACATAAAACTGTATTAAATGAAGATGAAACAATTTCAGTGTAAAACAAAAATTCAGTTTGTGAAAAATTTAATAATACGATTTACATACCGCAACACGAGTTAATTAAATTAGGTTTTGTTTCAGATTTTTTTTTTTCACTTAACTACTTTAACAAACATGCATCGGAAATGAGGTGTAGAGAAAATTGTGAAAAAAATCATTCAAGCTTCAGAGATTGGTTTGATGAAAAATTCCGGTTAAAAACAAAATTATTTAGAACTATTTTCAAATATATTTTAGAGAAAAAAAATAATATTTATTGTTTTAAAATCTTGACCAATCACGCTAAACTAACATCTTGAAAAAAATAAAAATACAAATTTTACTCATCAATGATTATCATCAGTTATTTTTTTTTCTTTTACAGGAAAAAAATAATCATTCTTTTTAAGCAATAAATTTATTTTAAAAATAATAAAATTAAAAATAAAAAAGAAATTGAATTCAAACTGAAGTTTCAATTTATTGTTTTATAAGTAAAATTAAAACACCGTTTATTGAATTTTTACGATTCTTAAAAAAAGCAATATTAACAAAATGAATTAATTTAATTCAAATTTATTTTAGATCAGTTTCACAACAAACCAAACTTTAATTAGAACTGAATTAGTAATTTTTAGTGTTTTTTTAGACTTTTTTTTTGTTTTTATCAACGTTCTATGCATGGTCAACGTTCTTAATTAAATTTTGTATTAAAATAGCTAATTTCTAAAAATTTTATCAGAAAAAAACCTTAAATGATCAGTTTAAAATCCAGACCAATTAAGTAACCATGATTTATGCGTTACGGGTAGTGCGTAAACAAAAAATAAAAAAAAAAGTAAAGTCAAAACAAGATTAAAGAACATTTTCAAAGTTTATTTACTTATATATAAAGCTAAAAAGAAAAATTTTGATTGACAAATATAGATTTATTAAAATAAATTTGATTTGAGATAACGAAAGACATTTGAAAAAAATGATATTTAAATCTGCAAAAAGCTTCATAATTAAACTAATAAGTCAATTTTATTTCAACTCAAAAACTAATTTAGAGAAAAAAACTTAAAAGTTCTTAGAAAATTTCAAAAAACTAAGTATTTTTTATTTTAAAATGACCTTTAACAACTGGCTAGTGCTTAAAATAATTAGCTAAGGTTTAAGCAAAAAAAAAATGACTTAAATCAACGGTCTGAAAAAGTCCCAAAGCATCAAAAATCTAAAAAACAATGATTCTTTTTTACTATTTTTGTTTAAGAAAAAAAAATGTTTGTTAAAGTTGACCAAAGTATACAAATTGTTTTTGCTTTTTATTTATTTTTTTTTTTGCTTTTGGCTTCTTAAAAGAATTGTATGATTTAATGAGAAAAAAATCAATAAAAATAAAAAGTTTTTTTCTAAAAGGCAAATTCAATTACGGTAAATAGTACCTAAAGGTTAATTTTACTAGTAACTCACTAGAAACTTAAAAAAATCAAATTTAATTTAACGAAATAATTAAAACAAAAACAAAATCTATCCAAGTATAGGATAAAAAGTATGAATTCATTTTAATTAAATAACTTTTAATTGGTAAACTAAAATAAAGTTTCAATTTAAAACAAGATGTAAACTAAAGAAATTATGTCTTTAACAATAATCAATCTCTGAAAGTCTAATTCCTAAAATAAGAAAAACAAACACCTTCTAATAATGTAAAAAAGAAATCACAATACTAAAATAAATAAAAAAATTTTAATGAAATTCACAGTGATGAATTGATATTTTCTTTTAGGTTTTTAAATTTGATGCAGTAAAGAAACATTTTCTAAGTTAAAAATTTTAAACATTTCAAACTACAAATTTAAAAAAATAAAAAGATGGAGAAATTTTTGAGAAAATCATAAAATCAAATAAAAAATCAACAAACGATTTTAAAACTCTTTCAGATTTCAAGGATTAAAGATTTCTATGCATTTGATTTGAGCTAAGACAGATTTTTATTTAACTTGATCCTTTTTTTTTTCATTCATTTCCTCTTAAAAGCCAGAAAAAAGGAAATGATTTTTTTTTTTGCAAAAGTTTGAATAACTAAAAAAAGTAATGAATAACACAATGAAAAAAAAAATGAAATCAAAAAACAAATTTAAATAAAAAAAATAATTTGAAAAAAAATCTACTTCCGGCTAGTTAATCAAAAAAGTATAATTTTAAAATTTTAAAAAACGAATATTTTTTTATTTTTCATAGTTTAATGCAGTAATTATTAAATAAAGTTTAGTTATTCTAAATAGTTAAAAAACTATTATTTTTAAATTTTGACTAATTAAATAAATAATCAGTGTAAAAAGATCATTTTTATAATGGAAAACCGACAATAAAAAAAGATATTAGCAAATAATAAAGTCTATATTTAAAATGTATCTCTAAAAAAACTTTGTTACTATAATACAAACAAATGTTTTTAACTATCTAATAATCAAAAAAAAAAGGGTTTCAAATTCAGTCTTTAAAGGACTAATTTAACTTTTTTTTCAAAAATTTATCTTTTTGTATAAAAAAGTCGAAACCAAAAATTTCAAATGAAATTAACATAACTAGTTAATTAATTTTTCATTATTTTTAATATATTTTTAAACATTCAAACAAATAATTAATAAGAACAAAACAATAGAGAAAGAAAAAAACAATAAATATAAAAGCTCCTAATCATAACTGTTTATTGAATTAATTGATAATAAAAACTAAAGTTAAAACAAAATAGCAAAGCTAAAATTTGAAAGTATAATCAGCAACCATCAGAGACTTTTAATTTTAGATGAAAATCTTGTGAAAAAAAAAATCTTCTCATAAAGATTTGAAAAAAAGATAAAAATTAAAACCACAAAAAATTTTATATTAAAGTTTCAAAAAATACAAAATAGGGTCTAAAATATGAAAAAAAACATTTTGTTATTAAAAAGCAAGTAATATGTTTGTTGTTTCCGCTTCAACTAACCTTCTTTTCCGGAAAATTTTTTAAAGAAAAATAATTTTTTATCTACAGACTAAGAATTAGCTCATCATGAACAAAGAACAAAGATTATTTTCATAAATTAGAAATAAAAATACCTAATTAAACAATATACATTGAAAAATTAACTTGTTTCATTATTGAAAAACTAACTTGTTTCATTATTGAAAAATTAATCTATTTTTCAAATACTAATTAATTTTTTACTTAAGGTCTTGTTAAATAATATCAAGAATCAAAAACTAAAAGAAGTTTTAAATACAAAAGCATAAAAGAATAAACTAAATTGACACATGGTTCGTGTTAAGAATGGTTTATTAAAAAACAATAGCCGTTTAGGGAATAAGAAAATTTTGAGGCTTGAAAAGAAGCAGTACAGGTTCTAAAAAATCTTTCAAAAAAAATGATTAAGTGACCTATTTTGATGAAAAAAAGTAGCAAGTTATAAACAATTGAAATCAAAAAAAAAAAAGAAAGCAGACCACAGTAACAAAATTTATGAACACAAAACAGGAAGCAGACTAAAATACAAAATAAACATAGTTAGTGTACACACATACATTAAGAATGTGGTTTCCATCTTTAAGATAGTGATTTAAACTGGTATGTGCAATTAAATTGAGTTATTTTTAATACTATCAATTGAATTGCAAATTATGAAGCATAAAGAAAAAATTTGTTACATTTAATATAGTTTTTGTCTTATAATTTAGCTAGATTATTTCAAAAAAAAAAAACATTAATTGTTCCAGCAATAAATTTTTAAAATTTATTTTTGTGGTCTCTAGATTTGACAATAATCAAATATAAGTTTTGTCATTATTGTTTTTAACAATAAAGAAAAGCAGTGATCTGAAAAATAAACTTAAAAATTGACTCAATTAAAATTATGGTAAATTTATTTACCTTGTTAGCTTTTATATAAAATAAGTTTATTGTTTTATAAATCTACTAGTTAAATTATTTTATAGTTTATAAAAATAACACAATTAAGTTTTAACTTTAATAATAAGTTAGTATAAAATAATTTAAAAAGAAAATACCTTTATTGTGATATGAAGTAGCCAAACGTTTATTGCCTATATTTTTTTGGTTTTTTGAACTGATGTATCCACAGTAGATTAATTTAAAATTAAAAATTATAATAAATTGAAACACCAAACCATAATACTTCATCTCTTATATATTTTGAGATGTAGTAAAATTTGGATTTTAAATCTTGAATAACATCTAAATAAAAAATTTTATAATAAAATAAAATTTATAAAACACAAAACTCATTATCACAAAACTCAATCAATTTTTAATAAAAAAAATCAAAGTCTTAAACCAAATTTAAAAACAATTAGAAAACAATTTGATAAAAACAATTTTTCTAAATAAATCTCTTTTTAGAAAAAAAACAGAAACTAATTTTAGAAAATTTTTTTTCTAAAACATGTTTACTAATTCTTTGTCACTTAAGAAAAAATAAATTAATTTCTGTGTTAAAAACCTATCAACTTATAAATTTTCTTATTTTGAAAAGGGAAAAATTTTTAGTCATTTAAAAAAACTAATTAATTATCAGTTACCAAAATAAAAAAAATTGAGTCAATTGTAAAACTTAAAAATGAAATTCTTAATCAGCTATTAAAATAAAATTAAAAAAAAAAGAAAAAAATTATTCAGAATAAAGAGCTTTAACTTGAAAGATCAACACGAGAATGAAAATGTTTAAAATTTCTACCAAAAAAGTAAAAGTTTAAATTTTAGGCATGCTCTGTGAAAATAATTTAATCAAAAAAAGAAACTGCCTTCATTTAAATTTTTTCTATAAAAAAAACTTAAAATTTGGCTTTACTAGGATTAAATTAAAGATTAGCAAGTTTAAAATTAATGAAGAGTTGTTTTAAATTTATTTAAAATACTAGACGGCGCTTTTAATAAATTCAATGTTTGTAAACAAAATAAAAAATATCAAATAAATTTTGAATCTCTGTTTAATTATAAAAATTGATTTTAGTATTTTTAAAATGGAAGATGTTTTTGATGAAGTTGGTGATGAGCTTAACGAAAATAAAAATGAGTATAAAAAGATTATGGAAAACATTGAAAAGGTAAAAAAAAATCTTTACGGAAAATATATTTTCAATTTAAAACTTTCAAGCCTTTTATTTTAAAATTAATTTAAACTTTTATCTTGAACTTTTTTATAATTGAATAAGGAAGGTTATATTGATGGAATAGAAAAAGGTAAACAAAATAAAGTACAATCTGGTTTTGACAAGGGCTTCGAACTTTCTTTTAAATATTTTGAAAAAATAAACTTATTAAAAGGAGTTTTAAGGTAAAAATATTTGTTAACTATAATTTAGCTTACACTGTTTTTATTTTAAAAAATTTTTTTTTATGCAATTATTTGGCCACAGTGTTGCAAGTATTAAACAAAAGCATAAATCAAAAATTTTACAGGAAAGTTTAGAAAACTTAAACGGTTTAGAAGAACAAATAAAAGAAAAATTGATTCAAAATTTAAAAGATGTTGACTTAGAATTTTATAATGAAAAAATTAATTTGATAATAAAACAATTAGAAGAATCAAACATTATTAAAAATTCAAAAGATTATTTCGATTAAGTTTTTTTTTAAATAACAAAATTAAAAAAGCTTGTGAAGATAAAGTATTAAAGATTAATAAAGAAGACTTAAAAAATTTTGTTAAGGTTTATTATAGAACTTTTTATGAATAAATTAAAAAAGATTAATATTAAACAAACAATCAAATTATACTTATGTGGAATTAAAGTTTATAAAATCAAAACTCACTGATTTTTTCAGGTAAAATTGAAACAAAAAGACATCCTGAGGTTATAATTAAATTAACAATCTAATTATAAATTATTTAAAGTTATTTTTTTTATAAGTTTTCGCAAAATAAGTCTTCATTTACTAAAGATAATTTCGACGAGTTTAGATTTTTAATGATATATTAATAAAGGACAAGGTTCAATATCTTCAAAAAATTTTGATTTGAAGTTTTTTAAACAAAAATTTATATATTTTCATTATAAGCAGTTTAACTTGGCAAATTTCAAAATAATTTATAATACAAAATTTTTTTTTTGAAAAAAAATTCATTTAAATTGGCACTAAAAAATTTTGTAAAATTTTGTTTTAATTAATTTTTTTTTGATTTTACTGGGTTTCTTAAAATTAATGCACTCTCGGCAGATATAATGGGAAGACCATTTTCTAAATGATAATTAATAAGATGATTAACACTTTTAAAAGTTTGATCTTTAGTTCTAACCTATATTTCAAGAAAAAAATTATTTTTAAATTTTAATAATTTTCCAATTTAAAAACTCAATAAATAAAATTTAACTTACGATTCCTTCTGGATCAACTAATAAAAGATGTTTTCGTACTCCTCCTTGCATTCCTGTTAAAACATATTGTCCTGCAAAACCTTGTGACTGTCTTACCAAAAAATCCCCATCTTGATAAACTAATAATTCGCTTTCTTTTCGTGAAATAGGACCATGAAACCAAATTTCATTTTCTAATTGGTTATTCTGATTATTTTCATTTTCAACATTAGTATCTTTTAGTAAAGAAACATTTGATTCATTCTCAGATAATGAGTTTTTAGATGGTAAAATTGTTGCCGTAGTAGAATTTTTAGAAAAATCTATATCTAAGCTGCTAGCTTTGATAACGACATTATCTAATGTGCTGTGAAATGGTTCTAAAAATAAAAATAAATAAAGTTGTTGATAAAAAATCCAAAATAAATTTTTTTTTCAAATTATGCATTTATTAAAAATATACATACGCATATCAAATGGATCTTTATTGTTATTTAATGATGATAATGGTGATACACATGCAGCTCCAAATATTGAATATGTGGAATCTATACTTTCTTTTTCGTTATTTGAACATGAAATCGATTCTGAACTATTACAATTTACGTATTGATGATCTGAATTTTTGGAAGGTACTAAGCTTAAGTCAGTGTTAAGGTCAATTAAATTAAGTTGAGAGTCCATCTAAAAAAAAAAATAAATTAAAAAAAAGTTTTAAACTAAATTTTTGAAAAATAACCAATTTATTTTTATTTTTGATATCAGGTGGTATTTTTCCTGGTAAATCATTATAATAGTCACGTGGATCCCGTTCAAAACTAATCAAACTACTGCAATCTGCATTTTGTCGTATAACGTTACTTTTTTTTCTAAAGTTATCGCGATTACAATTTAAAAAAAACGACAAAGTTTTTATTGTTATACTGATTAATAAAAAATGATAAATTTAACTTACAAGTCTTGAAATACTTTTGGTGTTTTTTTCAAATATTCTTTAAATCTTAAATCAAAAGCTTCCCCAATAGTTGTGATGACATCTTGAGCAAGACCTCCTCCACATTCTAGTACAAAACATGCTCTTCCATATCTAATATCTTTAGCAACATAAGCAACAAAATCTAATGTTTCCTTTAAAAAAAATGAAAAATTTTTCATAAAAAACTAAATAATTTTTAAGTTGGCAATAAAAAAAATTGATACTCACTGAATCTCCTCTAGCAGCAAATGATATATTAGGCATTTCATGTTTTGCAATCAACTAAAAAAAATCAAAGTATTAGCATTTTTAAATTGAAGAACAAAGTTTTAAACAAATTTAAATTTTTGATAATAAATACTCACTTCATTAGTTTCCATTACTGTTAAATTTAAAAAAGAACTTGTTATAGTTAAATTAACATTTGCACCTGCATTGGCTAGTATTGGTGTATCACTTAACATTTTAAATTTTTTTTCCATTTTTTTTTTTTTATCACTTGTTTTTAAACATGCAGCTTCACAAACTCTATTAATACATTCTTTGGCAATTTGTGATCTTGTTTCAAAATCTAAAACTTTCATTGATGTAAAAATTTCTAAACATCCTACATACTAATAAAATTAATGTTTTTAAAATTAATTTTTTAAAAGACTTTTTTGAAAGAAAAAACTTGAAAAGTAATATAAAGAAAATAGAATAAAAAATTACCTTAATTTGATATACTGATTCTTTTAATCTTAAAACAAGATGTAATGTTGATTCTTTTTGTATATTATAATCATTTAAAACTACATTATCTTCAAGTTCTTTACCAGCAAATATTAATCTTTGATGATCTGGAGCTACTCCTTCTTTACTTTCTATTTTTTTTTTAACCATATCTACTTTATCAGTTGGTTCTACTTCTAAAGTAATAGATTTTCCAGTTAAAGTTTTGATAAAAATTTGCATTTTTAAATTTAGTGTTGGAATCAATAAACTTATTAAACATTAAATTTCAATTTTTTTTGCAAAAATAAATAGTTATTCACTTAGTAAAAATAAATTTCATTAAAATACATTGAAATAATTATTAACAATTATAAGAAATTAATTTATTGAACTTTCATTAACAAAAACTTTACATTAACTTTGATATTTTAAAAAAATTTTACTTTTTTATTTTTATTCTATTTTATGGCCTTTTTTACTTGGAGGCGCTGTTATACAATTTAACTCTTTGTTTCTTAGTTTGTTCTTAAATTTCATTAATAAAAATTTAATTAATTTAATTATTTAAAAAATAATATTTCAGTTAAATTAATTGAAAAGTTTAATTCATTCGAACAATCAATTTTTTTTTATAGCATAGTTACAGAAAATAAACAAAAATTTGTATTATATAACACTTTTATGTTTAAAAATTTTAAGTTGGAAGAAAATATTTTGTAAAATTTTGAAAAAAAATTGGTTTATCAACTTGAACTGAAAATAAAATAATTTTTTTTCGTTTGAATTTATATAAAAATTGAAATTAGATAAAATCAGAAATTAAAATTTTCCAAAAACTAAAAAATTTAGTCACTATTTGAAAAGATTAATTATTTTAAAAAGAATTTGTATTTCTAAAAAGAATTTGTATTTTCAAAAAAAAAAAAAAGAAGAAAAATTCAAAAAAAAAAAATTCGAAAAAAAGAAAAAATTACATAAAAAGAAAACAATTTCAAAAATTTAAAAGCTTCTAAAAATTTAATTGGAATCAACAAGAAGTTTTTTGAACTACACTTAGTAAAGAAAAATTTAAATAAAATGGAAAAAAGAAATTTTCAATTTATTTTTTGAAAAAAAATTACTTAAAATAATCTAATAAAGCTATTTAAACAAACTTATTTTTTAAATAAGTCAAAATTAAAAATTATTAATTATTTTTTTATTAATTGATCAAAACTTGTAGCTTAAAAAAAAAAGCTTATTAAATAAAAACTAGATGGCAGTTTACTTTGTAAAAAAAATTTTTAATTTTAATTTTAATCAAAAGAAGTCTCTTAAGAGTAAAAAAACTCTTAAAATTCTTGATTAATATTGATTATAATTAAAAAAATTTAAAACAATAAAGTAAATAACGTTTATAAAAATTTTATTAAAACCAGTTTCATGTTTAAAGAAAATTATAATGTTATACTATATTCTAGAAAAATATAAAAATTTTTGTAGCTATTAAGTTTCTTTTTGTATAAGCTATTAATTCTTAAAAAGTTTTATAAAAAAAAATTGGACTCAAATATCAAAAATATCAAATTTAATTGACAATTTATGTTTAATCAATGAAAAGTTGACAAAAAGAAAACTTTTTTAGGAGACAATCAAAAAATAAATTTTTGAAGCTTCAAAATGAATGCTTTAGTTTCAATCAAAAACATTAAATTTTATTTAATTTCGTTTTAGCTTTTCTTTCTCACTCATTCTTTTTTCACTCAACTCTTGTTTAATATTTATTCGTTTTGTTATAATTAAATTTTGATTTAATTACTCAATTTTAATTTAGTTTAATTTGATAAAAATATTCAAAAATGAAATTATGTCGTAAATTCGATAAAACAATAAATCCATTATTTACTTATTAAAACAAAAGATGTTTTTATTATTTAATTGATGAATTTTTTACTAAAAATTTAGGTTAAACAAATATTATAATCTAGTTTTACCCAATATTAAGAAAAAGTTGGTAGAATTTAGGTTTTTTTTTTGAATTTTCACTAAAAATTTAAGTTTGATAAAATTTTGATAAATTATAAACCCAATTTTATAAATTACTCGTTACACGAATTATCAAAATTGAGTTTTTTCTGGTTCAAATTTTTTAATTAGAAACTTTAAATTATTTTAATTAATTAAAAAAAGAGCGGAAAATTTTAGTTTGTTTAACTTAACCAAATATTCGATAAAAAATCGAAAACCAGATTAATTTTTTTTTCGTTTTAAGTTTTAAACACTCTTAAAATATCTTCTTTTTTTTTTAAATTAAGGAAGAAGATTATCTGACCTTTAATAACCACTATGTTTATGGTTACACAAAAGATAAAATTTTTTAGGGATGTAAGAATTCAAGATTTAAGGAAGTTCAGGTTTGAAATACTTCAGGATTTGTAAGACCAAGTTTTTCAAGTTCTAAATTTTTTTGTTTTTTAGTAAAATAAAATCATCAAAAGTTTTAATTAAAATTACTTATATATAACATAACTAAAATTATCAAATACTTTTATCCGGTTTTTGGGTAGCATATAATCGCAAAAAAAAAAATAAATAAAATTAGTTCTAAAACAAGTCTCCTAAAAGTCTAACTGTAAAATAAAAAAGTTCTCTTCAACTTAAACTGAATTTTTAAAACTGTTTCCAGTTTTATTATAACTCTCGAACGTTTTTGATATTTTTATTTTTAAAATTTCAGTCCTAAAAAAAGTTTCAATTAAAAAAGTTTGTTAATTTTATAAAAAAATTTAAAAAAAAAAATTTATAAAAATGGTTAATTTAGTTTTTTCAATTTTATCTATTTGTTGTTTAATAGTGGTAAACGCCAATGTAGTACCAAACCATTTAAACAGTGAGTTTTATGAACAATTAAGTAAATATAATTTTTTATAATAAAATTTTTTTTTTTTTAATTTTTTCAAAAATTTTTTCATAGATGTTGGTATTAATCATAATTTAATTTCTTCAAATTTACTAAATCAACCAAACATAGACAAAAATTTAGGAAATCCAGTCGAAAATTGTGTTAAAAAATGTAAAGAAGATGGTAAACAAGTAGGATTGTGTAAACTAAGTTGTGAAAATAGACATTTGAGAAGAACACATCAAGACAGTAAGTTTTAATTTAATTTAAAAAAGCATTAAATTAATTAAAAATTAACTTTCTTTAATTAGAATACACAGAATGTATGAAAAATTGTCAATCTTCAGCGATGGGTGAAGCTCAATCACCAAACGTTTGTGAATGTCGACAAAGTTGTGAAAAATCTTTTCCAAAAAACGTTTTTATTTACTAGTTTGAAGATGAATTAGTTTTTTTTGAATGATTTATTATTTTCATTTGGTTTTATCATTTAAAATTCATAAACAGATAGTTTCCTGTTTACTCATTTCATCATGTTTTAAAAAAAAATAATTTATTTTGTTTCAGAAAAACTTCTTAAAGAGTATATAAAAATAAAGGATTAATTTCATAAAGTCATTGATCAATAGTATAGAATCATTACAAACTAACTTTTTAAGAACATCTTAACTTATTAATAAAATTTTCTTATTTACACTTTATTTTAATTTTTTTTATAATTCATAACAATTAAAAACAAATAAAATTTTTGAAGGTGAGTTTGATTAAAGTCAAATAAAAAGAAAATTTTGTCAAAATTTACCTCAAAAAATTTTTTTTTTTTAAATAAAAACTATTTTTTTTTACTTTTTGATTCTTCTTTTTTATTTTTTATTAATTTATCATCTTTTTTTTTAACTAAGTTTTTTTCATTCAATAAAGGAATCTTTAAATTTTTCAAATTTTTCATTAACTTTGTTGATAAACTTTTTTTATTTAAATTTTTCAACTTTGATCTTTCTTTTTCATTTGCAAAATTTTCTTTTAAATTATTTAATCGAGATAAAGGTATCATAACAATTCTAGGTAATGATTTTTCATCAAAACCATATATTGGTATAATTACGTCTTTAGTTTTACTTCGTGAAAATATTTTATAAATAATTTCTCTTTCTGTTAAAAATGATTTTTCTGGATTTAAAACACTTTTATAAACAATTTTATCTTCTAACATTGTTTTTGCATGAAATACATGTTCAAAATCAGATGGTGCAAGTACTAATTCAGATGGCGTTGGCTCAACAAATAATTCTTTTGATTTGTCACTATAATTTGTTATGATGTCTTTTCTTATTGATTTACTTTCATTATTAGCTATTCTTTCAGGTATTTTACTAGTTTTTATCATTTTTATAACCTTTAAACGATCTTTCTTAAATTTTAGTAAATCTTTATCTAATAAATTAAAATTATCTTTATTTGAATTTTCATTACTATCTAAATCTGAAGAATAATAATAATTAACATCTGGCTCAAATAAATCCTCTTTTGATTCATTATTATTGTATTTATCAGTCATTATAATGACTAAATAATTTTTAACTAAAATTAGTTAGAAAAATAAAAATTCGAATTTAAAATAACAACAAAAATTTGTGTATTGTTATTGCTTAATAAATTTAGTTTTAAAATAGCTAAATAAAATTTTTTGTTATTATAATTGAAAAATTTGTTAAAACTTGATCATTCATTTTTAGGTTCTTCATATTGCCAACACCAAACAGATGAATCATCAGAAATCGCAATCAAATATTTACCATCTAAACTGAAACAAGTTTGTCTAATAGGTTTGGTACATTTAGGATGAATTAAAGATATACACCTTAAATAAAATTTTTTGTTAATAAAACTAAATTTTTTTCATCAAAATAAAACTTACTTTGAAATTGTTGGATCTTCTGAATTTATCTCCCATACAAATATTGTACCAACTTGATTACCAACAGATAAATATTTTTGTTTTTGGTCTGATGAAAATCTTATAAACCAAATTTCGTTATCTTTACATTCAAATTTATGTAAAACAGAAGCTGTTTGATCTGCAGAATTATATTTTGCTGGAAGCTCAATACCTAATATATTATCTAATTTACCTGGTTTCCACATTACAATAGAGTTTTCACAAGATTTAGATAGAACAAAATTACCATACCAGCAAACAGAATCAACATAATTTCTATGTATATCTCTAGTGGTAAACATTGGGAATGGATCTTTAGCAGTTTTAAATGGATGCTTAGCTTTTTTTTTGTTATAACTATATGAACCTGAAATAGCTTTTTGCATTTGTTCTGTATCTAATTTCCAAATTTTTAATGCATGATCCATACCGCAGCTAATAATTCTTGATCCACTTAAATGAAAATCTGCACTCAAAACTTCATCTCTATGACCTTCAACACCTCCAAAAATTGCTACACATAAATCAGTTTTTATATTCCACAATCTTAAAGAATGATCTTTACTAACTGATAAAATAATATTAACATCTTTTGGATGAATTTTTAAATCATTTATAGAGTTTCCATGACCTTTGAAACTTCTTATACATTTCATGTCTAACAAATTAATTATTCGTATGACTCCTCTTGCACCACCTACTATTAATAAATGATCAGTAACAGTTTTATTCTTATCTATTAAAAAAGACCAACAACAGCAATAAAAATTTTCGTTTGTATCTGGATCTGTATATGCTTGTCTTAAAACAATTGAACCATTTGATTCAATTTCATAAACTGTTGCTCTATAGTTTCCAACAGTTGCAAATACAAATTGATTAGATTGTTGTAAATAAGGATTCATTTGTACTCCATACAAAGCTGCTTCATTAGAATCATTTTTTGAATTATTTTCATATGCTTCATTTTTAACCCATGATTTAAATACATAATTAAAATTTTTAGTTAATGAGCAAGTAGAATCAGTACTTTTAGAATCAATTGAACTACTAGTTGATGAAAATCTATCTATGTTATCGTCCATAATGAAATGATTATCAAAAATTAAATAATACTATTTTTAAGAATGGGTTATAGTAATTCAATAAAAATTTGAAGTTGTAAAACAAAATTGATATACCTTTGTATAATACTGTTTATATGATTACTATTTAGCAGCTTAAAAAAATAAATAACAATAATAAAGTTTCTCTATTTGCTTTTGTTAAGTAAATGTAAATGTACTTTTTTGAATAAAATTATTTTCTTTAAAATGCCTGTGAAAAACTTAGCCGAAGTTGAGGAAAATTCTTTAGTAAACTAATTCATAATAAAAATTACCCGCTCAAAATAAGCCATTTTTTTGGCTTACTCTATAGCTTGTTTACATTTCTTTCATAAAAAAAAACTTTAATCTTAAGAACTTTGTTTATTTAAAAAACTAAATTAAAAAACTAAATTAAAAAACCAAATTAAAAAACCAAATTAAATAACCAAATTAAAAAACAAACTTCTTTTTAAATTGACAAGAAAATCATTAAAAACAAAACAACCAGTTTGAATAACTAAAATCATAAGTATACAAGTTTTAAAGTTTGAAATAGAAAACCAGATACTTCTAAGTAAACAGTGTTAAATAGAGGTTTTCTATTTTGTAAACGTAAAATTAACTAATTTATTATGCTGTAAAAATAAAATTATCATTTTGATAAGATTAAAATGAATAAACGTAAGAATATTCTTAAACCAAATAAAGAAAAAATATTTTAATAGTCAATTAAATTTTAAAACTCTAAAGATGAATAAAGGTTTAAGTTTTTTTATAAAAAATTTTAAAAATACTGATACATCTTTTAAAAGATGTTTATCAAGATCATCAACAAGTTTTAAACAAAATAATTTAGTTTTTAATTATGAAGATGCTTTAAATTTAGATAAACAATTGAGTGATGAAGAAATCTTAATTAAAGATAATTTTAGAAATTATTGTGATCAAAAATTGATGACAAGAGTTATAAATGCTAATAGAAATGAAGTTTTCGATAAAGAAATAATGAAAGAATTAGGTCAATTAGGTGTTTTAGGAGCTACACTTAAAGGTTATGGTTGTCAAGGTGTTTCATATGTTGCCTATGGTTTAATGGCAAGAGAAGTTGAACGAGTTGATTCGGGTTATAGGTAATTTATTTTAAAATTTATTTAATTTATGTTTATATTTAAGTTTTTGTTTATTTATAGATCAGCTTTTAGTGTCCAATCTTCTTTAGTTATGTACCCTATTTATGAATTCGGTAGTGAAGAACAAAAACAAAAATATTTACCAAAATTATCTAAAGGAGAATTAATTGGTTGCTTTGGCTTAACGGAACCTAACCATGGTAGTGATCCAAGCTCTATGGAAACAAAAGCTAAATATGATTCTTCAAAAAAATGTTATGTTTTAAATGGTTCAAAAACATGGATAACAAATTCTCCTATTGCCGATGTTATGGTCGTGTGGGCAAGACTGGTAGATGACAATAAAATACATGGTTTTATTGTTGAAAGAAATTTCAAAGGTGTTAGTACACCAAAAATAGAAGGAAAATTTTCTTTGAGAGCTTCTGATACTGGTATGATAATACTAGATGATGTTTGTATTCCTGAAGAAAATATGCTTCCTAAAGCACAAGGATTGTCTGGTCCTTTTCATTGTTTAAATAATGCAAGATATGGTATAAGTTGGGGAGCTTTAGGCGCAGCTGAGTTCTGTTTTCATACTGCTAGAAATTATGTTAATTCAAGAACACAATTTAAAAAAAAATTATCAGAAAATCAATTGATACAAAAAAAATTAGCTGATATGTTAACTGAAATAACAATTGGTTTACAAGCTTGTTTAAGAGTTGGACGCTTAAAAGATGAAGGTTTAGATGTTCCAGAAATGACTTCTCTAGTTAAAAGAAATTCTTGTGGTAAATCTTTAGAAGTAGCTAGAGCAGCTAGAGATATGCTAGGAGGAAATGGTATTTCAGATGAATATCATATAATTAGACATGTTATGAATTTAGAAGCTGTTAACACTTATGAAGGAACTCATGATATACATGCATTAATTCTAGGAAGAGCTATAACCGGTTATCAAGCTTTTAAATAAATTATTTTGTTTATTATAATCCAAAGTTTATTAAATTTATAAAAACTCGTTTCTTTTATTTTTGAATAAAATTGGTTAATTTTATAAAAAATTTTTAGACAAATTGAACAATCTCAAAGTTTCAAACTTAAATTACTAAAAAGGTTTGAGCTAAAAAATTTGTTTATCAAAATAAATCTTTAATTTAAAAAACTATATAAAAAATTTAAAACTTTACGTGATGAAATTAAGTCTTTAAAATAAAAAAAGACTTTTCAAGTTAAGAGCTTGTCTTATACTCATTTCCTAAAAAAGACAAAAAAATGTTATAAAATAATAAAATATTTTAAAATTCATTATACCCATTTATCAAGTAAAGTTGTTATTGAATATAAATCAGATGATTTTTCTAAGTTTTCGGTAAACGTATTATAAACATCATTTAAGTATTTTGATGATTGATAATCTTCTTTGTTAATTATACATCTAGGTGGTTTCATTGGATATTCACAAGGTACATTAATTAAAATTGGAGGTACGCAAGGTAAACCAATATCATCTATTTTACAAACTAAATGCAATGTTTTATTTTTGGGATGTTGTAATGGATATAATTCTACTAAAAATTTAAAATCTAATTTTGCTATTTCTCCTTGTATGGTATGAGATATAATATTCTTTTTAGGTGAAATTTCATTTTCTTTTCTACTTACAAAAGTTTCAGAACAATTGTTTTTTATTGCTGCAACAGCAGGCCCAAATGTTCTTTGTAATGTATGATTAAAATTAGGATTTTTATAATTAAATTGTATTGTTTCAATTAAAGATTGACAAACATTACTTTCTATTTTACTAGAAATAGCAGCTTGATTAGGTAATTGAGGGTGAGTTACATTTGTTTTATTGAATAAATCCATTCTCTCAAGAACTTCTTCACATTTTAATAATACATCAATACGACAACGTTTATTAGGATCAGAAATTATTTCAAAAAGATTTTTTATTTTAGTAGCTTCTTTCATAGAATTCGCACTAAAAAATAAAATTTTAAAAAAAAGTTTTAACAATTTATCAACTTACTTTTCGCTATTCTCGTATTTAATAACCATTTTTTTTAAAGGTTCTATATATTTTGACAATTGTCTTAATTTTTCTCTATATAATTGATCTTCATTTGTATTTTGTCTCATATTTGGACTTGAATTCGCATTCATAACTAAAAAAAATTTATTAATTTTTTTTTAAAAAATGAAAAAACTTTAAACTTTACCAGGAGTGTTTAAAGTAGGATTTGGGGAAGCTATTGAAGAAACAGATGGAGGACCTCTTTGACCCATCATATTAACATTCATTGGTGAAGACATTACATTAGATGGACTTGGAACATAAGTACTTGGAGATGGTGCCATTTGCACAGAGCTATAAAAAATTTTATTAAAAAAAAAATAATGAAAAATTTTATAACATACTTTGACATGGGAATTTGATTATGAATTTGATTTGCTGAGTTAATATTTTGATTTTGTACATTACTTTGAAACTGCTGATTGGGAACATTTTGAAATTGTTGTTGATTCATCGGCTGCTGCATTGGTTGATTATTATTTTGTGTATTTTGAAAGTATTCATTATTTTGTTGTATTGGCTGCATTTGCTAAAATATATCAACTTAAATATATAATAATATTAAATTATAAATAACATACAATATTAGAGTTAGGCTGTTTTAATCTATGAAAGTTTTGCCCTACAATTTGTCCAGGTCTTGGTACATTTGTATTCCCAACTATCACTTAAATAAAAAAAATTATTTTTTGTTTAAATATAAAAATAAAATTTTTACTTCTATTTTGAGTTAATGGAACTCTTTGCTGTAACATAGGTTGTACTGGCTGAATATGATTAGGAATCTGATTAATGTGTTGATTTGGTGTTATCATTTGGTTATTAATAACTTGATTCATCATTGGCATTTGATTATTACTTGGATCTATCATTTGTTGATTAACATCCGCTCCTGTTTGTGAACTTGCTAAATTTTGTAATGCTGACATAGGATCAGACTTAAAATTAAAAAATTAATTTATTTTGCTTTTATTAATTAAATCAAAAATATACTTGATTCATTTGTTGAATAGGTTTAGATTGTTGATTAGGTAACTGATTCATCACTTGATTTGTTTGAATCGTATTTATATTTTGCATTTGTTGATTAGGTATATTACTCATTGGTTGATTTTGAATTTGTGTGTTAAGCATTTGTTGAGATGAAATTTGTTGTCCTTGCATTTTAATAAATGGTTATTATTGACAAATGTTAAAAACAAAAATTTTTTAAATAATATAACATATAAAGTAAGACAATCAAGAAATTAAACATAAATAGATTAATTTGATGGACAAAAGTTAAATAAAAAAGAAAAAATTTTAAAGTTTTTAGAAAAAAAGAAATAAATAAATTTTTGTTTATTTTTACTATAGCTACATTTCTGCTAAACTCAAAAAATTAATTAAAAATAGATGGCGCTATAGTGTTTTATTTTTTTTTAAATTTAAAAACTTTTATTGTAATTTCAGTTTATAATTGAAAAAGCACAAAAGAAATTAAAGTCAATTGACAAAAGATTAACTGGGTCTTAATTATTCATTAAATTCAGATCAAATAACTTTAAAGTTTTGTTCATTTTCAAATTATTAAAATGGTTTTAAATAAAATTGATTTAACTTCATCATTAGCTTATGAAAAATTTATTAAAAATCATAAAACTCAATTAAATTTAATACCTAAACATTTTTGGAAAACTTTATATGAAAAAATTTCTTTAAATGTGTTTGATGCTCATAAATATATTGCAATTGATGATAAAAAAGTAACTTTTCGTAGTCAAGTTATTAAAGAAACAACTGCTAAAGTAATTAATCCTGAAGGAATTAAGGCTGATAATCCTAAAAATATTTTTATTATAAGTAAGTATTTTTTTTGATATTTAAAGAAATTAAATTTAAATTAATCTTATTAGGACATTTATTACATTATCATGTAAGTGAAGGTAGAGAAATGTTCAAGCAGCTCATAAACAAAAAAGACCCTTTAATCGGTTATTTGACAAATTTAATGAATGTGAAAGATGAAAATGTTTGTCTTCTTTTAGATAGATTACTAAACGAATCATGGAAATATATAATTCCATTTACTATTAAAACAAAAGGAAATCGTAAAAGTTTACCTGTTTGGTAAGCAACAGTTAATTCTTTTTTTTTTTTTATTAAAATTTTTTATACAAATAGGACTATTACAGATGAAATTGGAATGAATTTAAAACATTCTTTTGAGCCAAACTGTGTAATGCTAACATTTCAATATATGAATTTCAAAAGTATCTATTCCGTAATTTTCCCAATAAAAAATATTCTACCCGGTGAAATATTGACAAAAGATTTCACAAGTTTTGAAAAGATTACTAATCATGAAATTGAATCAAATGCCAAAGATCAAGAAGAGTATTTGAAATTAATTTACATGAACAGTAAAAGAAAAAATATTAAAGAATTAACTGTTTGGGAATTTCAAGATGAATTAGATTTATTAAAAAAGACATTATTATTACCATGGCAAAATCAAAATTTAATTTGTTATTTAAAACAAGAAATAAATTATCAACAGAATGAACCTACAATTATTGAATTTTATGAAAAAAGAATATTTAAAGAACCTCATTGTTTAATGAAACAACATCCTATTGATTTGAAAGCAAAAATATCTTCATTAGAAGTTATTAAAATATATTGTGATGATAAAAAAGTTTTACCATACATAACAGATCCTAGATTTGAATTAGTTAATGATCAAGAATTAGCTGATATTTGGTGGTTTAAAAATTATTTTTCAGATTTTTCATTAATTAACAAAGAAAGTTCAAATGTTTTAGTAAACCATTTTCCTTTAGGTCATATTTTAAACGAAAAAGATATGTTTAGTACAGTTTGTAGACGTAAAATAAAAAGATTCAATGGTAATATAGATCCTATACATTTAAATTCATTACCTGAATGGTTACCTACAACATTCAATTTGAATACAGAATTAGTAAAATTTGTATCATACTACTGTAAAAGAAAACAAAGAAAATTAGATAATTTATGGATTATTAAACCAGCTAATTTAAAAAGAGCTTCAGATATATTCATTACAGATAATTTAAATGCAATAATTAGACTACGTAGTTGTCGTAATAGAATAGCTTCAAAATATATACATAGACCTATATTGTTTTATCGCCATGATTTAGGAATAGAAGTGAAATTTGAATTAAGATATTTTATTATATTAACAAGTGTTTTACCTTTAAAACTATATTGTTATAATGAATTTCAAATTGATTTTGCAAATAGACCATTTGATCTAAGAAAAACATATAATCAAGAAACTCATTTAACAGATATGCGTATATTTAAAGATCAAGTTAATATATGTTATATGACGAATGCAGATTTTATTCAAACTTTTGATTATCAATATCAATATCGTAATTTTAATTTTAAAATAATGAATGAATTGACTATGAATGCAATAAAAGAAATGTTTGAAAGAGCTACAGAAAAATTTCCATTTGGTGCAATTAATCATAATCCAGCATCTTCAGCACTTTATCAAGTTGATGTTGTTATAAGTTGGCCAGATGCAAATTCTATAAACCCTGTGCAACCAATGATAGTTGATTGTAATTTAAATCCAAATTGTGAAAAAATATGTAAATATAATAAAAACTTTTACAACGACGCTTTAAAGCTAATGTTTCTCAAGGACGATAGTATTAGCAATTTTAGATTATTATAATCATCATATAAAATTGAAAATAAATTGACAAATAAATTAAAGAAAATTTAAAATTTATTAGAAGAGTGAGTTATATTTTGTGTACTATTTTTAGCCCAATCTGGGAATTCATTAAAATTGAATACTACATTACCCCATGTGTTGATTAATATCAACTCAACAGTTATACAAATTATATTAACGATTACTCCTGGAATTATCTGTATAAATTAATATTTGTTTAAATAAAATTAACAAAGTAAAACTAAATTAATTTACCATTTCTGAAACTTTCATTTTCAAATACTCGTATACTAGCGCATTCTAAAAAAAAAAGAAAATTTTTTCTTAACTTGTCATTTTTTTTATTTATATACTTACACATGGTGATGCAACAGGTAATACAAAAGCAAAACTAACACCAATGGTTACTGGAACAGCAAAATAAAGGGGATGAATTCTCATACTTAAAGCTGCTTGGTTAACAACTGGTAAAATTACTGCTGCTGTAGCTGCATTACTTGTTATTTCTGTTATTAAAGATGCGGCAATAGTTAATAACGCCATAAATATTTTAGGTGATTTAATTTCGAATCTGCTTAAGTTATCACCAAACCATGTTGATAAACCAGAGTTCTTAAAAAAAATTTAATTCAATTAAGTTTTAGAGAAAAATTTGAAAATAAATTTAAAAAACTTACGATTGTTCCTTCTGCTAATGAAAAACCTCCTCCAACTAATAAAATAACACCCCAAGGCATCCTTTTACTTACATTTCGCCAATTAATTAAAAATTTAATAGGCTCACCATTATTGGCTTTTGGATCTGTGAATTGGCTAGAATTAGCAGGTGTTATGAACATTAAAAATAAGACAAGTAAAGCTGGTGTTGCATCATTGATCTATTTTGAAAAGTTTTTGGAAAAAAAATTTTAATTTAAAACTTTTTTCTAATAACTTAATTTATCATACTTTTGTACCACTATTCAACAATTCTTCCCAGCCTAAAATAAATTTTGGAGATCTAAAGAACCAAAGTAAAAGTATCAAAAAAAAAGAGAATAGAACTGCAGATTCGTGAAATGTAATAGAACCAAGATTTTTGTATCTTTTTTGTAAATAAATTTTCAATAATTTTGATTGTTTGTTACTACTTTTAAATCTACGCAAATAATAAAATTTTAAGAAAAACCAATTTAAAACAACTAAAATTATAGCACCTGGCATTGCATAAATCATCCAAGATGCAAAAGAAAGATCATTTATTGTTGGATAAAATTCATCCATTATACCTTGTAAAACTAAGTTAGGACCTGTACCTGTTAATGTACCTGTACCTCCAATATTTGAAGAATAAGCAATACTTAAAAAAAAAGCAACTCTTAAAGCTTTAGCTTGTTTAGATTCATTTTGCATTTCTATTACTGATTCTCTATTATTTGCGTCTTGTATACTGATTGATGTGACTTTATCACTATTTGTAGTCACTGTTACTAAATTAACATTTGTGAACATATTTACTTTTTCAACAGATCTTCTTTCAGGATCATGTAAACCTAATTCATCTCGTAAATTTTTTCTTGCTTTTTTAGAATGTTTGTTATCTTTATTATTAAATTGTTGACTTAACTCACTGACTATTGCTTCAGTTACTGGTAAAATCATTGCTGTTGTTGCTGTATTACTAATCCAAAATGAAAGTACCATTGTTGTTAGCATTAACCCAAGTAAAACTTTTTTAACTCCTGTACCTATTAAAAGCAATAATTTTAATGCAATACGTTTATGAAGATTTGATTCTTCAATTGCAAAAGCGATAATTAAACCAGAAATCATCATCATGACTGCAGGCTAGATTAAAAGTTTTTTTATTAACAAAAATATTTTTAATAAGAAATTATTATATTAAGATAACTTTTAATCACCTTCATAAATGGCAAACATGCTTTTGCTGTACTTATAACACCTAAAAGAGGAAAAAGAGCAACTGGTAAAAGTGCAGTTACAGCATCCGGTGCTAATCCTAATAACCAATATGATGACATCAATATTAAAACATACGCACATCTTAATTTCTTTAATTCAATTTTTGAACAAAAAGAAAAGAATTTAGATTGAATTGAAATTTATTAAGACAAAATTTAAAAACAAATAAATTAAGTTATTTTCAAAATAATTACCACACTTTCTTGAATAGCAAGAGGTAGTAATGCTAATGGAATTGCGAAACTAAGTAAAACCTTCCATAATCTGAAATAACCTCGATATCTAGTTGACATTTTTTTTTTATTTTGACAAATGCTTTTAATCTTCAGTTGTTTTTTAATTAGCTTTAGATACTTAAAATTTTCTTAAAACTATTTGAAGATGAATTTTAATCGTTTTAAAAATGTTTTTATTTAAAAGAAATTTTTCATAAATAATTTGAAATTGTCTAATTACAGGTAAAAAATTGTTCACGTTTAAAAGTTTTTTAATAAATTGAAATTGAATAAAGAAATTGAATAACAATTTTTTTATTCTTCTTTACTAAGTTCAAATTAGATTTTTTAAATTTAGATTTTACTTTATGGTTTTTAAATTAAAAACTTTTTTAATTTTTTTAATCGTGTATCCATAATATATTCAATGAAAAGAAAGTTTCTTAATTAAAAAACAATCAGAATCGTTTTTTTCTTTTATTAAATGATAATCTTATAACTATCAATAACCAATTTGGTCATTTTTTTTTTAATTTACAATTTTTTGTTTTTACAACTTTAATAAACTTATTTGAATTGTCGACACTGAAAAAAAGAATTGAACTAATTTATGAATCTACAATGACATTTAAAAAAAAAGAAAAAAACTTGGTTAAATCAAGTTATTTTGATAAATTTAGGACAAAAACTAAACTGGATTTATAAGAGATTAAAATAATTAAAAAAAAAACAGAAATTTTCTTTTCAAAGTTAAAAAAGATCTTAAAATTATAATATTTTTTTAATTAAAAAAAAAACTTTTTCAAACATTTTTATTAAAATTTACATTTGAAAGAGAAATTTTCAATATTCAAACTAAATTAAATTGAATTTAATTGAACTTAATTGGACCAATAATCTTTATCGATTTTTATTAAAACTTTTTATTCATTTTTTTTAAATCCATTTTTTTTTTTTAACTTTTCTTAAATACACCTTATCTATTTTGCCTTGACATTATTTGTGAAAACTGAACATCTTCAAAAAAAAAGATGTGAAATAGTTGAAAAAAAATTAAAGAAAACGTACTCAAAAGAAATAAATTAGTTAAAACAATTTGAAAAAAATTCAGTAAATTGAAAGTCAATTAATTTATTATAAGATTTAAAAAGATCGTAAATTTTATGATTACAAAATAATTTAAAACTATGTAAAAAATTTATTTAAACAAAAGGCTTGATTTAAGCTTGTTATATAAAAAAAAAAAGTTTTAACATGTAACTGTTGACAAAATTGAAAAAGATAAAAACACTCAAGATTAATGAAGTATTTAGGATAAGCTTATTAACTTGTTTTAATGATATAAATAGAATGGAATTAAAAGTTTTAATTGAGAAAAATTTTAAAGAAGACAATTTTAGCTTGATTGTCAAAATATTTAATTAAAAGATTCAAAAACTAATGACAGTTTAATTATTTTTTTAAATCTTTCATCATTATTCATTTTGAAGTTCTAAATTTATATCGATGTGAATTTTTCAAAAGTTTTGTTAGAACACTTAATTAAATAGGATTAATAAAAAATTTGATTTATATAAATATATTCATTTTAATAAAAACATTAAAAACTTTTTAAGGAACATTAAAATAAATTTGATTGTACCTCTTGTAAATGATCGCTAAATTATGAATTAAGGTTGAAATAATAAGTTGATTTGTATAAGTGGTCAAAATTACTGTACTATTTTTTTTATTAATCAAGTTGTTGCCCTTCTTTAGTACACAAACGTGCAATACTTTTTTTTAAGAATTCAAAGTGATTTTATAATCACATTTAATGAAAACTTTTTTTTTGAGAACGTTTTTCTATTTGTTGTTATTTCTTTTTTAGGATTAGATTTCAATTGATTTTGTGAAATTGTTTTTCCATTGTCTAAAAAACTAATCCTTGTTTTTACTCTATTAAACAAACTCAAGTTTTTTATTTTGAATATAAAAAGGGGTCAATACGAATAAAACACGTTTTTTATGAAGAAAACAAATTTTGATTTACATGTTATTCATAATTTAAATAATTGATTAGCTCTTTGGGCAAATTTGTTTTTTGTCCATCATTTAATTCATAAATATTTTTTTTACAAATTTCCGTTCTACATATTTTTAATAGAGACTTAACACATTTTTGGGCTTTTAGTATGATTACATTACCATTTTTTTTTCTAAAATTAAATTTTTTTTAAGCTTTAATTTTCATCGGTTTTTTAACTTACCCTATAGCAAAAAAATTGCTTGTTGGTGAGTATTTACATGAAATTGCATTTGGAAAATTGTAAATTATTTCAGGTTTTTTTATATCATCAAGATCCCAAATTCTAACAAAACCATCATCACAAACAGTTAATAAATGATTGTTATCAGAGGAAAAACAAACGCCTTTTATCCAATGACCATTTTCACCACTAGCGAAAATAGGTTGAGGAGGAGGTAAAAGATGACTAAAAAGAACAAAAATTTTATGTTAAAAAAAAAAAGAATAAAAAGTTTTTATAGGTGAGAAAAAAAAATCATACTTAAGCTTAATTATTTTTTGCCCTGTAATTAAATTCCATACAATACATGTTGTATCAAATGAAACAGAAGCTAATCTTTTACCATCTGAAGAAAAACAAATTGAAGACACTCTATGTAAATGTTCATTTAATTTAAATAACAAATTATAATCATCAAGTTTCCAAACATAAATAGTATTAAATGAGCCAGAAGCCGCTAATAATTTATTATTAGAACAAACTTGAACAGAATCTACTTGTTGATTATCTAGTTTTAATACTTTTAAAATATTTCCTTCATTTAATAAATCGCGCACTTTAACTGTCCCATCATAAGAACTTGAAATTAATAAATTGTTTTTAAAGGGATTTGTTGCTAGTTCTGTAACTATATTTTTATGATCATTTAATTTTAATAGAAGTTTACCTTAATTTAAACAAAAAAAACAATCAAATTTTTTAATAAAATAAATGAGTTTTCAAAAATCAAAATTAAAGATTACCTTCAATAATGTCCCAAATTCGAATAGATCCATTTTGATGACCAGTTACTAAAAACAATGATTTGCATTTAGCACTTTTAGGCCAAAAATTCAATGTATTAGATAAAATATCTTTTACATTAATAAAAATTAAACTTCTAATTATTTGACCACAATCAATAGTTAAAAGGCCAGTAAGAGGTGCATTTCTAAAAATTATAAGAAAATAGTTTTTTTAAAAATTGAAAGTTTTAAACTTGAGTTTAATTTTAAAAAAATTAAAAACTTTTTAAAAGCTTTTTAGCATTGAATAGTTTAAGAATTATAAGAAATATTTGGAAATTTAAAGAAAAAAATTCGACAAACATACAATTTTCGGATAATCAAAAACCGTAGTGTAGCGAATTTTGACTTTAATTTAGATGAACAACTATTTTAAAGTTATCTGGATTCATTTTTTGAATAATTAAATGTTATTAAAAGCTTAATTAATTATGCTTGATTTGTTTGTGTGTTTAAACTTTTTTTTTGTAGAACATACTTAAATTACTCGCGCGCTTAAAGGAATTTTTGAATTTTTTATGAATTATACTAACTATTGTGGTGGTCTAGTTAAGACAGTAATCAAATAATGAAAATTAACATCATCGTGATGCATTCCTTAAGAACAACATCAACTAAAAATTAAAATAATTTATATTGTAAGTAACTAAAAAAGACAAATAAATTTAGATGATTTTTACTGATAAGATAGGATTCACATAGAGGTCAAAAAAAAAGGATTGAAGTAACTAAAAAAAAAAAAATTTTTTAAGTTATTTAAGACTAAAGAAAATGAAAGAAAGTTTTATTGTTTTAAAATCGGACATAATGCGTACTATTTAATATCCAATCAAAAAATTTTTAACTAAAACGTTTAAAAAAAAACTTATTTAAGCTGTATCAATCACTGATGAATTTCAAAAAAAAAAGCAGTACATTCACACCAACTTATTCTTATTTCATTTAATGAAAACTAAAATAAAAAAGAAGATGCAATCTTTAAAGTAATCAGAAAAAAGTAGGGATAGAGTAACACATTCACGTAAGTATAAAAGCACTTACTTGTTAAGGTAAACAGCTTTGGGAACTAAGGTGACCATTTGAAATCCTAAAGACCAAGCAAAATAATTTTCGTCTGATGAAAACGCACATTTCCATGTTTCAGATTTATTTTTAAACCATCGATCACAACTTTCAATAAATAATTCTTTAATTAATACTTTTTGTTTAATATTTTCATCTAAAATGATAAAAAGATTTAAGATTATTTTAAGAAACAACATTTTGAATAATCTTTAAAAATTAGAGATTGTGTTTAAGAAAAACTAAATACTTTTAATAGAACACAGTTGAACATATAATTGTTTTAGAAAAAAATTATTTAATAATACCTAAAACTTATAATAGCTTTTTATAATTTTTATTCAAATCAAAGAAGATTCTTTTGTTATTTTTTTATTGAAACTGTGTTTATAATTTAAAATCTAAAATTAAATATTTTTAAATGTCGAAAATAAGAAATAAAGTAAATAATACTTCAATAGATTTGTATCAGCTAGACAAACATTTTTCTTTTAATTAAACATCACTTAATACTCTACAAGGATGATAAAATTAATGTTATGTTGAAATTTTTTTTTAAAGTTGTACAATTTGTAATTTTGATACTTTTATTCATTTTTTTACCTATTTTTTAAAATGATACTACAAATTCATGACCAATTCAAAAAAATATTCGTGTTTTATTAATATTTTTTTTGTGATATTTACTGTTTTCTTAAGCTAATATACATACCAGTATTATCATTTTCATGAATTTGATTATTATTTAAACTCAAATTATTAATTAAATTATTAAAATTTGAATCCATAAAAACTTTTTATTTGTAGTTTTAAAGTTGATTTCAATTATTGATAGTCTAATTTACTTGTATGTAATTGGTCAAAGTTTGTCAAACAAGTTACATAAGAAACAATTCATAAGATGGTGTTTTTATTGCATTAAAAAACTATTTTCTTAAAACTAGCAATAAGTATAAAATTTAAGTGTTTTTAATAATTTTGAATGAAAAGGCCAAAATGTATTTGTTAAGAATTGAAGTTTTGTAGTCAAATGTAAAAAAAAACTACAAATCACTTTTCGTGCTTAATTTTTTTTTTTTGCTTTTTTTCATGAATGAAGATTCACATTGAATAAAGGTAAACTTTAATTGAATTAAAACAAAATCATTTATAAACCGCCTCCTTCTCAATGAAATAATTTCACAAATATTCTTTTTAAATTTATCTAATTTTTTTTCAAAAGCAATTGTATCATAATTAATTGATTTTCAAAAAAAAAAAAAAAAAAAAAACTTCAATTTTTTATCAGCTATGCATTTTATAAGAACGAGTGTTAATTTGATGTTCATGAACAAATCTGTGTAAGCCGTTAATGGAACTTTCAAGATAAAAATTAAACATGGACCTTCAATTAAAAAACTTTCCCATAAAAATTGTTTTGTATCATCAAACTTTTTTTTGATAAAAATTAATTAAAAATTAAAAAATTAGATGAATCACTAAAGTATTTATTACTTAAGCTTTTAAAATTAAAAAAAAAGTTTTTTATAAACAAAAAAATTAAAAATTTAAGAAAACATTTTTGTTTATGTAAATTAAAATTTTTTTATTGATTACATTTAATTTAATTCACGTATTTTGGATCAAATAAAAAAAGGCCATTAAAATTCAAAACAACACTTTTAAATGAATTTTAAAAATTCAATTCATTCAGTATAAACACAAAATATTTAAATAAAAGTTTTTGTTGTTCACTAAAAATAAAAAGTCACTAAGATTTAAATAATCAATTATAATGTTCTTTTAACTTTAAAACTACATTAATCCAAAAAAAATTTTCTAAACTCCTTGTTTGAATTGTAAAACAGAAATAATTTTGTTAAGTTTTTTCACAAGTTATTAAGTAAATCTAAGAAGAAAAAAAATTAAAAGTCATCTAGAAGAACAACTAATAGTTTTCTAAAAATCTGGTTTCTCTACCCTTTGTTTAAAAAATTTCTTTTTTTTTTTTTTCTAATTCAAAATTACGTAGCACCTTTAATAACTGGAATTTTTAAAATATTTCACTTAGAAACCAAAAAGTTTATTAAAACTATTTTTAAAAATGAAAGCTTGGTTCGAATATTTATTTTTAGATACAAAATTAAATACGCCGAATCCATTTAAAAATCAAACAAAAATGAAAAAGGTCAATACACATAGGTTTTTAAACTTTTTCTTTTATGGATACTATTTTCTATTTATGTTTACTAATTAGCTTTTTCTTTTTTGGTTTTTCTAAATGTTTCAACAAAATTCAAAACATTTATTTTCATGAATGAACAATATGAACAACTAATCCATTAATTATCTTTTAATTAGATTAAGTTTATCAATAAGTTTTATAATGAAAATTTCAATAAATCTTATAATTATTTAAATTTCATTGAATCAGCTTCAATCTTAATAAACTAATTGATAAAAGTTGAGATTAAAAAATTTTAATTATCAATTGAATTTTAATAGAAAATTGTTTTAGGTTTTTGTTTTACTATTCAAAACAATATTTTAATTGTTTTATCAAAAATTTGTTTATTCATTATTCGTATTGAAATTCTATACTTTTAAAAAAATCAAATTTTATTAGTTTATTGTCTTATTAAAGTAATTTAAAGAAAAAAGGATTTTATTGTTTTGATTGATTGTTTTTTTTTTCTTTTTACTGATTTATCACTTGTGTAATTGATACAGCTATTAATTTTAAAGAACCTATAAATTAATTATTCTTTAAAATGAAACAAAGTTCTAATTGATTTAGAAAGTTTAAATATAAATAGATAATTTTTGATGACTAAATTTAATTAAAATAAAAAACAATAAATTAAGAAATTAAGTAATAAAAGTTTGAAATGAAAAACAAGAAATTAATTAAAAATAAAAATGTCGTAGAATTAGTCTAATGTTATTTTCACATTGACAAAAAAAAATTGTATAACCAAAGAATGCTATTTATTTATAAGAAACAGCGTTACATGTTTTGAACACATTACTATATCTTTGTTTACTTTAAAGACTTAGGGCCAGCGCTAAAGTTTTAAGTAAAAAAAAAAGAAGTTGATTAAAATAATTAAAGTTGTTTTATTTAGTTTGTTCTTTATGATTTTGTGTTAATCTCAATATATTGAATTTAAATTAGCATCAAAAAAAGAGAAAATTAATGAAAAGATTCAACATTGGGATGAATAATGAAATAAAAAAGCTATAATAGAATTGGAAGTTTATTTCTTTTAAAAGAGGTAGAAAAACGTGCCGATGTTATTAGAACAATAGTTCTGGCTATAGGCTATTGAAATTCAAAATAGTTAATTTTTTAAAACAAAAGGAATATACTAGAACTGTTCTGTATTAAATCTAATTAAAAATAATTTAAAATCGACATTCTTTAAAAAAAAAAAGTATATTTTTAACTTAAACTTCTTTATTTTCTATTTAATTTAAATTAATTAATTTGATCACATTCCCAACAAACTAAGCATACTTTGAAATAAACCATCCGCAATATAATTTTTTGTAATCATTCTAAAAAATTTTTTTAATGAAAATTTGTCTGTTTGTGAACTTATAACGGCCAATAGTTTTTCTTTTATTAAGCATACACAATTTGTGGTGTATGATCTTTTCAGGCCACTTCGATTTAAATCGCAATTTGCATTTTAATTAAGCGAAGCGTTTTTTTATCTTAATTTTTTTTTTAAAACTAAAATACTAATTCAAAGAACTAAATCATATAAAAAATTTGAATTTAATTAAAAAAAAGTATCAATCAAAAGGATTTGAATGTAAGTATTTAAAAAAATACAGATCCCCAAAGTTTAAGTTTAATTTATTTATTTTATAGTTGATCTAGATTAAATTTAACTTTTTTTGTCTTAATTTATCTTTTTAAACTATTAATTAGTTATTTTTTTTTTTGTATCTTTGATTTTAAGACCAAGAATTATGTTTTCAGCATTTCATTATAATGCAAATCGCGGGGATAAGCGATTTAGACAAATGTATAAATCAGGGGAAAAACGCCCTGACTGGAATCGTGAATTGACATTTGAAGACAGTATTAGTAGAGCGCGTAATAATCGTCATTTACTTGTTGAAAAATTTAGACAAATACAATCTGAAATGAATGATGATGCTAATGATGATTCATCTAAAAACAAAGATTACGATTCATCTCAAGAAACATTTTCATCAAATAGTGATATTAAAAAAGAAGTAAGTCAACCTATAAGTGCTGGACATTCAAGATCTCATAAATATACAAGAGGTAGTATAAGTGCAGCTTTTGATTCAAACAGTTGTGAAGGTTTTGATTATAGTAGTAGTTTTAAAAATACTTTAGGAGAAAATTTCACATTTCATATGGAGAATTATGGTAGTAGTGAAGATATTTTTGATAAAAATTTCATTGCAGATAATTTAGAACGTCAAAGAATACGTAGTGAAGTATGGGATAGTGAACAAAATGATTATCAATGGCAATTTGATAATGATCAGAGTTTATTATGTCCAAGTTGTAATATACATTATATGAAAAAGAATGAATCTTCATTAATTTGTTTAAACTGCACATTACAAATTGATTTAAGTGCACCTTCAGTTAATATAAAGATGATTAAAGATAAAATAAAAGAAAAATTAGTTGCACATCGTAAAGAATGTAAAGAACGTATAAAATATAAGTTTAAAGATGAGAAATTATTCATTGAATGCAAAAATTGTAAGAAAGAATTTTATATCTCTTAATTTAAATGTAACTTTTATGCCTAAATTTCATTTAACTTTTAAATTGAAATTTTTTTTTCTATAAATTTATGTTAAGAAAAAACTATTAAATGTTCGATAGAATTTTTTAAAAAGTTTTTATAAAAACAAAAAAAATATTTTTTAAAACATATTTTAACTTAATTACTAAAAAAGTTTTATTTTTGTACGTTTCTATCTATAAACTTTCTTTTATACTCAATACATGTATAAATACTTTATTAAGGTAATTGAATTTTTTATTCATTAGCTGTTTATCATAAATTTAGTTTCCTTTTAAAAAACGATTTTTTAAACTCAAAGATTTATTTTTTAAATGTCGAATAATTTAAGTTTTATTAATTTAAAAGATTTTAAATTGACAGAAAATTTTTTGAATAACTCTCAAATTTAGAGTTATTAATTCAATAAAAACAAATTTAATTATTCTTTTTCAAAAACATACTCATGTTACTTTTTTAAACAATTAACTGCTGAGCTAATTCATTTGTAACAATTTTGACATAATAGTTCTTAAATTGATACTTTGATAAAGTTTTATTTTTTTATTAAAAAATGTGTCTTTTTTAAATATTATCTTGCTGTGACTTAAATTTTTTCTTAATAATCAATCCAAATTGACATTGTCAGTCAATTTTTTAATAACTTTAGAATATAATTGTTATCTAAGTCTATTGTAACTTTTTTTTTTAAATTTTATAAAACTTAAAATTCATGAGAATATCGGCAAAATAGTGAAAAAAATGATGTATTCATTGAGGTGATGCTTTTACAAGTATGTGAGGTGCTCTTTTTTTTTTAGACCTGCCAAGCTAACCAAAAATAAGAAAAAAATAAAAGAGCTTTTGTAAATAGATCGCGGTTGCACGCCGCTATAGTTTTTATGATGAGCACCTTGTTGCTTTTTTTTTGTTTGCACAGCGAATGGCGAAATCGTGAACTAAATTTGATTAATTAAAAAGAAAAATTTCTTTTATTAATTTCAGTTTAAAATGTAAAAAGCTCTGCAATTACTTAAGTTACTCTACGTTATTTAAAACAATATACAAGGTCAGGTGCGCGAACTGGCTTTTATGTGGTTTGATAGTTGAATAGAATTTGGTCTTATTGACAAGCTTTAAACTGTATTAAACCATTTTAAAATAATCACATTTAAACTTATGAAAAAATTTTTTTCTTCATTAAATCAAAATCATAAGACAAAAAAATTGTTAAAAATTAATTTGTTTAAATATAAAACGAGTTTTTTAATTTCAATTAAATTTACTATCAATCACGGGGTTTAATTTTTTTTTGTTTTTTTTTTTAAATAAAATTTCCGGAAATAGGCGCAAATCATCTTGATCTATTTGCAAGTTACCATAAAAAAATAAAGATCACGATCAGGTGTAAATATTTCATCTTCTTTAATTAAATTACGATATTCTTTTTAGCCGGCAAATAGCCAAAAAAAATAAAATTAAAAGAAACTTTTTACATTCCCGGCGGTCTTGAAATTTAGTATTTTATTGTAGATTAATTTTTGTTTAAAAATTAGTTCGAAACTCACGCAAATTTTTAAACCTTTAGGCTATAATGCTTTTTAAATATGATGCTTCTGTTAAATTTTGTCACTTTAAATGATCTGCTTTAATTTTTAAACATTTTTATAGAAAATATATGAACAATTCAACTCTATATTTACCTCACTTTTTTATTGTACTATATTTTAAGCATTATTAACTTTATTGTTATACTTTATAGACTTTTTTTTCTTCTTTAATTTATCATCTAAACTTTAACTGATTCTTATTTATTGATAAATCAAATTTTTTTCCAGCTAATAATGTACCTTAATTTTGAATTGATAAATATAGTTTTGATTTTTTAACATCAATCAATTCTAAAGATCACGTTCTGAATTTATTTTAAATTTAATACACAGCAAGTTGAGATTTGAAAAAAATTGAGATTTTATAAAAAAAAAAAAAGGTTATCGACCTACCTAAAGTTTAAGATCAATTAATGTTGCCACGAACTGATAGAAAATTTTACAAAACTTTTCGATCTGGTTTAAAAACAAGATATAAATTGAATTTTTTTATTTTAAAATTTACCGCATTTTAATCAAATTAAAGTGCTATATTTCAGCTAAACTATTTAAAATATTTTTTTTGACCATGAATAGCCACCTGCTATAACCATATTGTACATCTTTTAAAAGCTCGTGTTCAAATCATCCGCCCTCAATACACGATTCAGTTTATATTTTTTTGTATTTTAAAACTAATACAGGACACCAATGTCGAAAACAAAAAAAAAATTGAAATAAATGTTAAAATGAATAAGTATTAGTTTAAAAAAAAAAATGTTCCCAGAACAAATCTATGTCAAAATGTATTCATTGTCATCTTAATTGTTATAATAGTATAAAATTTAAAATAATTACTAATGATGATGCGCTTGTTTTTTTCAAAACTAAGATTATGATGCTTTACTGTAAAAAACCACTTCCGCTGTGTCAAAGTATCGATCACGATCTTTGATCAAAAAATGCTGAAATAAAAATAATTATTTACACCAGTAATCTATCATTTTTTCTTTTCTTTTTAGTTTCAACTTTCAAATAATTCTTCTTTAAAATCTTTTTACAGCTAAATTTTTTTTTTAAAGAAATTTGCTTTAATAAACTAGTTAGTCAAAATAAAATCAAAAATTGATTCTTCAAAATCTTTTTATTTTAAACTTTTTAGGCTAAAGTTTATTACTTGAACTTTGATTTAAGTTAAATAATTTTTTTCATACAATTTCTCAGCAAGGTGCATTATTGATCGTTACTAATCTTTATAATTAAAAAAAAAAAAACATTATGATGTTTGAATAAATAAATTGAATTTGTTTTAAATTTAAATTGGATAAAATTTCCAATTTATAATCCAATTAAGTGCGTATTGTATTTCTCAAGATTTTAAAAAGCTTTTTTTGATAAATTATGCTCATCAATAAAGCTCAATTTTTAAATGAGGCCAAAAGAAAAGAAATTATATCATTATTTAAGAAGAAAAAAAACAAGTATATTAATAAGAATTAAAAGTCAATTTTGATAGTGAATTATGAATATCCGGCTAATAATGAATCTAAAATAATGATAAAATTAAATTGATACTTTTTTTTTGCCAAATTCATTTTTTTTTATGAATAGAAGATACAAAGAAATTGAAGGCGGACGGTCAATTTTAAATTTGTTTTTACAAAACAACTTTACTGGTCAAAAAAGTATTGAAAAAATTCATGTATTTAGACGGTTTTCTTAAACATAATAATAATGATAAAATTTTTTTCTTTTTTTAAAAAGCAATTGATATTTTGGATAATATAATTAGTGAAAACGCATTAAACTACAACTCCCACGCACTTTAAATTTATTTTTAACTTTATATTAAGAAAAAAATTTATTCATTTAAAACCCTATAAAATATTTTAAACTCGAACTTTTAATGAATTCGAAGCATAAAATAGCTTTTTGTTCTATATTATGTTTATAATAGGAGCAAATCTTAGAATTAGTTTTTTTCATCAAAATATTTCTTAGAACAGTTTATTCGGACAAAAAAAAAGATTAAATACAAATAAATTTTAATCATATTACAAGTCATAATAATTTTAGTTAAAAAATAAATGAAATGCAAAAATCGTGCTCTATGCAAAGTGTTTCGAGCTTATAGGCGGCATTAAAATCGTGATTTACCTATTCAACTATGCAACAAATCCAGATTCACAATTTAATCAGAGTATATAGGTTGAAAAAAAAGTTTAAAAAAATATATTTTACACGTTTTTTTGCTCTGGTTTGATTAGGTTTTTTTTTTTATTTATTGATGCTTTATAAAAGACTCATTAATCAAAAATACTTTAATTGTTTTAACTTTTTTAATTCAATCATTTTTCAGTCTATTCGAACAAAATCTTAATTAAATTAGTTTTTGTTGATGACTAATAAAAATTTAATTTGTAAAATAAATTGTTTTAATTAAAAATAAAAAAACGATTAAAAAAGATTAAAAAACTTTATTTCATAATAAGCAAAATCTCACGTGGATTAAAAATCAAAATCTAGATAATCTAAATTTTTGAACAAAAACTATTTTGAATAAAAGATTTAGATGAAGTTGATATAAAAATAAGAACAATGCTACTTGAATTAAAAATAATAATCTTAATGAAGCCGCCAGATCAAACTGATAACATCATTTAATTTTGTTCTTTTTATCCTTTTTTATAATTTTTTCCTTTTTATTTTTTTTCGCTACTTACCTGCCAAGATCTTATCTTAATATTAAAGTAAATTATTTAAAATCTCTTAATCAGCTACTCAACAACCTTTGTTCAACAAAAAAAAAAAAATTTATTTTTTATACCTAATAACTTTAAATTAGATTAAATTTTATCTTTAGAGTTGTTTAATCGACCTAATTGACAATCTATTGGCAGTTTTATAGTTTTTTATATTTTAAATTTAAAAGTATTTGAATTAGTTGGGAATTAAACAATCAAACGCCAATTTTGACATGTGATTGGTAAAAAAAAGAAATCAGTAAACTACCTTTTTGTTAATTTGAAGTTGAAAAATTTTTTTTGTGAAGATTAATTTAAATGCTTCTGATAGAAAAAATTAAGAAAATTTTGTTGGTAAACAAAAATAATTTAGGGAAAAATGTTAATTGTATAGAGAAAAAAAAAGATGATTTTTCACACGCCCGACCAATTAGTTTAAAAAAAAGCAGATCAATGAAATTGTATAATTCATAATGCAAATTAGATATCTTTTTATATATAAAAGCCTTAAGCACGATTCGTGATTAACTATAAGCTTAATTAAATTGATTGAACGTGCAAATGAAAATAAATACAACCATAATTCATCAGGTGGCGTTTGAAATCAAAAAGAATAAATTTTAAAATAGATATTATATTTCTAAAAATCTAATATTACTTTTTTTAAAGGTTTTATCTATTTAGGGGTCATTTATTTATAAAAAAAAAGTTTTTAAAAATAAAAAATGTTCAATTAAAGAAACTAATTAAAAAGCTGATTGGTTTATTAAAAAATTGTTACAAATTCAATTAAAAATGATTTTCTTGTTATAAAACAGTTTTAATGTCAATCAAAGCCATTAATTAAGTTTTTAAGTAAACAGAAATCAATTAAACTTAATTAACAATAACTTTATTCATAAACTTCATTGAGACAATTTTTAATCATTTCAATAACTTTCAATGAATTTTTTAAAACAAATTTCAAAAGTTTTTAAAAACTTTAAAACCTTATTATCAACATTTCAAATTTATTTTGAAAGTATATTCAATTATAAAATATATTCAAAATCATTTTATAATGGAAATAAAATTAGTTTTAATGTTTTAAATATATTCAAGATCTGTTTTAATGCTAAAGATATATTTCAAATCTGTTTAATATTTTAAATTTATTTAAATTTTTTTCAAAAAATATTTAAATTTGTTCAAATTTAACTATGTTTTGCTATAAAGATAATTTTAATGTTTACTTTTAAAATTCATTTCAAAATAAATTAAAATATTAGATACATCAACAGACAAAATTTTTTAATAAAAAAACATTAACTAGTAGTTTCTAATTTTGTTAAAGTTTACAACTACAAAGAAATTGTTTGTTTTACAAAGAAAAATTTAATCAAAAAGCTAATCATACAAAGAATAGTTTAATTAGAATATTAATCATACAATACATAGTTTAATTAAAATGTTAACTACAAAGAGAAAAATTTAATTAGAATATTAATCATTTAAAGAAAATTTTAATCAAAATATTAATCATACAAAGAAATATTAAATTAGTAGTCGATAATACGATACAAATCAAATCAAAAACTGATAACATAAAATAGTTGTGTTGAAAGATTTAATCATCGTAAAAAGTTTTTAATGAAAAAGAATACAACGATAGTAAAATTAAAAGTTTATGAAACAAAGAAAAGTTGAGTCATAAATTAAAAAATTCAAAGATACGTTTAATTACAAATTTATTATACAAAGATACGTTTAATCAAAAGTTTGAAACACAAAGATACGTTTAATTAAAATCTTTTAATACAAAAAAAGTTTGATTAAACGTTAATTTTTAATTTAACAAAAAATTAATTAAAAGTAATACAAAGATTTTAATACAAAAAATGTTTCATTATTCAAAGAAACCAAGAATATTTATCATGAAAAACTTGGAATAAAAAGTTTATCGTGTAAAAAAACTAAGAAAAAAAATTTTTTTAAAGGAACCAAAATAAAGAATTTCATATAAAAAATTAACAACAAATGTATTTTAAAATAAAAAATAATAAGTTTACGTTGCAAAGTAATTTAATTTTTTTTTCGGAAGAAAAAAGGAACTTTAAAACAAAGAGTTTATTTGAAAAAATTAGAAAGAAAAATTCTTATAAATAGAGTTTTAAAAAGAAAGAAAAGTTAATTTTATAAAAAAGTAAAACAAATTTACATTTTAATGAAATGTTAGAATTTAAAATAAAAAATCAATTACATCTTAATGTTTATAAAAATAAACAAAAAATTTTAAGTTATTGACTAATAAAGAAAAAGTTTCTTAATAATGACTAAATGAATAAAAAGTTGATATCAAAAAAGTCTTCAAATTAATTAAACAAAGGGAAATATTTTAAAATTAGCTAAATAATTTTTTATTTTTTTTAAATTAAAAATGACTTGAAGAAAACTTTTTTTGTTCAAAGAAATGTATATGCTTCATATTTATTTTAAAAATGTAGATGGCTTATATCTATCAAAGAAATCTAGTTGTCTTATATCTATTGAATAAAATGTAGTTTTCTTATATCTATTTAAGAAATGTAGTTGCCTTATATCTTATTAAGAAATGTAGTTGTCTTGTACCATAAGAAAAAATGAAGTTGTCTTATACCATAAGAAAAAATGAAGTTGCTTTTATCATAAGAAAAAATGTAGTTATTTTATATCTATTCAAGAAATGTGATAGCTTTATATCTATTGAAAAAGTTTAAATGCTTGAAATTTATTAAAAAATGAAAATGGTTTATATAAAGATTTGAAAGTGTTTTAAATTGATTTTTAAAAAAAGTAAATGTTTTATACAAAATGAAAATTTAACTAAAATTAAGTCTAAAGAAAATTAAGAAATCGATTTCAAGAAAAGTAGTAAAAATGTAAAAGTTTTTGATGATTTTAATGAAAAAATATAACAAAAAATGTTTCAATTTTGATCATCTTACATAATTAAGTTTTGATTTCAAAATTTTATAATTTAATGTTTATCTCCTTGAAATCTAAGTTAAACTTTCAATAAAACCTTCATTTTATTACAAAAACCAAGAATAATTAATCAATTACGTAATTGAATCAAAATTTGATTGAATCGATCAAATATTGTTCTAAACTAGTTTGAAATAAGAAAATAAATTTAAAACTCTTTTTTTCATTTAATTAATATTTATGTTAATAAGAAAATTATTTTATTGAATTTACTCAATCAATTAGCTTAAACAGAAGCAACTTGTTATGAAAAATTTTTCTTATTTTAGATTAAATAAGTTTGCTAATCTTTTTAAATGCTTTTTTTATGATAATTTAAAAATGAATGTCTATCTTTAATCTTTCAATTAAAATTATTAATTTGTTCTTTAATTTAAAATTTAAAATTTTGTTTATTTCATTTTTTAATTTGTTCTTTAATTTCCATTTTTTAATTTGTTTTTTTAATTTTATTTTTTTGTGCTTAATAATTTGAATACTTTATGCTTAACAAAATATCGAGATTTTTTTTTTTCAAATTTTTATTCATCGAGATTTCTTCTTAATTTTTTCTTAAATTTTATTCATCGAAATATTTTTAATAACTTTATTCAACGTTTGAATTCAACTTTTATTCATTAAAATTATATTCTTTTAGTCTTTTTTAAAGAAAACTTTGTTTATCAATATGTTATTCTTTTGAATAAAAGAAAACTTTGTTCATCAATTTGTTATTCTTTTTAAAATAAAACTGTTCATCAATATTTAACTTTTTAAACATCAATATTTTTTGTTAAAATCCTAACTTATTATCAATTTTAATTCATCAATGATTTTTTAAATTATAATCAATGATTCTCTAAATTATAATCAATACTTTTTTAAATTATAATTCATAAATACATTTCTAATTCAACAATAGATTCGTAAAACTTCTCTTATTAAAACTTTACTAAATCTTTTCTCATTAAAACTTTTCTTATTAAAGCTTTTCTTATTAAAACTTTTTTAAAACTATTCTTAATATATCTTTTCTTAATATAACTTTTTTTAATTTTTTCTTCTAAAGATTTTTTTAAAACTTTTTCTTCTAAAGATTTTTTTAAAACTCTTTTTTATGAAACTTTAATAAATCTTTTTCACTTAAATTTTACTAATTTTTTTCTTATTAATACTTTTCTGATTTTTGTTTCATCAATAATTTTCTAAAACTTATTAGAAATATTTTTCTTTAATTTTAATTTATCAATTTAAAGAAAACTGTTTTTTAATGAAATTGTTAAGCAATTTTAAAATGAATAAGCAGTGACTTTGTTAAATTATATATTACGCAATTTTTATAATAAAGAGCAACAAGTTGATTTTTTAAATTATAATTAGCAACAGGTAAAAAAATTTTATTTTGAGTAAAAAATTGATTAAATTTTGAATTGAAAGCATTGTAAAATAAAAATAATGATAACATAATGTTAAAATTAAGGTAAAAAAAAAAATTTCAAATGACGACAGTAACTTTTTAAAAACTATCTTAGATCATTATGATTTTAAATTTAGCTTTTTTTTTAATAAATTTCAATAAAACTGATTAAAACGAAACAGATAATTTTATTGAATTAAATACGCATCTTTTGAATAAAAAAAATTTGAAACAAAAAAATTTTCAAGGCAAAACTAGAATTATTTTAAAAACTTTAAAAAAAACTTTTATTTTGTTTAAAAAAGAACAATAAAAAACCTTGCACTTGAATTTTAAGCGATCAATGACGGCGGATTTTATGCTAATCTAAATTCACAATGCGAAGCAACCTTGGAGGTCTTAGATAAAAATACGATTTTATGTTGGACTGGTGCGAAAATTTAAAACATAAGCTCGACGCCATTAATTACCGAAGCTTAAATTTCAATGTCGGATAAAAAAAATAAAAAGTTGTATCAGATAAATAAACAGTCTGTTTATTTGAAAACAGGTTGTTTAAATAATTTTGAGTCTTATGAAAATTAGTATAGAAGAGTAATAGAGTGTGTTGATACAGTTTTTAATAAAAAGATCATTTAGTTAAGATAAATTTTGTAGCCAAAACTTTGTTGTTTTCTAATTTAGTTAATTTTTTTGAATTAGCTAAACATATTTTAAAAACTATTCAATCTACTTTACATAATTAATACAAATCCTATTTCAAATAAATTTTTAATAAAAAATTTCAAGTTTTTGACTAAAAACTTGTCATTTAAAAAAAAAATTTTAATTAGATAAACTAATTAGTAGAATTTATGGAATGATGATAATTTAAATGAAAAAAGATGCAAAAAAATAATTTTCCTTATAACAAGTTTTAGTCAAATTAAAAAAAAAGTTTATTAAAAGAAACACATTTTATAAATGTTTGATTTGATTTTTATTTTTGTTTTCAATAAAATTTTCTTTAAGAATTTTAAATTACGTTTTGTCTTCTAGAGAAATTAGATGGTTAGGCGAAAATAAGTCATGTTAATTCAAATGCGCATTCTCAAATTTTTTTTTTGATACAACTAAAATTACTGCGAATTTACCTGTTTACCTGCTTGCCTTTACAATGTTCACCTTGAAAAGATCTGGAATACTGGTTCACTGTCAATGCCAACAATAATTTAGGAATGACGATGCAGAGGATGATCATCTTTTTTTAACTCAAGAAGGAGAACAGAGAATGCGGGCGATTCTTTTTATTATTTCAACAAAAAGTGTGCTTTTTTTGAGAAGGTAAATTTATAAGAGAATTAAAAGAAAGAAAAAGTTATATATTTTGATAAGCTATTTGAAATAAAACGTCAACTATAAAGGTATGGGCTAAAATCGAGTTAAAGTTTCAATTCAACCTTTTAAAAAAAAAAAAAAAACTTCTATTAAATAAACGATGCGCATAAGCAATTCGTAAAAATAAAAAAAAAATAAAAGTGAAAAAGCTTGTCATTTTTTTCTGCGTACAACCTTGGCGCCTTCAATGGCGCGGTTTCTTCTTCTTTACTATCACAATTTCCTTAATCAAACGATCATTAGAAAAACAAGATTGATTATCAATACTTATAATCGATTTATTTTATTTATTTAAGCTTTACAATTGATAATTAATAAATTGTTTTAATAAAATTACAAACATGAATGGTCAATTCAAACAAGAAATTGTTTGATATAATTCTTTCATAGAATTTTATTCTTGAAAACATTTGAATGATTTTTTGAAAAAAAAGAAAAGTTGAGTGGTTAACAATTTTAAACATTCAAAATAACTTAATTTAAATTATAAACATTAAATTGTTTTGTTTCTATTTAAAAAATAATTTTAGCAAAAATTCAAAGAGAATTCATTGAAGAAAGTAATTTTATTTTTTTTGAAATGATCAATCTTAACAAACAAGTATCAACTGTTATTTTTTGTTGAAAGCTATTGATTCTTTTGAAAATTTCTTTTTTTAAATTTTTCAAAAACTTAAATGTTAGAAAAACTATTTTAAATTGAAATCAGTTTATAATTTACAAAAATAAAATTTCTTGATTAAATTTAATTAGATAAAGTTTTGAAAGTTTTTGCAGCTTAATAATTTTTAAATGTAATTAAGATTGTTTATTAAAATTAGCTGATAATCATTCAAAGCTTAATATATTAATTATCAAAATTAATTAAAAAAAAGTTAAATTAAATTTGAATGCAAATTCTTTATTGTTTCAAATTGAATTAAAGATAAAACAGGTGAAAAAAAAACAAAGTTAATTCCGGAATTTTAAACAAGATTAAATACGCAAATTTAGAAAGAAAGAAAAAAACGAAGGATCTTCCTTGTCGACAGTTAATCGAACAGCTGTAAAGGTGACCTTGTTTATTATAGAAAGTCCAGTTTAGCAATGTTTCTAGTTTGTGTTTTAATTGTGTAGATTTTTTAACGATTAAAGTAGTTAAATTGGCAAATAAAAAAAGTAGTAATAAAAGACAAGAAGAAGCAGCTGTAGGATTGAAATAAAAAAAAGTAGTGTTTCAATGTCAAGAATGTTTGCTTTAGCTTGATGCAAACCCGAAAAAAAGATGATTTTATTTTACATACTAATTTCTTAAAAATTAAAAATAACTAATAATTTCAATTTTCTAATATTTATTTACAACTTTTGCTAAATTTTTCTCTTATATATTTTTATTTAATTACTTGTTCACTTAACTTGTTAGTTTCACAAATATTTTAATTTATTTTTTTATCATTTATATATTCAAATGTTTTACATTCTTTTTTTAGCTAAAAAAATATTTCAATCAAAAAACAATCAAATACATAGAAATCAGGTGTTTAAGTAGGCTAGTCAAAATACTTAAATTTCCCACCTCTTTTTTCAATTAATTTATACTTTTTAAAATTTTAAATGAAAATTAAATACCTAATAAGCCAAAGAGAAAAATACTGTTCTTTGAAAAATAAGAAATGAAAATGAACAAGGTATCAAAAATTATAAATCGAGAAAAAGGGCGTTTTAAAAACGTTCTAGTTCAATTTCAATGTCATTAACAGACAAAGCGTATGCTATTTACAAGGTAAAATAAAATCAAGTAAAAAAAGAAACTCTTAAAGCAATGTGATCTTATCTGCATCCGAAGGAGAACTAGGTATCAAGAGCATTAATAGGTCCCTAGCAACAAGAACACTACGCTGTTTTGACCAACTTGATTATATTGATGCAAAAAAATTTATTCAAAAATTATTTTGTCAAACATTCTTTAATATTTTTTTGAGAAAAACAATAGTCATTGTATGAAATAGAGTATAAAAAATAATTTAATACAAACAATAATCAGGATAAAGATTTGAATTTTTTAATGTTAATTTATCAATAAAACATTCAAAACAAATTGATTACAAATTTAAAAAAAAAAACCAAAACTAATCAAATTCTTCTTTACTTAATCATTTTTTATGAAAAAAAAATAGTTTGTAAGCTCTTTTAATTAATTAATCAATACTTTTCATATTTTAACCACATTTTATGCAAATTATGTGTCTTCAACAAAAAAAAAATGTAAGCTTTCAATGACAAAAAAGTTTATGAAGAGACCTGTTGATTTGATTTGCTAATGCATTGAAGATTGTACTTGGATAGTACACTTTCCTTTGTTTTCTCATTTCATTGCCGATTTAACTTAAATCGATTGGCCTGCGTCCACGCAAGGTTATTATTTAGACTTCTTTTTATTCAAATAATTTTAATAAAGAAATAATTAAATGCGTACAAAGTTAATACGAATTAATGTTTTTTATATAATTCAAACTTATATTAACATCGTTTTATTCTATTTGATTATTATAAAATTATTTTATAATTATTAAAACTTTTTTAAATGATTTATAAATCTGATTAAAACTTAAAGTAATCTAGATTGTTTTCAATTTTTAGTTAGCCACAAGAAGACGTTTCAAATTACATTTCTATTGTTTTAAACTTAAATATTCATTTTTCTTTAAATTAGTTCATGTTTCATTGTTTTATTTTTAATTAAAGTTTATTATCTTAATTAAATTTGAACGCATTGTTCTTCTTTATTAAAATATTTTTTTGATTAAGCCTCAATTAATTGATTAAGTTTATTTAGGCAACATTGTTAAAAACTTAATCAATTTTTCAATTAACAAATTTAGTCAATATACTTAACAATTAAAATTTTAATTTTTATTTGTTTCAAAAATTAACTCAGTGTTGGCGGTTTTTTAGAACAAAAAAACTTTTATTGTCTAATCGAACACAAAAAAATATTTTTAAAATAACAAAGCTTAATACCAAGTATGATGAATAATCAGCTGACCCAAAGTGCCTCCTCCAAGCTGATGTAACTTTTTTTTAAAGCATTGTCATTCATTTTTAATCTAATTAGGTGTCAAGTAAAAAAAATTTTTTTAGAATAATTTTAATCAGGTAAAAACTCCTCCACAACATAACTTTGAAATTGTTTTTAAGAAAAAAACAGATTTTAAAAAAATCATCTTCACTTCTGGATAAAAATCTGAATTTTTTTTTCCTTAAATATTTTATCTAAAGTTTTTTTTAAAAAATATTTTTGATACAATTTATTTATAAGATAACCTAATTGTAACAGTTATTATAAAAAAGATTTGGAGAAAAAAATTATTTTAAGAATTTATTTTTACCACTGGACAAAAAATAGCTAACCTTTAAAGATAAAGAGATCACTAATTAAATTTTTCTTCTCTTTAATTTCTTAAGAATAAAAAAAAAATTTTCAGCAAGTAAAGATAAAAAAAATTTGCAGGCCCAGTGGAAATAACTTTCACTTTTTAACACAGCACCATTGGTGGGTTTTTATTAAAAAAAAATATATATGTATATGTTTGTATTAGCTTAGTAGATCTTTTACAGATTAATTTCAAAGATTCTTTTTTAAGTGACGTACTGTATCAACTATTTGGCTTTTAGTTGGACAGTTTATTTATTTTTTTCAAAAATAAAACAATTTTTCCTCTTCAAAAAAAAATTAAAGAAATATAGATAAAAAGGACATTTGAAAATGTCTTATTGATTTATTGGTTCAAATTTTTCTCTTAAACTATTTTTGATCCAATTAACTTAAAAAGTTTATTATTTTAAAGTTTAAAAATCAATCAAAATTAAAAACAATAAAAACTTTTTTTATGCTTTATAAACCAAACCATCAAATAAGCAAATAATTGATCAATTAAGATTCTAGTTGAAATGATGCAGGTCATTATCACCTAATTGATCACAACACTTTTCTTTTTTATTTTTAAATTGAGCAATTCCCATGCAATTCAAATATTTTTTAAAATAAAAGAATTGGTTCTCATGGTCAGTTGATTTGTTTAAATTTTTTTTTATTGAACTTTATCCATTAGCATTTTTATTCTTTTTTAAAAAAAGATATTTTTGTACATTATGGCCTGTTAAATTCTTCTCTGCATATATGCACGTACATTGAATTATTTAAAACTTTTTTGATTTAAATATTTTTTTAATAAGTTTGTGATACTTTTATTGTTCAGGTAGTGTTTTTTAAGATTTTATTTAAAAAATAAAGATAAATTTTAAGATTTTTATGATTATTTATTCAATAAACGTATTAATTTAACGACCTAAATGCAGAAATTCATCTTCTACAAAACTTTCTATTTGCACCCTCATACTTTTTTTTTAGATTTTTGTAGATCATTTTTTCATGATTATCATTAAAAATCTTTTTATCGTATAAACATTATCAAAATAATATTTAAAAAAAAAAAATTTCAATTAAGCTAATATATTCAAGAAATTTAAAATGAAAACTGATTGTTTATTGCATTCTGTTAGGGATAAAAATCTTAAAAACAAAAAAAAAATTCAATATCAATGCTAAATCAAATGATATTAAAAAATAATTCTAAATTAATTATTAATTGTCAATTTTGATCTTAATCTAGCATCTAAATTATTAAGAGTCTATTTAAAAATAAATTGAAATAAAAAAAATTTCAAGGTTTTTTTTAATGAAGAGCTTGATTTCAATTTAGACAACCTCTAACTTTAAAATCACCTTCCGACTTAAAAACAGATTTTTATTTTTTAGTTAAGTATCAAAAAGTTTTTAACAAGTTTGAAAAAAAGTTATACTTTTTTAAAAGCTAATGTATTAAAATTAAGAATTAAAGAAAATCCATGGTCAAGTGAAGGCTAAAAAATATAAATGTTAACTGTCGTCGAATCAAGTTTTGCAAGATTCTAATAAAAAAAATAATCAAGAAAAAGAAGAATTTTATAAATAAAAAAAAACTTTCATTTGTAATCATTGCATCTTGACAAATTTAACTTTTAAAAATGATTTTTTTTAAAAAATATTTTAGGTTTATAGACAGCGCCCAATCAATCGTAACTTTCACAATTTTCTTCTTTAATTATTATAATTATTAGCATTGTTTTTTAATCTGTTTTTTTTTGAATCATTTTTAAAATTATTTTTTAACTTTTTGAATCATTTTTTTGTAAAAATAATTTTCATTACAGTTTTAGTCTTTTTGATAATTATTTTAGGCTTTTTTTATTTACAATTTTTTACATGACCAGGTGCTTTTATTAATAAATGGTCATTGTTTAAATGCTTAACCCAATTAGTCAAAATTTAACTGAAAAAAAAATTGACAAACCTAAATAAACAGCTGCATACCTTGAAAAATTATATTTAAATAAAATTTTCAGAGAGATGCTCAGTAGTCCGGAAACAAAAAACGGATTTTAAATTTTTCTTTTTTGAAAAAGAAAATTTGTTTTCTAGTTTTGTTTTTTTTAATAAAAATCAAATTTTCCTTTCATCTTGTTTTTAAAGCTTTCTTATATCTTGCTAATTAAAATTTTTGTTTACTAATTTTAAGTTTTATTGGCTTTTAATTAATTCAAAATAGATAAATGTTTGCTACTAAATAATGTTTATTTAAAAATAAAAATTATTTTTAAGTTTCCTTAATAAAACCTAATTAAAAAATTGTTTATAAAGATTAAATCGTAATAAATTTAGACATCAAAATGTTTAAATGAAACTCAGAAAAATTTAAATTATATGGTAGATAATTGTGTATTATGGTTTTGATTGAAAAATGTTAAAGAATTTTTATAATTAATTAATAAAAAAAAAGAAGAAGACAAAAATGTATCAAAAGCACAGTTAGGAGGCAGGTGTCCATTTACCTGCCCAAAAATATAAATGCTGTTTATTAATATATAAAAAGAAAAAAACTTAAATAAATTTATTGTATATAGTTTTGATTGACTAAACGTTATCAAGTGAACACACGCATATTAGAAAGAAAAAAAAAAGCACAGCTAAAACTTTTGTATGGTCAAAGATACCTGTTGCCGCCAATCTCAGCATGGTTTTTAAAAAAATAAAAAAATAATTTTACACACATATCTGTTTTGTTATATAGTTTACTTAATATTAGCCCCACAATTCTTAACAAGGCGTTTTATTACGATTTTAATTTTTGAAACCCACCAAAGCTCGTGTTGATGTTGTAGCAAAAAGCATATCGACAGTGCATTGCAGCAAGAGCAGTTGAATAGATACAGATTTTCTTAAAAAAGTTTATTTAAAAAAAATCCGATTTAGTTAAAAATTTATTTGAAAGTGTAAACTTAAGTTTTTAAACTAATACATCTTTTTCTTAAAACCAATTTATGGCTTTAGAAAAACAGTATTATCTTTGTATTGTTTAAATAGATATGTGTCTATATTAAGTAAATAATGTGTTTTAAAAATTTGAAAAATAATTGATAAAGTTTTGTTTGTCATAAATACACATAAAAAGTGAAACTGGATTAAAAAGTCTTTTACTGATAAAAAAGAATAACATCTTTTAAAGGCCAAGTTTATGGTGAATTTTCTCTTGCTGCACATAGTTTTAATCTTTATTTAAATAAATTGATATCAAAATAATTCAATAGACACTTGTGGATTTTTTGAATTGATAATCAATTTTTATTTTTAAATGCGTACTTTTTTTTTAAGAACAACTTTTTAACACAGATTAGATTGAATGTGAATTAGTTTAATTGTTGAAATTGCTATAGCATTTGTGATTTTTAAAGAAAAAAAAAACTTAAAACTTGTTAAAAAGTCTAATTTAGTAAAATTAAAAACCTAAATAAAAGGATTAATTTAGAAAAAGTTAATATGAAATAGATTTTAATGAATTTAAGTGCTAATTTTCTGCAATAATAAATGGAAATTTTATTGAAAAGTGAATTTTAAAAAAATTTTTTACATTTTTATATCAAACTTTAATTAAGAATATTTTTGTGAATTAAAAAATTATTTTCATAAGTTTTACGAATGTGTGACGCACTATTAAACGGCGTTATTTCTCCACAAGCAGCCAAAAGCGTGGACATTCAAATAATGAATCAATTGTGTAAAGTTTGTGGTGAACCGGCTGCTGGGTATCATTTTGGAAACTGGACATGTGAGGGTTGTAATATGTATCGAATCCAATTCATCAATTAATTTACTATTTCTGACCATTTTTAAACTAAGTCTATTTTATTTATTTTTTTTATTTTTTTACTTAAAACTATTTAACCAAATTTAGTAAAAAATCTCTCTTCATTTATCTTAATAATTAGTCATTATTTACTTAAAAACAACTTTAAACAAAGATATCAATAGATCAGAGAAATATATTTAAACTTTTTGAGCTCAATAAAACTGTGTTAAATTATAGTTTAACATATCTATTTAAACATAATTTTTTTATTAAAACTAAGTAATTAGTTTAATAACACAACTTATAGTTGAATTTGTTTATTCTTAACTTTGCTATTGATCAAAACTTTTAGTTTCAATAGATTATTTTTTATTAATAAATTTCAATAAGTTGAATCATTTGTGATTAATATGCTTATTAATCTTTATTAATGAATTGTAGCTAATTTTTTTTTCAATTTTTTTTTTCAAACTTAAATTTTTTGTAACTAAATTCCTCAATTTTCTCTTAGCTAAATTAATCTTATATACTCTAACTTAAATTTGTAAATGTGTTCAACTTTGTTAGTCTAATCTAGTCTTGAAAAATTAATTCAAAAGATTGCTAAAGTTTGATTATAAAAAACTTTGAAAATAAAATTTAATTTAAAGGGATATTTAGTTTTAAAACAATGTCTTTGAACAAAGATTTCGATTAAAAATTTTTTAAGAAAAAAAATATTTTCGAATAATTTTTTTTAAGAAGCTTTGTGGGTTAATTGTTTAGTATTTTAATTTTTAAACTTCCGTTTTAAATAAGGTTTTAAAAAGGTGATGTAAGTTGAAATTAAAAAAAAAATAAAAATTAAAAAAAAGTGAATTTCCTGTGTTTAAATGAATTTAAATTAATTTGATAACAAAACTTAATATTCATAACTTTTTAAGATAGCTTTTGTAGTTTTTTGGTTAAAGTAAAAAATTTGAAAATAGTTTCTGAATTTATTTTAAATTTATTGATAACTATGTTTATACATAAAATTTTGATGAATTAAATGTTTATCATAAATTAAGATAAAAAAGTATAAAAAAAAATTAGAAACACCTAGAAAGGTTTGAATTTGATTGAGAAGTTTATATTGAAAAAAAAGAATTAAGAAGTAAAAATAAGGTGAAATCGATAGATGAACAAAGTTTATTATTAAAAAAAAAAATAAATAACCACAATAGATTTATTTAAGTTTCAATTAGTTTTAGAACATTTAGGTTTGTTTAAAAACTTTTGAATATATAAAAAAAAGTATTTTAAAGATTATGAAAAGTTTCAAATGATTATGATGAAGCACGTGGATTACATAATTGTTATAAAACACTTTAGATCAATTATCTTTAGATTGTTTGCTCATGTTTTTGAACAATGAATAGATTCTTTAAATTACAAGTTTTAAAACAAAAAAAGAAACACATCTAATAATTAGTTTAATTAAATTTAAAGCGCACGTTCCAATAGCCTTTTTTTTCATTTATTTAGTTTTATATTTTGCAATTGATATTCTGTATCAATAATCTTAAAATTAAAACTTTATCTTCAAAAAAAAAAAAAAAAAAAAGATTGATTATTAAATCATTTATCATCATTTTTTTTTACCTTTCGTAGATCATTGATGAACTTTACCATCTAAAACACTTTTAAGTTTTTTTTTATTTTTTGATTTCAAAAAACTTTTAATTTCATCACCTAACTTGAGTAAACATTTTTTGTATTGTTTTTTGATCTAAATTTCATTTAAGAAAAAAGACTAATCACAATAAAGTGTGATCTTTTTGTTTGTTTATTAATTTCTATAAACTTAAAAATAACTTTAAAAAAATTGAAAAAATGATTTGACTTGAAGTTCAAAAAGAAAAAATAGTTTAAAATAATTCTGTTTGCATTTTTTATTTACATGCTTTTGGAGAAATTAGCATTCTTTTGATTTTAATATTTACCAACCAACACATGCTACCTATTAAAATGCTTCTTAATTGATTTTTAAAATAATTGACCGTATTGATTATATTTTTTGTAATTTTAATAAAGACCATCGTTTAAGTAGTATATTCAAGTAGTGGCTAATTTCTTTTATTTGCCACAAGCTACTCTTTATCGTTAAATTTTTTTTGTGATGCTTATATAAAGACAGGTAAAGCATCTTTTTTATAATTTAAAAGCTACTAAATAAAAGCATCATTTTTGATAAAAATATACACAAAAGCTTGAATTTAGTGCCTTTTTTGAAGAGTTAGCGTTGAATTTTACAAATATATGCTAAATTTTGCTACTTTAAAACAGTTTTACGATGCTTTGAAAATTAGATTTTTTTTTTGAAACTGCGCACGTGCATTTAATTCTAATTAAATTCCAATTGTGGAAAACTTAAAAAAAAAATGAAAAATTTTTAAGAAAAAATTCTAAATGTAATTAACAAACTAGCAAGTTTATATATTAAAGTCATTTTGGCCTATTCGTATCCTGTTAATTTTTTTCCTTCAATTAAATCTTTTCTATTTCACAACCTATCTATACTTTCACCTGGTTCTACTATTTTACTCACACAAAAACAGACAATTTTAGCTTCTTTTAATTATTAAAAAAGAAAAAGATTTTTTTTTTTAAACTGGTCACCTTTAGCGGTTTGTTTATACAACTGACCAGCTGAATAATTTAAGCTCATCTTTAACGGTAAAAAATCATTGAACCGTTTATTAAACTAGATCTTTTTGAAAAAATAAAATTTGATTTTATCATAAATTATCACCTGTTTTGAATAAAGTTTCTAAAAACTTATAATTAAAACTTTTCATTAATATTTTTTTACAAAAACATTTTACAACTTGAATTATGTTTTTTTCAAAATATCACTGCCTATTATCAGGTTTTTAAAAATAATATATAATGCTGAAGAAAACTGTTTTTTTTTTCTTTCAAATCATCTTAAAACTGTTTTGATACTTTTGCTTGCAAAAAATGATTTCAAAAATTGCCAACGTTGGTTGTAATTTTATTTGTTTAAATTTTTTAACTTATCAATTTTAATAAAAAAGCATTTAAAATTTTGTTTTTATGAAGAACCTGCTTAGTAAAAAAACACTCACGCATTATTCATATGCTTACATATTTTAATTTTCTTTGATACAACACCTTAAAAATGGAGATCTAATTTTTAGTCGATTTTGTTTGAAAAATTTTATAAAACTTTCATTTTAACTTGAAATTGTTTATATTTGCAAAAACCTTTGTTTAAATAAATTTAATAAGACTTTAGGGTTAGTTTGTTATTCAACTTAATATTTTTGATTTCAGTTTACTTAAATTTTTCATTTGAAAAAGTTAAAGTCTTTGTTAATAATGCAAATTTTAAAAAAGATAAAAATTTAAATAAAAAATTCTTCTGCCAGCATATTGTCTTAATTAAATGATACAATTTGAATTTAAAGTAAAAATAATTTACCTGTTTCTTTTTATTTGATAAATTTTCTATTAAATTCTTTTGAAAAAGATGTTTGTTAATTTAAAAGATGTTTTGATTTTATCTTTTTATTCCTCTTTTTTAACTTTACTAATACTTTATTTTTTTAATTACTTTAAAAACTAGTCATTAGAAATTTTCAGTACTGTTCACTTGATTACGCAGATTACGAGTTTTTAAATTTTTTACTAAGATCTAGATCTTGAGATGTAGATGCAAATTCAATTTAACTATTCATTAGTATGCAGTTAAAGAAATTGTTATAATGCTTCAATTACATTGAAAATCATTTTCTAGCTATTTTATTTTTTTTTTTACATTTTTACTTATTTAAATTATCATATGCTTTAAGCTACGTGCTAAGTTAAAAAAGAAAAAAAAAGTTTCTTTAATCCCTCAAATTTTTAATAAACATTTTTTAAATTAATTCATTAAATTAGAAATATTAAAAAGTTTTCTAACAACTTCATTAATTTAATTAAATTTTTCTTTTAATTAGTGAAATTATTCGATAGTTTTTTTGTTAATCAAAAGTTTATTGATTAAAAATTCTAATAAATATTCTTTAAATTTGAAATCTCATTAAAATCATCAATTTTTTATACTCAACATTTCAAATTGAAATTTAATTAAAAATAGTTTTAAAGAAAATTAGATTTAAAATAAATTAAATTTTAACAACTTTTGATAGTTTTGGTTAGTAAAGTTCAAAAAAGAAGATTTGTTAAGAAAAAAATTGAAAATAAATAAAGCTCAATATTAAAGCGTAAAAATAGTCTAAATTAGTTTTTAGGCTAAAAAATTATATTTAAAGTAAAAGTTGTTTTTTAAGTGGTTTTTAAAATGATGATCAAAACTTAAAGTTTTTAAATAAACAAATGTTTATTTCTAATGAAGTAAGATCAAAAAATTAGTTCTCAATAATTTTATTTGCAGAATGAAAAAAAATCTTTAGTTTTATTATAAAAGTATCAAGTTCGATAATTAAGTTAAATAAAAAAAAAAGCGTTTAATTGTTAATGATCTATGAAAATTTCGATTGTATTTGCTGATTTTTAAAATTCATTTGAATGTTTAATTTTTTTTAATTAAAACTTTCAAAATTTTTTTTCTTTATTAACACCACGCGTGTTATAACGATTGAATTGTAAATTTAAACTGCGCAAATAGGTTTTTAAGGCCACTAGTATTTTTTTAAGTATTTTATTCATTTTATTTTTTAGTCCAGGTGTATTTGAAATGTTTTTTAAAGATGATAAAAAAAACACAGAACAGATTCAAGATGGCCTTGTGAAGTCCAGTTGGTGATTTGAATTCACACAATTCTTTATGTTGATCTTTTAAAAACAAAAAAAAAAAAAAAAACAAGATCATTGATACATCCAATTCATGTTCAATATAAATTTAAAAAAAAAAAAAGTTTGTTATTGTGTTGCAGAAAATAATATCTGATTATGAATTTAATATTAAAACATAATTAAATTGTTTTTAGTTTTAAAGTTTCAAAACTATTGAAAATATAGAGAGATAAATATTTAATTGAATTTAAAGCTTTTTCATTGATAATGTGATTTATTTTTTAATTGATAATTTAATCAAATTTGAAAACCTTATGAATTTAATTTGATTGAATTTCTAATCGAATGGTCATTTTGAAATTTTTATTTTTTTTATACAAATAATTTAACTATAAACGAATAGATTAAAATTTAATTGCTAATGTTTCGAAACTTTTTTAAAATATTTTCACAAGAAAATTTATTAATTGAATTTAATTTACTCAATATTTAAAAAAATTTATTAAAATTTTAATAGTTTTTCATCTATTTTATTGAGATTTCAATTAATTTTTTGGTTAAAAAAATATTTTTTTTAAGAAGCTAAATAATTATTTTAATGTGTTTAAAATGATTGAAAACATTTTATTTAATATTTCTATCAATAATTGATCTTCTTTTAAATGATTTAAATTATTATTTAAATCAAGTTTTGTTTCCCGCCAAATAAAACAAAATATTCAAACAAACGCGTAATTTGCGGAGGCCGAAGGTCGATACAGCTCTCACGCTTTCTCTTTTCACAATCATCAAAAAAAATTTTCAAAAACTTTTATTAGCTTAATTTCAATTGCCTAACTTGGTCTAATTGAATACTATTAAATAAAAAATCAATTCTTAAAAATAACACATTCAAATAAATTACGAAACTTTTCAAAATAATCTAAATTAAAGTATTTATGAATCATTTTTTGTCCTATTTCTCGCTGGTGTTTTTTTCTGAAAAGGGATAGAATTGAATTTTTTAATTTTTATTGATTTTTTTAATAGCTTATTATTAATCGAATTCATTTTAATGAAAACCGCTCAAGTTCATCTTAAGGTTTTTTTAATTTTTTACTAATTGAAGCTTCTATTTTATTGATATTTTTTTTTGTTTTTTTTTTGATCAATTTAACGTGCTCTTGCATCTTACCTTACTTTATTAAAATTACTGTTTTTTTATGAAAAATGGATGTTAGAATTTTGATAATAAAAAAAAAAAAAATTTATTTTGCCAACTGGCCATCACTAATAATCGTCAATTGACCATCTACTGGAGGATAAAATAGCTTGTCTCTTTACAAAAAAAAATTTTTTTTAAAAATAAAAAAAAATTTTATCTTTTTCCTCAATGACGCATTGTTATAGTGAATATGACCAGGGCCAAAAAATATTTATGGTTTGCGCATGTGTCTAACCTGTAGACGTAACAAAATATTTTCATTTGAAAAAAATAATGTTATAAATTGCTATAGATTAGAATTTCAATGATTTTTTTAAATTTAAGTTTGTATTGTCGAAGTTAATTTTTAGTTCAGATACATTGGACACACACAAACTTAGAAAATAAAAAAACATTAAACGCACAAATTTTTTTTCTTTTATAACCAGCAACAAGTTCTGCTTGACCAAATTTTAATTTAGTTTTTGAAGGTTATTCATTTTTAGTATAAAAAGCACGAAAAAATGTCTCTCTACCACTTTCACCCAAAAAATTAAAAAAAAAAAATGAAAATTTGCATCAAATAGAAAAATTTTTTCACAATTAAATGCGAATTTAAGAATGAATTGATTTGTTATGCATTTAGCTTTAAATTATTTAGGTATATTGAATTCAGCCTTCTTAAAAAAAAAATTCTTAAAGAAATAGTTAATTAATTAACTAATTCATTTACGCAAAAAAAATTTTCATCAAATTTAAATCGTTAAAACTTTTGTTTTGTCAAACACACTTAATGATTTGCACAACTTTTCAAGTTTTATTAGAAAGAAAAAAAATGAATATTTAAAAGTCTTAAAGCTACTGACCAATTAAGTTGAGTAACAATTTTAATGACTCTACTTTGATTTGTAAAATAAAGTTAACTAAAATTTATTTAAATTATATTAATTTAAATTTAAAAAGATGAGGATGTGAAATAATTATGATGATCAAAATAATGATGATTGTGGTTTTATTTTTTTTAAAGAAGATCAATATGCAAGTTAGAAGACTTTTCTTTTTTTAAAAAAAAAGAAGATAAAAATTCTTCAAAAAGTTTTTTAAATAGTTTTCTAAGTTTCAATAAAACTTTAAAATAAAACTAAAAAGAAGTTAACTTGATTTAATAAGAAAATAATTGAACACAATAACTGTAATACTTGAAGATAAATGTTTTAATGATTATGTTTTCAAGAAAATTGTCTTAAATTGTTTTAATAGAAGGTTTTCACTTTTTTAAAACGTTATTTATTTTAGTTTTAATTTACAAATACCATCATCATTTTAGCTACTGACCTTTAATTTTAATTTAGATACAAAAAAAACATTCAAACTAGATTGAATTAAACTTTTGTTTTATTTGCATTTAGTAATAATCATTATCCTGGTCATTAATTTTTCATTTAAAATAAAAAAAAGTTAATTAAATAAGCATCGATTTAAATAACTCTTTTTTAGAGGAGAAAACATTAAAATTAATGAATCTAAATAATCAAGTAGCTTAGTAATTGTCAAAAAACTCAATTTTAATTTTACGAGTGCTAATTGTATACATATTTGTGTCCCTTAAACATTTAAAAAAAACATTCAGTAGGTTTTTTGTGGGCAAATTTTAAACTTGGCAATTACTTTATCAATTCTTTAATAAATTTTTCAATGAATTTTTTATTAAGACAAAAGAAGAATAAGAAGAGGCCAATTATATTTGAAATAAAAAATGATCCTTTCATGAATTTTTTTTAATTTTAATTAGATATACTGTGATCTGCATAAAAAAAATCTTGATCAAAATTATTGATGTTTTTGAAACTATTTTTTGCTACAATTATTCTATTTACATGAAAAATTTTTTTTTTTTTCAATTTACGTTTTGATCATGAGCACAGATTACCTTGAGTAACATGTGCGCAGATAGAACCGCAGCAACAGTTCGAGCGGTGAGAAACATTTTATTGTGAAAAACGAAGAAGGCATTGAGAATTTTTTAAATTTATTTTGATATAACTTTGACTTTGAAGTAAATTATTTTATAAGCTATGTATCAACAAACAACTGGTGCAAGAAGGATACAAGGGCGATTTGGCCTGGTAACGGACTGAATTTTTTTTTAAAAAAATCATGTCCAACATTGGTATCTAATAAAACCTTTCTCTAATTATTATAAAATAATTTCAAGTTTACAATTATGGCCTTTTACAGATGGCTTCATACAAAGAAATTCTTAAAAAAAAAAAATACTTAGTATCATTATTTGCTTATCTTTTTGTTCAAAATAATTTACCTGTTGATTTATGTATAATCAAAAGAATTTTTCCTTCAAAAAAAAAGTTTTAAAATTTTCTTCTTTAATAGTTATTTATTGATATCCAACCTACTCTGTTAACCTAAATTCAAATAAGCTTGAATTATTCTCTAAACTTAGGCATTTTCACTTTCTTTTAAATTTGATTTTAATTTTTTGTGAATTCTTAATTAAATCGATTTTAAAGAAAATTACATTTCAGATCAATTAAATACTAATATCATTATATATTATTTTTACTGGTTTTAAAACTGTTCAAATTGAAATGCAAATACCACTTATCATTAAGTAAATCACATTTATGAAAAAAAAATTTTTTGTTTTCAAGCTGTCGATTATTCTTGATTATGTTGGTCAACAAAACTATTTGTGACACATTCCATTAACCTGTTTGCTTTTTTAAACTTTAAACAAACAAATTTTTTTATCATAAAAAATATTTGACCTTTGTTTTTATGAAATAAAATCAAAATTGACAAGAGAGTGAAGAGCATGAAAAATTATGCAAACATTTTCTTCAATCGTAAATCACTTAAAATTTTTTTTAAACCTTGGTATTTACAACATCAATTTTCACTCTCGTTATGACAACTAGACTATTTTTTTATTTTAATTTATGACTTTTTTAATCTTATTGTAAATCAACCAATTTTTTAATAAATTTTTTTATAATAAATTTGATATGGTGCAATTATAGGGTTAGCTATAAAAAATTTCTATTATAATAGGGTTAACCATTTAGATAGTCTCAATTTTGTGATAGAGTTGTACGCTTCAAAATGGTCATCTTTAAAAAAAAAAATTCTTTTAACTTTATGTGATCAGAATTTGACCACGTATTTAATGTATAATCTTAGTTTAAGCTGTAAATCAGTTTAAAAATATAAAAAATGAGCTAAAAAATTAAAAACAAATAAATAAATGAATAAATAATCAAAGAACAAGCGTGCCTAGTATAGAATAGTTAAACAATCAAATGGCCTCAAAAAAAAATTTTTTTTGAAGAAGAAGATTTTTTAAAATAGCCACTTTTAAAAAGCAAGTAAATCGCAAAATTAATTGCACACTCAATGCAAAGTGTCGATCAATCGAATTAAAATTTTTTTAAGTTAAAAAAAATTTTTTCTTTTTAAAAACAACTTTTTTTGACTCATCTTAAATTTTTTATTTATAAAAACGCGTTTTCATATCATCACCTTGTCCATTCTTAAATGATTATTGTTAGCCTTGTTTGGTTTAACAATCGTATTGTTTGCTACATTTGACTTTCATAATTAGTCACCTTTAAGATCAAATATAATAGTTCAAAAGTAATGGCGGGTGTCTATTTTCTAAAAATTACTTTTAATCAGTTAAAAGATCTTCTTTGATTTAAAAGTGATTTACCAAAAACGGTGTTATGCGGTCGACAATAAGCATGGTCATTTTTATTATTTTTTTTCATCTATCCTTTTATTTTTGCTCATTTAATTATAAATTACAGTTAAATATTAGGTCTTCTTTGAAAGAACTTTTTTTTGTTATTCTCATAAATAATTTTCTTTATACGAATCTTAATTATCAAACTATTAATTATTAACTTTTAATTTAAATGTGGTCAGAAATTTTTTATAATAAAGTTCAAAATTAATTTTTTTTTCTCATTATACAGTCATTTTTTGGCCGTACTTACAATAATGTTGGAGCACTTGGTGAATGTAAAAACAATGGACAATGTGTTATCAACAAAAAAAATCGAACATCTTGTAAAAGTTGTCGTCTAAAGAAATGTATTTTAGTTGGAATGTCAAAATCAGGTATAATTTTATTTTCAAATTAAAATTTTTCCTTTAACTTTGTTTTACCTGTTACTTTTTAGAAATTATTATAAAAAGCTTTCTTTTTATTTAAAATTGCTTCAAATTTTTTTATAAATTAGTTTTCTTATAAATTAATTTGTTTTTAAAAGTTAGGAGAATTTTTATTGAATAAGTTGATTTGCATAAATTTTTTGATTGAATAAAACTGTTTACTTAAATTTAACAAGCAAACTGTTTTTAAGAAAAGAAAAAAAAAAGTCTTTGCTGAAGGGCTTAATTTAAAATTAAAGACAATTAAGTTAAAAAATAATTAAGACCTTTTCAAAATCAACACGTCATTATTGAATTAAATTTTGTTAATTAAAAATTATTGCACTAGATAATAAAATGATGACATTAAGTAGTTTGTATAAAAACATAGTTTATAACTGTTAAAAGATTATCATTAAGAAAAGAAAATTTTAATCAAAAATTTAAAACTTTAAAATCCGGTTTATAATTAAAAATTCAAAAACGCCCAGTTTTAAGTTAATAGAATTGAACAGTATTGTACTCACTATACAATTCATTAAGTTTATTTCTATTTAATTTAAACTGTAATTAAATTTTAAACTATTGACTCTTAACAGTTTGGTTTTTTTTATTATCAAAACCAATAGATGTTCAAAAGTCACGATTTTCTTTAAGATTAGTGCAAAAGGAAAAAAAATTTTACTTTTAACTACTAACGACACCTTATTTTTTTATAAATAAACTTTTCAATTTTATTTTTTTATAAAGGCTCAAGATATGGAAGAAGATCTAATTGGTTTAAAATACATTGTTTAATTCAAGATCAAGTTGAATCAAATGGTAGATTAAGTTCAGATAATCAGACACTTTTAACTTTAGCTAATAATGATTCAAATAATCCTAATTTAATTTCCAATAATAATAATATTGGGTCAGCGAATTGCACACCTAGTCCAAGTGCACATAATAGCAATAATAGCAGCCAAAATAATGGTACAATTAGTTCTAGTAATAACGGCTCAGATTTATTAGCTCAATATAAATCTTCTTTAAAAGAGACTGAACTAAATAGTAGTCTAAATAGTAACAAATTATTTAATAACAAAATTTCTTCAGGTCAATTGCCTTATAATACATTATTACAAGAAGTTGCTAAAAATTCATTCAAACTGAACACAGGTACAAACAACAAACTGAATGGTAGTTCAAATAGCAATGGTAGTTATCCAGAAGAAACAGACACTCCTCCATTACAAACTAAACTTAATAATAAGTTTAATAAAAACTTATCACACTTACCATTGTCTCCTGTTTCTCCATTGTCACCATTTTTCCAAAACTCAATATTTGCTCGTAATTTGGCTCAAGCAGCTGCAGCAGTTAATTCAAACTCTACTCAAAATTCTAATTTATCAACAAACAATTTAGCTACTCAAAATTCAACAGGTCTTTTAGGAACAAATCAGAATAATTCAAATTTGATTTCATCAAATCAAAACATATTAAATAACTCTTTGTATCAAAATAACTTTTATCAAAACTATCAAGCAGCAGCAGCTGCTGCTGCTGCAGCCGCTCATTTACTTCCCTTACAACCTTTATTACAAAATAATACAAATAACAACAATTTAACAAATAGCACAACCAATTTATTGAATTCTTTAACAAACCGTAATGCAACAACTACACAACAACAATTATTACAACAACAATTGCTTCAACAACAACTAGAAATAGCTGGTCTAAACAATAAGTTATTTGGTGAAAAGTTTAAAAAATCCAATGAAAATCAAGCATTTGGTTCAAACATTGATCAAGATTGTCCAATTGATTTGAGCGTAAAAAATTCACCTTTAGATGCTAATGCATTAACACAGCTATGTGCAAATTATAATTTAATAAATGAATTAAATGGTAATTTAGAAGGTGCAGATCAACAAACTTTCAGCCCATCTTCTAGTAATGAAGAAAACTTTGGTTTAACTGGACATTTACCAATTGATTTAAATAATGCACAAACTTTAGCTGCCGTAGCTTCTCTAAAACAGACTGGAAATCTATTTAATAACTTAAACCTAGCTGGTCTAGGTAACTTAAACGATTTAACAAGTTTGAACAATTTATTAAATATGAACAATAATGAAACCAAAGAAGCTAACTTAGATAGTTATAAAAATGTTTTAGAGAACGCTTTAGAAGAAAATACAAACACAGAAGATATTGAAGATGATAATAAATTGAGCAAATTACAAAAAACATTAAATGCTTTAACATCAGCTAAGAATCTTATTGCATTAGCTCAACTAAATCCAAATTTACTTAACTTGAATAACAATAATACAGATATTAATAGTTTATTAAATTTTGCTAATAATTCTCATTTAAACACATTAAAATTACAACAAGCTTCTGCTGTGAATAAACTTAGTCAATCTTTAGACATAATTCGCAAATTAGATAATAATTTAAATGTACAGAATCAATCTTTAAACCGTTTAACCTCTCTTACATCTAATTTATCTAATGAGCGTAAAAAGATTAATTCAAATGATTTTAAGAAACAAAAATTAGTACAAAATAAAGAAGCAACAAAAGATAAAAATAATAATGAAGATTTGATTAAAGAAAATAAAACTAAAAATCAAGAAATAGATTATGACCAAAATGAAGATATGAGAGAAGATAAAAGTTCAGATGATGAAAAAATGAAAAAAGAAGAATTTAATTTAAACAAAAAAATGAAAAAGGATAAAATGAATGAAGATGATGAATTTGAAGAAGAAAATGAATTTAATAAAGATGAAAATAGTCAAAAATCTTTATTGAGTCAAAAAAATCTAAATGAGAATAGACGTAAACGTCGAAAAAGGCCATCATTTGAAAATACAAAAATATCTGAAAATGATATATATTCAGATAGTGAACAAGAACAAGCCAAAGAAATTAATAAAAAAGTTAAAAAAGAGCATCAAACAGATTCAGAAACAGAATCAATTCAAGAATAAAATTATCTTAAAAAAATCTTCACAAAATTAACAATAGTAAATACAATATAAATATATAAATAATATATAAATATTTTTGGACAAAAAAATTTATTTTTTTTGTACAATATCAATGGCATTTTCATCATTTAAAAGTTTTGCCCACCAATATTTTAATTAGTTTCATTTAATAATTGATTTGTACTTTAAACTTGTTAAATACATTTAAACAAAAAACTTTTGTATTAATTCCTATTTTACAATAGTAAAAAACACAACTTGTTGTTATTTATGTTAATTGTTCTCTAAATTAAGAACAAAAAAAAATCATTTCAAAATATTACCAAGAAAGTATCAAAACAAAATTTAGACAAAAGTTATTTATTAATTTGTTTTCTTTTTTTTTGAAATTTGTAAATAAAACAATAAAACATCAAAGCTGCATAAAAATCAAGTTCAATTTTTAAGTTTTTGTTATCACTTTTGATTTAATTTGTAAAACTTTCTTAAACATTTTGAAATGGAATCAAATTTTAAAAAAATGTAAACCTAATAAATTAGTCTAATTTTTAAAATTGATTTGATTTATTTTTGTATGTTTTAATTAAAAAGTCTTTTTGTTAATTTAGTTTGTCAAGTTATTTCTTAGCTCTGTGAATTTTCATTAAAGCTGTTTGTTTCAAAAATTTAATATAAATTTTCTACTTCTTTTACTTTTTTAAAAACTAACTGATTTATTTGAACTTGTATTTCTAAAAGTTCACTACGCTTAAAGTTTTTAATAGTTTCTAAATGAGGTTTTAAAGTTTTAAAATAAAATTCAATTTCATCTGAATTATTCAAATTAATCTGATTAGGTTTTGATACATTTGTTAGATTATTTAAACAACTCATTTCAATTTTTTCTACTTTATCAACGAAAACGTTTTCCTTTGTTCTTTTTTTTTTGTTTTCAGAAAAATCTTCTTTTACTTCAACAATTATTACTTCATCATCTTCAATTTCTTTATCTTTTGGATGTAAAGAGAATGAGGTATAACTTTTTTCAAGTTTTACTTGATTTTCTAGGAATTTAAAATAAGGAAATAAAAACCAGGTAGATTGAAATTTAATTTCTGAGCTTATTTTAGAACAATTGAATTCTTTTATTTTCCTAAGCTCTCGTGTATATTGTCCTTTAAGCTTGTTGAATTCTGACTTGATAAGTTTTAATTTTTCTTTGGTCTTGCAAAAATCTAACCATACCCTATCTTTAACTTTATTTTTGTTAAAATATTTAGTATTACTTTTTTTCCACAAAACTGGTCTAGACTCAACAAATTTCACCAAATTAATTTTCTCAATTTCTTGATTAGTTAAGTTTTTCACATTTTCAATATTCTGCATTTTGATAATTTTAAATAATACATAAACTAATATTTTGAAATCAATTTTTAAACTGAACAGCTCAATAATAACTAAACTTTAATATTTTTAGTAAAAATGGATTTATTTTCACTAAAATATTTTTAACACATTTTCTTGTTTACCGAAGCCATAAAATTTAATAAAAAATACCAAAATGTTAAATACAGATTTGTTTTTGATTTGAATGTTTTTGAATAATTTATTCTAAAATAAATTTTTATAGTTTACAAGTTTAAAAAAATTCTTCAATTGTCATGAAAATTTACTATCTTCTTAAAACCCAGGAAAAAAATGTTTCATAACTTAATTAAGAAACTGATTTTCAAACAACAAACATGGTAAAAAAATAAGTTCTTATTAGAGCAAGAGCATTAATATTTTTAATGATATAAAAATTGTCTAGTTATTGAAAATGGTTTGCATTTGAAATCCTTTTTATGGTTTTAAGTTTTTTTAGATTAAATCAAAAGGAATTATCTCTATATTTTGTTTATAAGAAAATTAGAAATAATAGAAATAAGGAAAATTTTTTGTCTTTTCCTCAAGATTATAAAAAATCAAAGGATTGTGTTTTTTCAAATCTATAAAATATTTTTTATATGACATCAAAGTTTTATAAAGACTATGTTTTCAAATATAAATAAAAACCCAATTACAGATGATGAAAATTGAATAAAACTAACATCATAAAAGAAAAATTTTGGCTGAACATTTCAACTTCTTATGTTTTGAAAATAAAGAAGAGTTAAATACTTTTAAATTATTGAAATCAATTTTATTAAAAAGTCTTTAATTTGTTGACCTTTTACAAAAAAGTAAACTAAAGTTTTCAAACTTGATATGAACATAGTTTTATAATTAATATGCTTATTGAATTTTGATTTTCACATAGTCTAACTTGAAAATTTAATCATTTAGTTTTGATTAAAATTTCCTTAAAATTATTTTTTTAATTAGCAGATTATTTAATTTTTTTGGCATTTTAATGGACAGTTTAATTTTGGTATAATTCACTTTCATAGTACCAAAATGAAATTAGAAAAAATTAACATTTAACTTGAGTATACTTTAATTGAAATCCTTTTTGATTAGGCCTTTCTGAAACAGTATTATCAATCATATTCGAAGTTGCTTTATCATCACTATGTACAAAAATTACAAAAGGTTTATAATAAGCTAAAAAAAATAAAAAAATTAATTAAACAATAAAACAAAGATGAAAATCTTACAAATTATTGGTTGATTAGTTCTTTGATTTGGTCTTGCATTTAATCTTTGACCACAAAATTGATTTTGGAGTAAAGTGAAACCATCCGTAGAACTACCAACAACTGTCAAATAATCTCCTTCATCTTCTTGACTGTCTATTACTGTACAGTAGCATTGATCTACATTTATATTTGAACCAACACATGATTGACCAATAGCATTACCTCCAAAATCAAATTCAGTGGCTTCATAACGTATACCACAATAACCATTAGATAACATAACGCATATTCCATAATTAAGATTATTAAAATAATTAGGAGAATCTCCAGCATTTACGGGATTGTAAACATTACCAGTAGGATAACCTGCCATATTTAATCCTCTAGGAATACCTCTATAGTTAAAACTTTCTATGACACCTTCTATTCCTGTATATGTTTGTAAGCAACCAGGAATAGCTTTATATTGAGAATGACATGGAATTTGTCGTATACGAATACTCCATTTTCTATTATAAACTTCTTCATTACTTGTGTTTATAATAAATAGTAGAGGTTCTGTCGTATCTTCAGGATCTACATCAACATAAATATGTTGACCAGTTAATTCTCCACATAAACCTGAATTAGGTAGACCAGAAGAATTAAAATTAGTAGCCCCAGATAAAATAAAAGAATCGGTTGAACCTCCACATTTACCATTTATAGGGGGTGCTAAACTGAATTCATCAAAATCTATTCTGACTTGACAGATTGGTAATTTTTGAATTAAATTACTTCTTTGTAAAGTAAAAATACACATAGAAGGATCAAATCTTGATGTTTGAATTTCAGGATAATTTGGAGAAACAAAGTAAGTTTCATTAGCAGTTACTACAGATTTACAACTTCCTTGATCTAATAAACTAAATTTAATAAAAAAATTTCAAAAACTCTTAAAAAACTTTCTTACATATACAACATGAACTCAAAAAACCACAGTTTCCTGTTATAATACCTCCTGTTGCAACACAAGTTGCTTTAGACATACAAATCCCAACTCTGTTATCTGCTGATGTATGACATTCATTCTTTATCATAAAAGGAGTTATAATGGAATTGACAACTTTAATTCAAAAAAAAAAAAAATAAGAAACAAACTTAATAATTTTAATAACATACCGTTTTGAGGATAATACTCAGGTCTTTTGAAAATTTGTCCATTTGTTAAATGAAAAACAAAAAAAAAAAAAAAAACTTTAGCCATAAATTCCCACATTTTAAATAAAAAGAAATTTAATTTTAATTTCTAAAGCTGATTTAAGAATGTTTAATGTTGAACTGGTCAAATTAATTTTAGGTTCAATAAATGTTGTTGATAGACTGGAACTATTGATAAAAAATTAAAAACTTGATTATAAGAACAGGTTAATTTTAGAAAAAACAGCACAAGTTTTTATTCTTAAATTAAGCTTAAATAAATATTTTTCAAATTTATCATAAAAAAATGTGATTTTCATCACTTAAATGTTATAAATATTAAAACTTAGAATTTAAATTTTTTGAGTAAAATTTTTTTTACCATCCTTAAATATTTTTAAATTTTTGAACAAACAATTTAAACAAAACTTTATAACAGTTGTTTAAAAAATAAAACAAATGAATCTAAATAATTGATAAAAAACCTTCAACAAAAAATTAGGTTTCAATTTCTCTTTTATTAAAATATCTTAATAAGTTTCTTTATATCAACAAGTGAAACTAAATTTTCTAAATTTGTATTTTTTCGTTAAATAAATTTTAATTTAATACAACCATATCACTTTTTCTTATAATTGATTCTTTCTGGTTTTGTCGTAAAATTCAGCAAAAACAAAAAAATTATTTTGATCCTTTTTTGTTTTCTCTCTAACAATTCTTCTTTGAATAAAAGTTTTGTGTTTCAAAAAATTTATTCTTTTTTGATTATTTTCTCTAATTCAAATTTGTTTATAAAATTAATTAATTTCTACTATTACAGGTTTCTCTTCTTCTGGTTCTAAATCTAAGTCCCAAAAATATTTTTTCTCTAAAAAATTTTTAAATTGTTCACTTTTATTAATTAACTCTAAACTCAATTGATCTTTTTGTTCCTTTATGTTTAAAAAAAAATTTTTCAAGCAATCTAAAATTAAATTATTATCTTCTAAAATATCTTCAAAGGTATCTTTAGAAATTTCTTGTATTTGGAAAAAAATTACTCTTATAAAATCAATAAAAAAGTTGGTTTCAGATAACATAGCATTTGAACTTTTACAAATTAATCTAACTACTTTTTTCCATTGCTCGAAAGCATCATAATTTTGACCAACAAGAAAAACAATAAATGCAAATTGCAATTCTCCTAAAACAGAATTTTTGTTTTCTTTATATTTTTTGAATAGTTCATTCAATAAAAACGTGTTATCAATTTTATTTTGAGTTATCGCTTGTGGTGTTGAATTATCTGGAAATGATTTTAATTCATCTAAATTTGTAAAATTAATTAAATTAAATTGATCTAATTTAAAGTTTAAATTGTTTAAATCATTTTTTGATGTATCAATTGATTTATCTTTTGATGATATAAAATTTTTAGATAAAACAGTTGAAACAGAAAATATAATTTTAGATTTAGAATTAAGAATTTCCAATAATTCTTCTGTTATTAAATCAGTTAAGCTAATCCATTTTTTATATTCTTCAAAAGGATAAGGAGCTAAAAATTGATCAAAATAAGGTAAATTATCAATTTTGTATTGATTTATTAAATCCTGATTTAAATCATCTTCAATTAATTCTTCTTTAACTGTATCAAAAAGCTTAATCAAAACTTCTCTACTTTTAAAATAATGAAAAAAACCACTTCTTAACCCTAGTTGATCTTGTTTTGACACAACATTATAATAAATAAAATGTAAACCTAAACAATATTTAATTAGAATAAAATTTAAATAAAAAAATAAAAATTACCTTTTGGAATTAGTTTAACTCCATTAAATTTTTCTCCTACTTGATAAGATTTACAATCAATACCGAATTCAGATTTAACAGGTAAATTCTTTAAAATAAAAATAGCTCCTTCTTTAACAAACTTATTAGCATATTCATTATTCATTTTTATTATATTAAATTTTGTTTGCTAAAGTTAAAATAAAACTTCAAAAAAATTTGAAAAGTTAAAAAAAAAATTTATCAGCCAAACAACTTATTTTACTGAATTTCTTCTAATATAAACAATTGAATTTTTGTAGAAAAAAAAAGATTTTTATTTTTAATTGAATTTATTTTGCTTTTTTCGACAACTTTTAATATTTAAAAACTTATTAATTTTAATTAAAACAAAACTTCATAATTTAAAAAGTTAAATGTTTTGAATAAGATTCTTTTGTTGATTAAACACTTTTCAAAATAAAAATTAATTAATGGTCCCTGAAAATAGTTTTAGAAAAAAATCTAAAATTAACATTTAGAAATATATTGAGAGTTTTCTATTTTCATTTAAAAATCTTATTTTGTATAATTTTTAATTAGAAGTCAACACAACTAATTTTTTTGAAAAACATGTACAATTTCATTTAAAATAAACTCTTTCAATTTTTTATTTAAAATCAACCATTTGAATTTTTCAATTAAAATAAGCTCTGATTTTTTCATTTAAAATTAAAAATTTCTTAGTAATAATTGAAACTAGATTTTCTTTAATATTAAAATAATTAAAAAAAGCTTATCAAATATTTTAAATTAACAAACAATTTTAAACTTATCAAAAAAAATTAAAACCAATTAGTTGAATCGTTTTAAAAGAAAATTAAAAAAAAATTTTAAATGAAATTTCAAATAAAATTTCTAAATCGTAAATTTAATTGAATACTTGTAAGTTATAAAAATTTTTGAGACTTTAGAAAACAAATTATTGTAAAGCTGTTAATTTACACAATTTCTAAAGTATTAAATAGACTATTAAAAGGAAAAATTTTTTTAAAATTAAACAATCAAAGCATTTAAATGATAATACTTTTTTTCTTTATTTTCCATTTAGTTTATTCAGACCAAACTTTGAATCGTGGTGTTCCTGTTTTAAAACAATGTTTTTGTAAAATTAAAAATCAACTAGTTGATTCACCTTTTCAAGTAACAATTGGTATTTTGAAAAAAAATTTAAACATTGATACTCTTGATAAAGTTTGTTCTGGAGTTATAATTAATAGTGGATGGATTTTAGCACCTGCAAGTTGTGTTGAAAAAGATTATATAAAAGACAAAAAAATTATAGTAAGTTCAAAATCAAATGATGATTTATATGAACATTTTTTCACACCATATAAAAAAAATTTATATGAAGTTGACAAAATATATCGTCATAATCTCTATCTTGAAAATAGAAACTATATTGATCATTATCTTTACAACTTTGCTTTTATTTTATTAAAAGGGTTATTGAATGATATGAATAATAGTTTACAACCTGCTTGTTTTTACAATTCTATTTCAATGAAACAATTTTATGGTATGACTAAAATTATGTATGGATGGGGTGTAAGAAAACCTTTATTTACAAATAAAAAAGGTAATTTATTTAATGAAGAAGAAAATCACAGTAGATCCTTTACTAAAATTAATTTCACAAATATTGTAAAATATTTTACAAAGTCTCATAAAAAAAGGTTGAAAGACTTTTGTATAAAAAGTGATTTATTATGTTTAGGAAGTGAAAATCCAACATGTTTAGGAGATGAAGGTAGTCCATTGTTTTTAGTAGATGATGGTTATCATTATGTAATTGGATTAGCTAACTCAGCACCTCCTATTAATTATTATCACAAAAATGAAGGTGCTATTTGTTTACCTGGAACTCCAAGTTTTTTCACTAGAATGGATTTAATAATTGAAATGATGGATAGTTTATTGGGAAAAGATTATTATTGTCAAGTTAATATTACTGGTTTTTATAATACAAAACCAGAACCTAAAGCAATAATAAAAAATGACGAAAGTAATTATTATTGTGATTGTAGCTGCTTAGGAATGTTTAAAGATACTTTTCAAAGTTCTTCTTTCGATGAAGAATACAAAGGAATGAAAATAGCTAATGGTTATTTTTCATTCAATAGAATGAGACCGATTTATTTTCATTCAAGTAAGAATGATAAAACTAAATCAGAATTCGTTTGTTTAGCTGTTATTTTAAACCCACAATTTTTGATAAGCCCTGCGAATTGTTTTTCAAAAGGTAATCACACAAATTATTTCATAGTAAAAGATACTTTATTATTTCAAGAAGGTACTAATGAAGAAAAAGTTTCTGTGACGATTGATATTGAAGAAATTTTTTTTCATCCCAATTATTTGGCGTATAAAAATATACTTTCATTCAATGTTGCAATTTTTAAACTAGAAACACCTTTATTTACTTCTAATGAAAATAAAGCAGTTTTAAGTCCAGTCTGTTTACCAGATACAAATGTATATTCTAAACACAAAAACGATTTTTTTATTATACCTTCTGAAACTTATTACAATATTGATAATCCTATAACAGTATTTAGAAAACAACCTATTTCGTTTTTTATAGAAGATGAAAATTGTACTATAAGTATTTGCTTAAAACACGATCAAAATAAAAAAATTAATACTGATGGTACACCTTTGTTTCAATACAATAAAGATCATATTGAACTTGTAGGTATTTTTACACAGAAATTTACAGAAAAAAAAACTTTATCTTATTTCATTAATGTATTGAAAATAAATAAATGGATTAAAAGTGTTATAGGGGATTTTGCTTACTGTGAAAAAAAAGAAGCAAAAAATTTTTTGAAAAAAAAATACTGCAATTGTGAAAACTTTATTAAAGGTACAGATACAGTTGTTCCTTTTGTTGTTACATTAATTCATCATATAAAAAATGAACCATCAAATGTTCCTAGAGTATTTTGCAAAGGTATACTAATGAATGAATATTGGTTTTTAACTACTTCTAAATGTTTAATGAAATCAGGTAGAAAACTTTCAGATGTATATATAAGTCTTATTAAAGATATTGAATTGCCGATTCGAAATTTTGAACTTTTTTTATCTTTAGACTTAATTAAAAAAGTTTCATTAGTAGTTAATCATCCAAATTATTTAAAAAATCCTATTTACAATGATGTTGCATTAGCTAAACTAGAAAACGGTATTGTTTTAGATGAGAATTCAAAACAGCAATTAGCTTGTTTTCATAATACTATAATGTATAAAGATTATGAAAATAAACCATTAAAAATTGATGGGCATCACCCAGAAAATTTTTTCAAATCTTCAAACCAAAATGCTAGTAAAACATTGTTAGTTAATTGTTATAACAGAAATATTATGTGTTTAAACATGAATGATTATTTTTGTGAAATTGATGAAGGTAATGCAATTGTTCTTATCAATGAAGAATATGCTATTGTTATTGGGCTTTTATTATCTCGTTTTAAAAATGACTTAGATTTTAAATGTACGTTTTCAGAATATTTTCTAGCTTTAAGAATAAGTTCAAAAATAAATTGGATTAATACAGTCATAGGAAAAGAAAGTTATTGCAAATCAAATCTTAAAATGAATTCAAATTTATGCAAGTGTGATGATAATAATCATATATCAATTGCTTATAAGGTAAATGAGGATAAGTACAAGTTTATGTGTAAAGGGTTTATAATAAATAGCTACTATATTTTAACTACAGGTAGTTGTTTGATTGAATATGGTTATTATGATAATGCTCAAAAACTTTATATAATTACTGAAAATAATTTAAAAATACAAGATCTTAAAGATTTTTATTTCACAATGACTGACAACCAAAAAATTCATTCAGCGGAAAAAACTTTAATTTATTCATATATCACAAAACATAAAAACTTGATGGAAAAAGCTCGTTACGATGTTGCTTTAATTAGATTAAAAGAAAAATTAGAGTTAGGAAAATCGACATCACTTCATCCTGCTTGTTTTGGAAAAATAAATAAAGGGTTGAAAATTTCAAATGTTTTTACTTTAGCTAAAAATAGTTTGACTCGTTTGTATTTTAGTGAAACTAAAAAAATAGACGAAGGATGTTATTACGAAAATATTTTGTGTGTAAGATCTTCTTCAGAGTTTTGTAAAATTGACCAAGGTAAACCAATAAGTTATGATATGAATGGCAAAACTAAAATATTGGGTTTTCTTTTAAATCCTACTTATACTTCAAGTTCAAAAAATCAACCTGAATGTTTTGTTTCTGAATATTTGAAGATATTTTTACTTGGCTCTCACAATAAATGGCTTAGAAACCAAGTTGATTCAGAAGGTATTTGTATAATTGAAGAAGAAGAATTTGAAGAATTCGAAGATTTTTGTAAGTGTGATTATGATAGTTTTTTGGATATTTCTAAATTAGATGGAAATACATCAATTCCAAGTAAAGCTTTTAGCTTTGTAGCTCAAATTTATAGTACAAACGAAAACAATTTGCCGAAAAATGCATGTTATTTTACTTTACTTGGAAGTGGACTCATTTTAAATGCTTTTTGGATAATAACTTCAAACTTTTTAGCACTTAATTATGTAAACTCAGATTCAATTCTTATTAGCTATGGATCTGAAACAATAACAAATAACTGTCAATATAAAGGCCCTATTCCAAAAATGATAAAAATAGATTATACAATAGCTTCATTATACTTAGATGGTCCTTTACTTATTAAATTAAAAACACCAATTCATTTAGGAAAAGAAACTAATATTTATCCTGCATGTGTAACAAAATTAATTTCAGAAAATTACAAAAATATATATTCTTTTGGCTTTGGTTTAAATAGTGGACCAATAAATAAAATAGACATAACACAAATACCATTTTTGACTGCTTCTTATAATAAGTATATAAAAGCTATTAAATATACTGCACTCACTGATAAATCCATATGTGATAAACACCAATTATGTCTTAAACCTTATTCAAGGTAAGAATTTTTTGTGAGAAAATAAAATTAAAATTTTTTTTTTTAGAACATGTTTTTTAGATATGGGAGGGCCTGTAGCTCAAATTCAAGATGATAAAATCGAAATTATTGCTTTAGCAACTCCAAAAGTAAAATTTTCAAATTTCGAAGAATGTAATACAGTAGAATCTGCTAAGTTTATAAATTTGAATTATTTTAAAGAATGGATTATAGCTGAAACAAAAGAGACAAATTTTTGTTTCAATGAAAAATTTATCACAATATAATTTATTGAGTTTTTGATTTTTTTACACTCTAACTTAATATTTATGAATAAAGAAAATTATTTTAAGTTAATGATTATCCATTTAAAAGAAAATTAAATAAAATTTTTTTTGTAAAAGTGATTTAATAAAGCAAATATTTGAAGTGCAAAAAAGTTTACTTGATACTGTTTTTATATAATTGTGTTGAAGAAAATTGTTAAAATTGAAAATAATTTTCACCTTAGCAATTTATTTTAGCTTGTAAGCATGAATAACCATTTGAATAATAAATATACTTTAAACACAGCCTAAATTCAAAAAACTAATGAATATTTTTTAATTTTTTTTTATGAAACTTCACCAGAAAAATAAAAACTGAAGTTTTAAAAAACGTTAAAGTTTTAGTAAGTTTTAACACTTTTACATTTTAAAATTCACTGAATATAAAATAACAATTTATGGTTTTTATAAAAGTTAAAGTTATAAGTCTACCAAAGATTCTTAACTATTCACTTTTTTCGAATTTTTTGATAAAAAACTTAGATTTTTATCTGATAAAAAATATTTTAAACAAAAAAGTTACTTTAAATTTTTTAATAGCTAAATGGAATTGATAAAACTGAACTTGGTGAAAAATTCCATCAACCTGATTTTTTCACTAAAACTTTTGAGGATGGACATTTTCAAGTTCTTTTAAGTCTTTGTCCAAAACAAAGTTTAAAAAATCCTAAGCTTTCATCTTTGTAAATATTGATTAAACAGTTTTGTGCATAGTTTTTTATGTTTAAATAATGATAGGAATAAAAAAATTTTAACAGCGACGATATTTAAATATAATGAGTCATTCAAATGATTGTTTAGCTTATTACATCCTTCAAAAACTGCTAACTGCAAAATGTCAAAAGTTTTGTCATTATTTTTCTATTTGTAAACAAACAATTAACTTCATCTTTTAAATTATTTTTTTGATTTAGCCAGTTGTTTTTTAATTAAACAAAATAAAATAGTGTAAAAAAAAACTTGTTTAAACTTCAAAGAAAATAAATTAAGATTCTTATTTTGCTAAATAAGTCTTAATAAAATAATATTAGATTCGAATTTATTTAAAAAAAAGTACTTTGAAAATAATGATTAAAAATTAAAATCGAAATGCGCAAAAACATTTTCAAATGAAGCGCTTCCATATTGGATTTTGATTGGATGAATATTTTTCTAATTTCATGACTTGTTTTCAATTTATTAATATAAATTGTTTATAATTCTTTCATGCTGAAATCATATTTTATTTTTTTGTTAAGGTAATATTCAATATTATTTTTAATTAAGAAATTATGTTTTATTGAAAATTTTTTTGTTGTTGAAATACTAATGAAAGTTTAATTAAAAAAATAAATTAAAATGGATAAAAATGATTTTAATAAAGTAACTTTTAAAAAAAATGATGAAGATGATGAAAAATCAATAATTAATTTTAATGAAAATATAGATTCTGATGATTTAAACTGCAATTTTTCCGCTACTGGAAATGGTTTAAATTCAAACTTTTATCCTTCATTTGAATTTAAAGCACCACCTAAACGTTCAGAACTAAGTAGTTTCATAAATTCTCCTATTTCAAAAACTTTAGATACGTTTAGTAAATTAAGTAAAATTAGTTTAACTAAAGAAGAAGATAGACCAACATATGATTTTTTTGACAAAAAAAATGAAATAAAACCAAATCAAAAATTTCCTCCTCCTTCTTTACCTGAAATTGAAGTTACAAGCATAATAAAAAAACGTTCTAATTTACCATTAACATTAGATGATTATAATAATAAATATAAATTAAAAAGCAAAATATTTCTTTTTGATAAAATTTTCACTAGCGTAAGTCAATTTAATTACAATTATAATTAAAAAAAAATTTTTTTTTTCTAATTAGGGAATTGCAACAAATGAATTAAGAAGACAATTATGGCCTATTTTATTAGGCTTAATGAATAATGATGACGAACAAAATTGGGAACCTTTAAAAGATCTTTATAACTTATATTCTAATCAATGGAAATCAATAAATTTAGATCAAGAATCTAGATTTACTGCATTTAGAGAAAAGAAATCAATGGCCGGTAAATATCATAAATAAAATACTTTAGTTTAATGTTTCTTATGCTTTTAATTTTCTTATTAGAACGAGATGTTATAAGATGTGATCGGCGTCATCCTTACTTTCAGTCTGAAGAAAACTTAGAACTGCTTAAAGATTTACTGATGAGTTATGTAATGTATGATTTTGATACAGGTTATGTTCAAGGAATGACAGATTTAGCTGCTCCGTTACTTTACATTTTTGAAGGAGATCCTGTTAAAAGTTTTTGGTGCTTCACTAGAGTCCTTAAATTAACTGTGAGTTAAAATTTTAAAAAAACTTTCAAATAATAATACTTATATTTTTAAATTAGAAAAAAAATTTTGAAATGACTCAACTTACAGTAAAAAATTTACTCATAAAACTTTTTAAACTCATTAACTTGACAGATCCTTGTTTTGCTCAATACTTAAGTAATTCTATCTTAAAAAAATAAGTTTCTTCTTTTTTTAACATTCTTTTTTCTTATTAGGTGAAAATGAATCAGATAATTGTTACTTTGCTTTTCGTTGGTTAATCTGTCTATTTAAACGAGAATTCGTAAAAGAAGATGATTATGAACAACTATTAATTGTATGGGATACATTATGGGCTATTGATGCTTATGAAAAACTAAGAAAAGAAGAAGCAGAAAAACAGTATAAAAAACAAGAAAATTTAATTAAAAATTCACGTTTGATAAATGACTTAATAAATGACACAAATGGATTAAATTTTGAAGAAAAAGAAGAAAACCCAACAGACAACTCAAATAATGAAGAAAATATAAAAACTGAAAATGATCAACCATTAACAAGTTTCCAATTATTTTTCTTAGCCCTTTCCTTAGCCATTATAAGACAAGAAAGAGATTTTATTTTCTCTCAAAAATTAGATGCATCAGAAATAATCAAACACTTCAATACTTTAAAACTTAATGATTGTTTAAATGATTTATTAAATCAAGCTACAAAAATATGGTGTTGGCTTAAGTATGACGGAGGTGAAGATCAACTTTATTTAGAGCCAATGAGTAACAATAATTTTGATTTGTTAGATGACTAAAAAATAAAAATTTTTACTTTGGTTTCCTTTTTTTAACTTTGCTGTTGTTTTTATTATCAGAAGAAGGACGTTTCTTAATATTTGGTATATTTGTTTCAGAAGGTTTGAAAAACGAATCTATTCTTGTCTGATTTGTTTTTTTCTTAGATTGTTTAACCCTGTTAATAGCAGGTCTTATACGATCTTCATTAAAACCATTTTCTTCACACAAAAATTTAATCAAACCTTCTTCATCTATTTCTTTAAATTTAAGATCACTTTCTTTAATTTGGTTTACTAAAACATTTGGTTCCTTGAATAATTGTCTAGCACCTTTAAAAAGCCAATTTTTAGGAACGATTTCTTTATTTTTCTTATTAATTTTGTTTTTTGAATCATTTTCCAAATCTTCATTAGTTTCTTCCTCTTTTGTATCTTCATCTTTAACATCTTCATCTTTAATATCTTCATTTTTGATGTCTTCATCAATTTTTTCTTCTTTTAAAGAATCAATAGACTCATTAATATTTTCTTTTGTTTCATTATTCTCATTATTTTGATCTTCCTCATTATCATTTTCTTCATTCAAAGTAGCTTTCTTTAATTCTTGATCATTAGTGATTTCATTATAAGTAATCTCAACTTCTGCATATTCAGTGATATTGAATTTTTCTTTTAATATTCCTTCAATTGAACCATATTTTCTTATTAGTTCTAATCCTTTTTTACCTCCAATACCTTTAATACTTTCACAATAATCACAGCCCATAAGAATACATAAATCAACAAATTGATCATAAGTTATTTCTAAACCCTCAATTATTTTACTAAAAGTATATTCTTTAGCTTTACTATCTGATTTATTATTAGATAGATTTCTAATTAACCTTGGTGTAGCAAATGTTAATCCATCCATATCTTCTGTTGCAATTCCATAAACAAGACCTTCTTTACATAATTGAGCACATTGAGCTTCAGCTTCACTAGGTGCTGTTACAATTGGACATCCAAGTAATTCTAATAATTTTTTACAATCTTCATTGTGTTGTTTAGTAACTTTAACTAAACGTTTTGTAAATTTACTAACATCTTGTTCTGTTTCTGCTTGATTTAACTTTTCTTGAGCATCTTTTCTTTTTTCTGATCTTTTTTTCAATTCTCCAATTTTCAGTTCAGGTGCTTTCCCATCAAATACATAAATAGGTTTTATACCGGCTTCGAGCATTTTACATGTTCTAAAAAAAATAAATTTTTAAGTTTAAATCAAAAAAAAACGTTTTGTATTTACCTATAAAATAATCCAACTAAGTGAGAAGTTGTGTCTCCTTGCTCATTTGTCATCATCAAATGAGTTGACCTAATAGCAATCAAAAACTGATAAATTGCCATAGAAGCATCTATAGCAATTTTACGTCCAAAATAAGACTTGAACTCAGTTTCTTTTATAGAATGTGGTGCACAATCTGCAATTAATCTTGCTAAACCAAGAATACCCATTTTGATATTACAGAATAATTTTTGAAAATTGCGTAAAAATTTAATAAAAATTTAATGAACTAAAATTTCATTCAAAATAAACAAAAGTGTGGCGGGAACTTAAGCTAGACTTTTTTCAAACTAAAGGTTTGAAACTATTGAATGTGTAGTTTTGAATGAGACTGATTAAGCGCTTTATTCAAATAGAAAAACTACATATGCGCATACGGCCAAGATAGCTAACCCAGCAAAACAACAAAATAAGAATTCCTCTTAAATAAAACTTAGGTTTATTTAGCTGGTAACAGATATCACTACTTTTAAGAATGTTTAAACTTTTGGTGGATTTATTTAATTGAATAATTTTAATATTTGATCCAAATCAAATTTTTTCATAAAAAAATATGAGGAAAATAATTTGAAAATATCTATTTTTTTTTAACTTATACTTTGTAATTTTAGTTTTATATTAATAAAAACAACATAATTTTTTGTTTCCTGATAAATTTCTTTCTTAATACTTTGATACCCTGTATTTTATTTTTCTTTATTTCATTTGTAATTTGCTAAGAGTTGATAAAAGTTCTAAAATATAACAATCAATGTTAAGTATAAATATATCTAAACGTATAAATACCATTAGAATCCAAGAAATCAGTCTACCTGTGGTTATATAATAAAAATAGATAAATTCAAAAAAAAAATTCAAATTTAATTAATTAAATTGACAAAGAATACTATTTTAAAGAAGAAATGTAAGAAATTTAAATTTATATTAATCTCATATAACTATTAAGTATCTAGTTAAATGTTATAAAAAAATTTCTTTTTTTTTAATTAGTCATAACATTTCTTTTGATTTTTACGTTTAGTCATTTTCTTTCAATTATTGAGACTTTTTTTTATTCTATGTGTAATTGCAAAAATTTTACTTTGCTGAAAAAACAAAATGATATTCAAAAATGTTTATTTGATTGTTACATTTAATTCATTAAATTTAGAAGTTTAATTGAAAACAGTAAAAGATTTTTTAAATAATTTATTTTATTGCACAACAAAACATAATTATAATAAAACTTTTTGACTTTAAAAAAATAAAGAGATGTAAAATATTGAACAAGCAGAAAAATTCTTTAAATTTTTCATTGTTAATGAATACTTAAATAAAATCTAATAAATTAAAAAAACTTTTCTTTTTTTATATCAGTCGAACTCGTTACATTGCTAGTTGTTTGACACAGTGGTGAAAAATTTGTGACAGAGTTTTCATTCAAACATTCAAAAAATGTTTCTTTTGAATTTGAAGATACTGTTTTTTCCCAAGTTTTAAATGAAGTATTTTCCGAGTATGAACATGACTTTTCTTTGAAATTGTAAAATGATTTTTCTTTTTTCCCTTTAAAAGGTTTAATTTTAAAATTATGAGATTCTTTTGAATTATTCATTTGAATTCTTAAACTTGAGTTTATAATTGTTTTAAGTCGTTGATAATCTACAGTTGATTTAACAATGTTTTTGTCATCTATGTGAAAAATAAATTAGTAAAAACTAATTAATTAAAAAATTAATGAGTAGATATTTTTTACTCACTTATATTATAAATACATTGACCATTAGCTTCAACTTGTTTTTTCCATTCAAGCATTTTATTCATATACACAATTCTCTTGATTTTTTCTAATTTTTTTTTATTTCTAATATCAAAGTTATTATTAACCCAGTTCATTTTTTATAAATCATTAACTAAAAATAACTTTAACTATTTAACTATTAACTGTAATATAGGAAACTTAATTTAAACTAATAAAAAAAATTAAATAATTCAAAGACAACATATAAACTGATAAAATTGTAAAATAAAAGAAAACTTGATAATTTCTAATTTTTTTTAATGTTTAAGCCTTTGGAAAAAGTAGGACTTAATCTTAAAAATAAAAATTAGCTATTTTAACATTGTTTTTTCAATTTTTTCTTTTACTAAATTTAATTAAACTATTGTTACCAATTTTTTTTATGAAACAACTAACTTGATTTATGAAAAGTTATTTTATTTTAATGTAACAAACTTGAATATTAAAAATTGTCTAATGAATTCGTAAAAAAAATTCAATTTATTTATTCAGCCATATCATCCAAGTTTTAAATCTTTTACCTTTAATGCTATTTATTAAGTTTTCTTAATTAAAAATTTATCATTATTATTTTTTTTATAATATTACTTTCAATTAGTTTTTAAATTTTCTGAAGTATAAGTTTAATGAATTCTTTATTGTTTACTTCGAACCTGTTGATTAACCATTCTTTTAATAATTCTTCTTAAAATTTTATATTCTTATAAAAAACTAAATTAATACCTTTTTATGAAACTTAAAAAATGACTTTTGGTAAAAATAAATAAATTTTCTTATAAGTTAAAAAAAACTAAAACTTGAAGACAAATATTTCTTTATTTTCAAAACTTCTTTGTTCTAATCACTTTAATAACTTAAAAAGTTTAAAAAATTAATCTAATTTGTAGCAAAAAAACATATTCCAAAGTAATCTATTTATTAATTTAATAAACTATTACAAGTATTTTTCTTAAAACAAAGACTTGAAAAATAACTTATTGTGAAAAATTATTCAAAATCACTAAACTCATAAAACTAACTTTTAAAAGTTTTGAATTAAGCGCAAAATAAATCATATTAAGCAAATTAACTAAATAAATAGATGTCCTTTCAAAAAATGAAATGTAAAAAAAAGTCTGATCTAACTAGTTTAACAATGCTATCTATATTTTAGCAAAAAAAATATTCCTAGATTTGAAAGCGCGTCTTTTAGAAATTTGGTTAAAAGTGTACATAATAAGCATGGTAAAGCTAAGAATTTAATTTACTGTTACACACCTCCAACAAGTAACGCATACAACCATTGTTAACTATAGTTATTATTAAATCATTTTTAAAAATGCGGTAACTAGTATTATTTTTTAAAACCAGGTAGTGTGATCAGATTTTTGAATTTCTTTATTACACCGGTAAAAATGAATACAATAAAAAAATTTTTTTAAGATCTTTATTCTGATTAAAAATTTGAAAAAAAATAAATTTTAACAAATAAAGTTTTTTTTTGTTAATTAATATTTAATTCAAAGCAATTTTACTTTGAAATTCTATTCTAACTGTTTTTGAAAGAGAAAATTTTATATTAAAATGAAATGAAATGACTTAAAAGACTAATTTTTTTGATTGAAAAGTCCTTAGTAAGGGAAAGAAATAAATTTTACTAATGTTACATTTGTTTTTTGTAAAAAGTTTGGCTTTAATAATTCTAGAACTTAATTTTAATGTCTGTATTAGAAACAAAAAATACTATTTTTCATTCAAACAATTTTATATAATTAATTTATACATTTGAGTGAGCAAGATGTAATATTAAAATATAAAATAAGGAGAAAAGTGAAATGAATCTTATGAAATTTTTTCAATTAGCTAAAAAAAACAGTAAGATTAGTTGATAATTCATTAGAACTAAAAAAAAACTTACCAATTTAAAATGATTTTTATTTTGATGCATTTGTACATTTTTTTGATTACTTTAAACAAATTTTACATTTCTCTTTCTCATTATCTATTTCGTATCTTTGAAGCTTAAAAATTTTCTAAATTTTTATAAGCTCTTTAGATAGAAACAGTATTTTTTAAATCATTGGACTTTTCATCATTTTCAGTTACTTTTTCATCTTTCTTAACTTCTAATTTATCTTTTTCTTCTTCTTTATCGCAAGTAACTTCATTATTTAAATTATTCTTTGTTTCATCAATAGAATTAGAAACTTTATGTTTTTCATCAACTTTATTAGCTTCTTCAGGTTCTGTAACTTGTACAGAATCTTTTACTATTTCTTCTTTTGCATTTGCATCTTTTTCATTTTTTTCTGTTTCTCCATCATCAATAACAAATTCTTTTTCATCACTAGCGACTGGTTCTTCTTCATCGTTATTTTTTTTAGCATCTTCATTTTTATCAACATCTTTTTTAGATTTTCTTCCTCTAGGTTTTTTAGGAGTTGATTTAGTCATATCATTTTCATCTTTTTTTTCAGTACTTTTGCGACTTTTTTTAACAGATTTAGGTTCCTAAAAAAATCAATTTTTTAATTATCTTTCATCTAATTGAAATTTAATTTACTTACAGCTTTATAGTTAGGAGTTGAAACAGGTGTACCTCTAGCACGAGATCTTGTTAAACGTTTTTCAGAATCTGTTTTGTCAGGTAAACCATAGCTTTTCAATAAAGCTTCAGTTTCTTCTTTAAAACGATCAACTCTTCTTGCTTTTTTAGTTTTAGCAGGTGTTACATCGCTTCCTAAATCAGATGAATCTCTTTTAAGAGGACTTGAGTCATTTTGAGAATGTTCACTTTCTGCATTAGATGATTTGTTCAAAGTATCATCATTTTTAACTTGGTTGTCAGTTGTAATTGAAGCCTTAACAAGAAAAAGTTTTTAAAAAAAAAAGATAAAAACAAAATTTGGAAATTTATTTTAAAAAAATTGAGAAAAAAAAAAAAAAACCAAAAAAACGAACTTACAGTGTCATTTTTTATGTCAACTTTAGATTTATTAGCCAATGAAGTATCTTTGATTTCTTCAGAAACAAGACCAGTAGTAGTACTCATTTTCATTTAGTTTAAAATGTGATTTTATCTAAAAAAAACTAAATTAAAATTATTTTAAAAAATCCAGTTTAAATCTAATTGAGTAAGATAATATTGAGTATCAGAAAAATTAATTTAAATTAACAATTAAATTTATTTTCAAAACCGACAAAAAAAAAACAAAATGTGCATTGCACGTACTTAATGTTTTTTCACTATTAATTTGTTTCTTATAATAGTATTTATATAATAAATATAATAGTTTTTCACTTACAAAATAACTTTGAATAAAATTATTTTCAAATGATTAAAAAAATTTGTCAACTAAATTTACCTGATCAAGATGATTTATAAAACAAAAAAAATTAAATAACTTAAAAACAAAAGTTTAAAATTATCAATTAGATAATCTTATTTTTAACGTAAACTGACACAAACAGTAACACCAAAAATTAATGAACAGGATAAGTCTACTAAATGCATACATGAGCGCAAAAAAAATGCTAACAGAAACTTTTAACATGGCGCCGGAACTTTTATATAAAAATTTATAAATTTTATGCGCGCCAAACAAAGCATTTGAAAAAGCGGTAAATTTAAATTTTAAATTTAAAAGTTTTTTTTTATTTTATAAAATAATGAAAATAAAAATTCAATAAAAATTTCAATGATTAAGAACAAATTTTTATATATTTTTTTGTGTTCAAATATTAGTAAATTTAAATTATAATTTAATAATTTCTAATTGAAGATAGTTAAGAAGAGATCAAAATTTTTGTAAATTAATTTCATTTTCATATTTGTGCAAATATACATGTTTAACTAAGCTCTTCTTTGCATTCACCCAATAAGGGCAATGTGGACATTTAAAATCAGCTCCAGGTAGTTGGTTATGACGTTTAGAATGAAAATCCATGTGAAAAGCTTTTTCAGCACGGAAAGGACATTTTGAACATTTAAATTCTCCTTTAAAACCTGAGATTCGACCAGAAATTCCATGTTTAACTAAAATTTCAGGAGTTTCATTAGATTTTGAACTAGCTTTTGGGGTTTTATCATGAATATTTAATAAACTACTATTAATTGTCGAAGAAGAATTATTTAAGTTAGAATTAAAATTTCCAAGTATTGAATTGAACATGAATAAATTGTTTTGTTTTGATAAACTTTTCTTATTGGAAAAACTATTATTTGGAGAATAAGAATTTGGTAAACAATTTGTCATACAAGCTTGTGTTGTTATTTCAGGACCAGGATTAATTTGACCTTTTTCATCTATTATTCTACAAATATATTTTGAAACTGTATATTTGAATAATTGTTCTATATCAGAAGAATTTCCATTATGTCTTGATGCAACATGCCTATTTAAAACTTCTCTCCAATTAGATGAAAATCCACATTGACGACATTTGAAAGGTTTTTTTCCTGCATGAATACTTAAATGGCTAACTAAAGATTTTGAGTCTCTATGAGTGTAAGGACAATAAGCACAATAAAATAATTTAGATGGCTTTGGTGAAAAATTACTTGAATTATTTAAATTATTTGAACTTGATTTTTCAGTGAAGTTGTTATATTTTTCATTAGTGCAACAATTTTTTTCGTTAGCACAACAAATTTTTTCATTACCTATTGAAAAACTAATATCTGGGGTTATTACAATACTTTCAGGATCATATAAATTAGAATCATATAAATTATTACTAGAATTAGCTACATTTGAGGTATCACCAGTTAAACTTTCATTTTTGTTCGCATTTGGATCTACTACTTCTGATTCTACATCAGATTTATTTATGAGAATAAGATATTTATCATATTTTCGATAGTCTCTTTTACCAGAATCATGAACTAATACAGCCGTTGCATTAGCATGATCATCGCCTTTTTGAGACTTCATTTTAATATGTTTAGTAACATCCCATTCCCAATTAGATCTATGTTCGCAAACTGAGCACATGAATGGTTTTGTATTTAAATGCTGTACAAAATGAACATGAAATCTTGAAGCAGTATTACAGATAAAATCACAGTAACTACATTTATAAACTTTAATTAAGTTTTCGTTTAATTTTGAATATTTATCTAAGGAATATTTATTTAGATTGTTAATCATGAAGTTGTTATAACTTGATTCTTCTTCTTGAACTTCGCGTTCTTCAATTTCTTCTATTTCTTCTTCAACATTTTCAGTTAACTCTTCATTTATTTCTTCATTAATTTCTTCATTTATTTCTTCTTCAATATCTTCATTTACATCTTCAATTTCTTCATCTATGTTCTCGAACTCGTTTGAAGAATTATCTTCATTTTTACTGGAAGATGATTGAGCTTGTTTTTCTTCTTTACTTTTATTAAGTTCTAGAATAGCTTTAGCGTGATACTTGTGAATATGACGATTAAGATCACCTTTCCATTTAGTTCTGAATGAGCATAAATTACAATTAAAGGGTTTTTCATTTGTATGAACACGCATATGCTTCTGTAATTCAGAAAACCATTTTGTTTCATAAGAACACACAGAACATTTTGTTGAGTTTTTATCAATATTTATAACTGTTGAAGTTTCTTGCTGATTAGATTTTTGTTGATTATTTTTTTGTTCATTCTTTTGTTCGTTTAAAGTATTATTATTAGTTTTTAATCTTTTTCTTTTTGGTACAACCATTTCAAGAATTTGAATTATTTGGTTTGCTTGCTCATTATTTTGATGCATATGAGATAAATGTCTTTGTAACCAAACTAAATTTTCAAATCTTATTTCACAAAGAGGACATTGATAACGCTTTTCTAAGTGAAAAGAATTTTCGTGCTTCTCTAATTTAGAAAAACTATCAGTTTGAAAAGAACAATACTTGCATTTCCTTGTTGACTTTTCAAAACTTTTCTTTATTTCTTTTTTTTTATCAACTTCTTTCTTTTTTTCAATTTCCTTTTTTTCTTCAACTATTTTTTTTTCTTCTTCTTCTTTTATACTTGAATTATTCTCATTTGATTTTATAGAATAATTTAAAGCATGATCAATAGATTCCATTGAATAATTTAATGCATTATCTACAGGTTTAATTGAATAATTTATTATTTCGTCTTGATCTTTTTTAGAATCTTTTTTAACTAATTTATTTTCAACAGGTGGTGTGATACTTGTTTCTAATTTATGAACAAGAAGCATATGTCTTTGTAACTTTTGAAAATATTGACAAGCATAAACGCAGTAAGGACATTCTACTATTTTAACTTTTTGATTATGAACATCACGACGATGATATAAAAACTCTCTTGGATTAACAGTTCTAAAACCACAATCTTGACAAGAGTATTGTCGTCTTATTCTAGTTGGTGCTAATTGATTAGATGATTTTGCTGAACTTAAATCATTTGTATTGTTAGTTGTGTTCATAAAACTATTTGTCTTATTTGAATTTGTTATACTATTATCAGAATCTTTTGAAAAACCATTGTCACCTAATTCACCATTTTCACTTGAATCAGGTGAATAAGCATTATTAATTGAATCATTATTTTCATTGGCTTCATCATCATTTTTTTCATTATTAAATTTAAAATTTGTATCAAAACTTGAAGTTAGGTTTGTGTTAAAATTTGTACTGTAATTTGAAAAATCACTAAACCTATAATTCATTAAACTAGGTGGATTATCAATAAATCCTTCTTTCCAAAAATCTTCTTCATTTTCTTCTTCAATTTCATTTACTTCTTCTTCTTCCTCTTCTTCTTCTTCTTCATTGCTACTTAAATTTTGATTAAATTTATTAGCATTTATTAAAGAACTTAAATTTAAATTATCATTAACAGGATTACTATTCAAAATATTATTAGATATATTATTAGTAGCACTTGAATTTGATACAATGTTGTTTGTATTATTAATCATTGAATTGTTATTGAAATTTTCTATTACATCCTCATTATTAACTACACAAGTTCCTCTTGCTGATTTTTTTTCTCTTGCAAAACGCTCTCTTGCAGATTTTAATATATCTTGATGAGCTTGTTGCTGATGTAAAATTAAAGTATCATTATCATCAGCTTCAAAACCACAAAATTTACAGCTTTTATTTCCTTTAGAACCTAATATACCATGTACTTCACGGCGATGTCTTAATAAATTTGTTTGATATGCTGTAACAAATGGACATAAAATACAGCTAAGTGGGTTCTTAAAATGTGTAACAGCTTTATGTCTTGATAATTGACGAGCACTTGTTGCCTTAAATTGACATTGATTACAAGGATGAGTCATTTTAAACACTATTAAGTCAAAAAAAAAAAAAACAAAATTTTAATAAAAATAAAAAAAACAAAAAAAAAAGTTACTTTTTGAGGTGGAACTTGAAATTGATGATGGTTTGATTATAATTTGTAAAAAAAAAAAAAAAATTTACAAAGACGTTATAAATTATTGAGATTATTATAAGAATTGTAATAGATCCGTTAATCAATACTGAAATAAACCAATATATAACTAAAATACAAAAAAACAGTTTAAGTTGACTATGTAAAACAAATATTATTATATCAAACTTAATCAAAGATAATATGATTATTTTACTAAATATTCTAAAGAAATAATGAACAAAAAAAAAAAAAACAAATAAACATTAAAAGTTCTAGTATAAAACACTTTACAAGAATAAAAAATTAAGTTTTCAAAAGTTTAAATATAGTATCCAGTGTTTTTTGTTACACATTTATTCGTTCTTCCTTTTTTATTTACTAAATGTTTGTAGCTTCTTTACTACAATGTCAAAAAGTAACAATGTATGATTCTTCAAAACAACTGTTCACGAGATTATAAAACCTCTTATTTCAGTTTAAAAATAAAACTTGTATTATCTTTAGAATTTATTTTTTTGTATAAATAAAAGAAAAATAAGAGTTATTTTCACATCAAAAAATTTTAGTGAGGGCCGTGCGTAAAAAAAAAACAAACGCCTTTTAAAAAAATAAACTTTAAAATGTACATAAATTTTAAATGAATATTTTTTTTAAAAAATTAAACAAAAAAAATCATAATACACTAATGTATGAGCATCAACTAATATCTAAATTTCAACAAAAATAATGTTTTACTAAAGAAATAATTTTTTAAAGATCTAATTATGCCAGTAAAAAAAATAAAACAATTATATTATAAATGTCTTTGATTTCTTTTTAATACAAGGGTACTTTTCTCTCTGTAAATTGTACACTTTACTATACTATTAAAGCGCTATCTACCGTACCTTTGTATGTACTATGTACCTTCCTATGTATAACGAAACGTTACATACGTACTATAATATTTGTTACCTCAATAGATGTCACTACTTTTTTGAAAAATATTCTTAAGTATTGGTGGCTCTTTTGTTTACTGAATTAAATTTTTTTATAATCATTAAAACTAATTTTTGGAATTAGAATTATTGTCTTTAGAATATTTTTAAAGTTAAACCGAGTATTAAAATTTTTTCTAAATTTATATTCGAATAATTATTTTATTTAATAAAATTTTTTTCCTAAAATAAATTGGTTTTTGAAATTAAAATATTTAGATCCAAAACACATATTATTAAATATTTTATTTTGATATTGAGTCCTAAATTGAAATTTAAAAAAAAAATTAGTATAAAAAAAAAAAAAAAAAAAAAAAATTTTTGATAAAATATTTTTAAAATAAAAAATCTACCTTAAATTTAATAAATTAAAATTAAATTAGAAAATTAGTATTTTATTAAAAAATAATTTATAACACAATTTAAAGAAAAAAATTTACAGAAAAATTTAAAAAAAAATAAAAGAAAAAAAAAAAGAAAAAAAAACAAACAAAAAAAGGATATGATTGCTTTTAGAAAGAACAATTATAATTTATAAACACACACTATTGAAGACTTTCAAAGCTTACTGATGTGAGTATCTTGTGAACAACTGTGTGTAGTGATTTTCTTCTTCAGAGAAAAAAAAAAAGATTGCAGATGCATTTTTTTTTTCTATTTATTTTTACAAAATAGTTCGCAATAAAGCTTTTTACACCACAGCTATAAGCAACAAAAACCAAGCAACACGCGTTCTGTTAGATTGGTTAGTACATAAATTCAAGTGAGAATCTTAATTCCATCAAATTATAAACTTTATGATCACACACGCTTAAAAAAATTTTATTGAAAAACTATCCTTTAAGCTTTTTGAGAGTATAAATATTTTATAAATGAAAAGCTAATATCTTTATATATTTAGAAGTAAAACATATATATGCAGAAATTTTATTATATAGAAAATTAAATATTAAAATTGAACTTGCCGCCATAAGATTAAATTAAAACTTTCATTTTTTTTTTAAATTTTATTAATCAACTTAAGAAAATAATGGTAGATTTAAATCAAAATTTTTATTTAGATTCCTAAAACAAAAGCTTTAATTTTTAATAAAATTTATTAAAATTAAAAAATGAAAGAAATTTAAATCATTTTTAGTCTAAACTCAATAAAAAAATTAACAATAAGAAAATTTTTAATCAATATTTCATTAAATTGTACTAAAATTATTTTTTTATAACTCAATTTAAATACTAAATGCTGAACAAGATAACTATCAGTTTTATTTTTGTAAAATAATTAGTTTCAAAATGATAAGATTTTGCAAATTAATTTAAACGAAACAATTGTCGTTTATAAACTTTTTTGATAACAGAAATTTAATTAATTTAATAGATTTCTAAAAAAGCTTTTTAAATTTTTTTTTAAAAAAAGCGCAATTTTTTAATTTGTTAAAATTAAGTTTAAACTAATCAATAGAAACTAATAGTTTTAACACAAGATGGAAACTCTAAACAAGGTTTTTTTTTTTTTTGTGTCTTATAAATATTGCATGATAATCACATGTTGTGTATGTACCATGACTAGACCAAAATGGCAGCAGCTGGTTATATGTTATCTTACAGCTTGAAATTCTATTCTATAAATATTGCAAAAAAAATCTTTGTTACCTTTAAAAAAAAATAATTAACTAACAAATCACTTAAAATTAATAAAAAATCTTTCAAAAACAATATTTTTTTTTCAGTATTTCATTAAATAAGCTGAAATTCATTTGAAATTAGCAAAAAAAATTTCTCTTAAGCTTTTCATAAATATTTCATTTTTTTTCTCTTTTTTAATGAATTTAAATCTAAAGTTTATCAATTAGATAGAAATTTAATAAAAAACTTTTATTAAAATAAACTAAAAAAAAAAATTTATTTTGTTTGATTAAAAAGTGTTTAAAATAGAAGTAGAAAAGAAAAAAAATTTTTTATCTAAAATTATTTACTTACCTTTAGATAAATTTAAATTGTTTTCTTAAAGAACACTTTTTAAATTAAAAGAAATTAAATATAAAAATTTAACTTTTTTATTTTTTTTATATTAAAACGATTTATAAAATCGAAGCACAAAGAATATGAAAGTCAAATTATGAACACGTTGATTGTTTCATACTTAAAGCATTTGAGCAGTTGCACAGTCAACTGTTCTTAGCAACATTGGATCATTTATGGTGGTGGTGGTCTGCTATGCTCACATTCTAGCTGCCACCAGGAGAAGTTTTAACGATACAAGAACTGTATATTGTAGAACAGCTTTATATTTTTACACTCTAGTCTTTTTTCTCTTTTTCTCTTCTCTCTTTCTCTTTTCATGTTTTTTTTATTCTGTTCGTCATGATACTACTACGATAGTTAGCTATTTGTTCTCTATTTTCAATGATTTTTTTCAATGATTTTGGTCAATCGCCGCCATTGCTTATTTAGCAATAAATCTTTATATTTTTTTTTCTTTAATTTAATTAATACGCTTAATTTTTAATTTTTTTTTTCAAATTTAATTTTATCTGTTTTTTTTAAAAGAAAATTTCAATTAAGCAATAAAATAATAAAAAAAAATTTATGGTGAAATTATCTGAAATGACTTAATTTTAAAAAATATCTATTTAAAATAAACAAAATTTGTTTAAACAAAGAAAAACAAATCTTTTGTGAATAATTTAAGTAATAATCCTAGAAATTTTGAATTTTATACTTTTTCCTATATAGAGATATATACCTTGAAAAAAAAATTCGTTTTTCCAATCGCTTCGATTATATTTTTGCAAAGTAAACTTTTTTTTTTTGGAAAAAAAATTTGAAAAGGATAAAATTTTCTACTCACTCTTTGTGTGTAAATAATGTATAGCTGAAAAAGAAGCTTCTACAGTTTTTGACTATAGATATGAAGAAGAATAAATTTTAATTCAGCTACCTGAAGATTTTTTTATATAAAATGCTTTTAAAAAATTCTCTAAATTAATTTTTTATTTACTGAATCAAAAAAATAAAATATACATTTTTTTTAAATAAAAAACATTTTCTAAAAAAATTAATAAACCTATTTACCTGTATAAAATTTTTCCAAAAAATCTTTTCAAAAATTTTAGCTGATTAAAATCTAACTAAAAATAATAAACTTTAAAAGTTAAAAACAATATAAATTTGGCAACCATATCAAATTATAAAAAATCTATTTACAAACTTAATTAATCTATTTTTGGAGTGATCATAATCTGTAAAAAAAGATTTTTTTTTTTTTAGAAATATCAATTCAATTAGTTTTTTAAAAAATACTTACTTCACTTATTAATACCCAATTATTTAAATCATTTTCAAATTGAATTTTCATCAATGTTATAGCTCCGAATTCAATTAAAGAATCTTCAACTTTACCACCATTATTCAATTGAAATTCATTAATTATATAATAACCATTTTTATCAGTTTTATACTTATTTATTAACTTTAAGCTTGGCTTAAATATTGGTTTAACAGATAATGTTGCATTGTATATAATATCTAGAGGATGATTCCAATTACCAGTTTTTATTTTATATTTTGAAATAATTATTGGATTCTCAAATTCAAATAAAATAAAATTATCTTTTTTTGGTGTAAAAGACCAAAAATAATTATAACCATAGTATACTGATTCTAAATCATAATTCTTATAAATAATTAAATCAGTTGTTAATTTACATTTTGGATTATTTGAATGTGAAACAAATAAATTTTCTTTTGATGGAAATGAACTTTCTTTTAATTTTTGTATTTTACCTTTCATAGAACTATAAATACCAATATGTTGGAATAATGGTGGTCTATTTGATACAATATGCTGTAGTACTTTATATTTACAAACGTTTAATTTAGAATCATTTCTACAATATTTTACTTTAGGTATATTTTCTAATAACCAATCAACTGGTTTATCTCGATGAAACATTAAAAAGAAATTTATGAATATATACAAGTCCTTTGTTTTAAATAATTTACCTAAAATGAAAAAAGTAATTTAGTTTTGAATAGAAAACAAATTTTTAGAAAAATTAAAAAGAAAATAAATTAAAAAAAAATTTTGGAAAAAGAATTCTTAGTTTTGTTAGTAATGTTAAGAGAATAGAAAAACAATTTTTAAAAAGTAAGATATATAAATTTGAAATTAATTAGCAGGAAAAAAAACAGAAAAATCAAAAGAAAAAACTTTTTACCAATGAAACCTAAATTTGAAAATTCAATCATTAACCAATCTGGTTTTTTAATTAACTGTGTGTAAATAACTTGCTTAATTTTATCATAATAATTTGGTCTAGATAATATATCATCTTCTAACTGCATATAAAATGAACCTGAAATTAAATTTTGAAATTAAATTAAAATTTTTCATCTATCAATCAATTTTGAAATACCTTTATTTTTACAATACATCATTAAATAAGCATAATCTAAATTTTGTTTTGTTCTCCATTTTACTCTATTTGGCTCATCACCCATAGGATCAACAAATGATACTTCATTGAAATCTAATTCAGGATAATAAATTGAAGGTGGTGAAATTATTTCAATTAAACCTGTTTCTATTTCATCTTCAAACCTTTCATATAATTTTGCTGCTATTTCTTGAACATAATTTATATCAGTCTACAAGGAAAAAATTCATTAGTTTTATGTGAATAAAATATTTTTTGTCTAAAAAGTTAATAAATTTATCAATCTAATTTATATTATTATACTTCATTAAACCGTTATGCTAAAATGGAGAAAGTTAGTGTTATTAATTGAAGTAACAAACACTAATTAATTTTACTCTACTTTAAAATTATTAATTATATAAAAACTAAATGATTAATTATAATTAAAAAAAATAAAAAAACTAACTTCAGCAATCATAATAACAAACAAAATATTTTTTTTTGTTCCATTTAAATTATCAATTAAATTTTTAACTGTTGAAATTAAATAGAATTCTTTTGGTCTTTTTATGGTTGGTAAACCAAAAACAATTTCTACATCTTGTTTTTTGTATTTACTTGGATGTTTATAAGCTGGCTCAAGTGAAAAATCAGTATAATTATATAAATGAGTTAAATATTGTTTAATACTTGGCAATTCAATATTATAATCCAATGAATTATTCAAATAAAGATTATTAGTCTTGTTACTTAATTTTTGTACTAAGTTCTGTAAATATAAAATTTCATTTTTTCTTCTTTTATTTAATAATTCGAATGTATTTAATTGTTCTTGAATACTCATTAAACGTTCATTTAATTCTTTACCAACATTTTTCTCTAAATTATTTATATCATTTTCATCATTTTTGATAAAAATTGAAAATGAAAATATAAATAAAAATATCACAATTAAATAATAAGGTATCCAGGTTTTATTAATTCTCATTTTTAATTAATTATAATAAAAAACAAAAACTAGATTTTTTCATTTATGAAGTATTTTAAATAACAACCAACAGTCATTTTGATTAAGTTTTTCTCTAAATTAATTCTTCAATCAACATTTTGCTTATCTAAGTTTAAAGTAAATAAATTTAATAATAAAGTTGATAAAAAAATTTGAACAAAACTTCACAATTAATTAGAAACTAATAAAATGACTATTTTTGATTTTTAATTAAAAAAAAAGTTTCGATTTGTTTAGATTGGTGACTAATAAATAAAAAAAAAATTACGTACAAAGATGTTTCTAATTAACACAAAAAACTATTTACAAAACTTGTCGAACTTTAAGAAACTCGACTTTTAAAGTCTAAATTCGAGTACGTTTCAAAAAAAAATAAAAATCTATATAAAAAATCCAGTTTTTAACAGTTAAAATTAAAAAACAAGTTAAAACTAAGTTTTCATTTTCAAAACTTATTTTCGTTTATAAAGCTTATAACAGCTTATTATTTTTTTAATTTAAAAGTAGATGCTGATAAAAAAAAATCAATTTAAGTTTTATTTTAAGCAAGAGAATTACTTTTTTATAAATGAAAACTTACAGTAAAACACAAATTTATTTGCATCTTATTAAGCGAAAGCTCTTTTATTAAAAATTTGAAAAAAAATGATAAAAATATTTTCAATTCAAAAATTGATTATGATGAATTGAAGAAAATATTTATTTTTACTTTTCTACATACAAATCAAGTTCTCATTTTCAAAAAAATGAGAACATAAAACTAATGTGATCAATTTGAATATAATTTACAAATTATCGTTCAAAAAAACACCCACTTTAGTATAAATTTATATTAAGATTTTTTTTGTTCAATAAAAACAATTTATGTCTATTTTTTTAATAACTAAAATAGCATAGAACTCTAAAAACAACTTTTACTTTTTTGAAAAAATTAATTGAAATTTTCTAAAAAAAACTTTTCAATGAAAATTTTCTCTGAATAATTTTAATTAACTCAATTCAAAGTTTAAATACTTATCAATTTATGATTAACTTTAAAAAACTTTAATTCTTCTTTTTTTAATTGTGACTAAAAAGAATTAATAAACATCTACACTTTAAGTTTTAAAATTTTTTTTTGTTTTAATGTAAACTAGATGACGCTTACTAACTTTTTACTTAATCGAGAAACAATTAAAATTTAAAGTATTTTTAAGATTGAATATACTGAATAAATTCTTAGTATTTGCATTAATCTTATCTGACAAGTTTTTTAAAGTTCAATTTTTTTGAATAATAGGTACGTGAATAAAATAGAAATTAAGTTCTAATTTAATTAATTTTTTTGATAAAACCTAGAACTTTGTTTTATTTTTTTAAACATGTTAATTTTATTATTTAAACTAACAAAACAAAAAGAAGATTTTTTAAACTAAAATTTAGCTAATTTAAGATTTTTGTTTTAAAAAAATATGTTTTACTTTAATGAAATTTAGTTGAAAAATCAGTCTATTTTTTGTTTATTTAAATTGAAATTTAATAAGCTTGAAATTAAAGATGATTTAAAATAATAAATTTTAAAAAGCTTTATTCAAAAATAACCAATACAGGTAATATTTCATCTTCAAAAAAATACTCTAAAAAATCAAAAAACAAATTTATGAGAGATATTGATTTTTTACTTAAAAAATTATTTTATAAAATTGTTTTGTCTTAATAAGTTTAAACTTTTTTAACTTAGATTCTTATATTCATAAACTGGAAAAAATTATTATTTTCATGAAGCACCTAAAATACTGAAAAAAATAATAAGTAAATTTATTTGAAACTTTTTAAAATTAAAAACAATCAACTATAAAATAAAATTTAATTAATTAAACAACGTAAAAAACTTTCTAAAAATAGTTTATATTTTTCATCAAAAACAAAACTTTCAAAAAAATTTTTTGTTCAAAAACTTTGAGCCAGATTGATGGCTAAAGAAAATTTTTACTTTTAAATTTAATAAGACTAAAAAAATTTTTTATCAAAGAAAGATTGAAAAAAGTTGACAATAGCGAAAGTTTGTCTGAATTTAGTCAAAGTCTATGATTATATTAAATTTTAGTAATAAAGTCCATAATTTTTAATTGAAAAAGTAGCATATAATTAGTGTAACATAATTAATAAAAAATAAAACTATAATTAACTAGAAATGATGTTTACTAGTTTTTTTTGATTTATTGTACTTGAATGGCATGTTTAATTTTATCATAATACTTTGAACTAGATAATATATCATCTTCTAATTGCATATTAAATGAACTTAAAATTGAGTTTAAAATTCTAATTTTTTATCTATCGATCAATTTTAAAATATCTTTATTTGTACAATACATTATTAACAAGCATAATCTAAATTTTTTTTCTGTTTAGTTTTACTAGGCTCTTTCATCAAAAAAATTTTCAATTTTATTTGAGTAAACTAAATTCAAATAATAAATAATTCACAAAGAGTTATATGAACTTTTTTTTCAACTCAACTAAAATATTTTTTTTTAAAAGAAAGATGAAACTTCGATTTAAAAATTCATAAGTTATAGATAATATTTATTTTTTCTTTTTTACATAAAAATTTTGTTTTTATTTTTTGAAAATAAAAACATGAACTAATGTGATTAATTTGAGTATAATTTACAAATTATCGTTTAAAAATTTTCACCTTTAGCATAAAAATACATTTTTTTGTTCAATAAAAATTATTTAAGTCTATTTGTTTTAATAACTAAAATTGCAAAAGCCATAATTCTTAGAAATAAAAATATTGAACCAAGTATGATAATATTATTCCAAAAGATATCATCTGTAATGTTATAAAAATCTAAAACTAATGAACTTTCAACTTCATTTTCAATGTTTAGTTCAACAACATTATTTTTCATATTATTTAAATCTTTATTGATTAAATCGTTTTGGAATTTACTCCAAATTTCATTTTTTGTCAATAAATTTTTGAAGAAATCATTTGTTATTGGTTCTAACATGACTGAATCATTTTGAAATGAATTTTCGGAAACTAATGCTTCATAGCTAGGTTTCATTGTACTGTTTAATTGAGAATCATTTTTTGAATTAAATAATGGCCAATTATTGAAAGAAAAAGTATTTTTGTGAGTTATTTTACATCTATCAAATCCATATAAAGAAATTAAAAAACATTCAAAACAATAGCGTACATAGCTCATATATGCAACAGGCTTTAAAAAAATAGGTAGAGATGATATTTTTCCAAAAAATCCACTAAATAAAAACACTGGACTCATTGATAATGGAGCCATAAAAACAGCACTTGTAACAGAATGTACATAAATTGTACCAAACAACATACCTATACAATGAGCAATTAAAGAAGCAACAATTGCGACAAAAGTAAAAAAAATAAATATTTTTAATTCAAGTAGCTGCCCGGTTAATGGATAAACTATACAACAAAACAATATTGCATTAAAAACTATAAATGGAGTATCTGCAATAACTTTAGCCATATAATAAGAACCACAGGCATAATATCCATTATTTCTTTCTTGATTAAGTACTTTTACTTCTGAAGGAAAGGTTAAAACTGTTGGCATCATTGAACTCATAACTAAAAATAAAGTAACAAAAAATACAAAAGCAACATTGTCTTGTGTATTAGCTTTACTATTTAGTTGATGATTAAATTTACTTTGATTAATTAATAAATTAGTTTCATTTTTAGGAAAAACGTTTTGAATCAATAAAGTATTATTATTTTGAAAAAATTCTCTAAGAGCTAAGTTTCTTGACCAACAACCACTTAATTCTCCTATTGGATGATCATATAGAAAAGACATTAAAAAACCAATAAACAAAGCTTGAAAAATTCTAAGCCATGTTAATTTAGGCTCTCTTATGGTTCCCAAATATGTACGTTTAATTAATAATAAAGTATGATAAAAAAATGGGAATGATTGGGATTTCATTTGGTTAATAATGGTTGATATTTTAATTTTCTTTAATACTTTTAACTCTTCAGAATTCATTTTAATTTTATTGTTTTTATAATTTTGGTTGAATAAATCATTTGTAGAATTGCCATTAAAATTTTCTTTGATGAATAAATTATCTTTTAGTTTATTTGCACGCTCTTCTTGTAATGAAAGTTCTTGATCTGCTAAAAAATTTATTAAGGCTAATCCATAATTTCCAGCGGCTATTTCAGTAATAAAATTTACAGGATCAACTAGTAATTGAGGACACTTCAAATTAAATTTAGACAAATAGTTTATCATGTTTTTTGGAGAACCTTGATAAATACATCTGCCATTATTAGATAAAACATATAAATTATGGAACTCATTTAATAATTGAATAGATGGTTGATGTATTGAACAAATAACAATAGGAGCTCTAAAATGTTGCTGATGTTCCGCTAAACCTGTCAACTTACGTAACAGTTTAATACAAGTATAAGCAGTACATGAATCTAATCCAGAAGTAGGCTCATCTAAAATTATTATATCTGGTCCATTAATTAATTCTGCTGCAATAGCAACACGCTTCATTTGTCCTCCAGAAATAGAATGAATATAATTATTGGCACAACATTCTAATTTCAATTCACTTATTATTGAATTAACCAATTTTAAATGCTGTTTAAAAGTCTTTATTTTTTTATAATTTTTTAATCTAGATGCAAATAATAAAGCCTCTTTAACCGTTAAAACAGTTATTAAAGCTTCTGTTTGCCCTAGGTATGCTAATGTTATATTTTTATCAAAAATTTCTGTATTTGAATAAACATTAACACTACCTTCAACTCCATTTATTCTTCTACCAGATATACATTCTAACAAAGTAGATTTTCCTGCACCTGATGCACCTATTATTGCATTTATTGTGCCACTTTTGAATTGACCACTTTGTTTGTCTAGTATTAATTTTTTTTTATTTTTTTTTTTATCTTTAGTTATCAAATCATCATTATCGTCATTTTCATTGTTATAATTCAAATTTGGATTAGAAGCTATAAAACAGCTAAAAACTCTTTTGAATAAATTTTTTTTAATTGATATTTCACATTTTAAATTCACCCATTCAATTATTAAAGGAGCTAAAATAGCTTCATTTTTATTTGATTGAAACTTATTAATCACAGAATTTGAAATATAATTTTTATAATCATCTATTTTTTGATCGGTAATCAAATTTTGAGTTAAAAACGATGGTAAGTTTTGTGGTATAAATGGTACAGGTGGAATTGAACATGATGAAGAAGATGCAGATGATGAAACAATTTGTGTAGTTGTTGTACTATCATTCATTTGGTTTTTATTTGTTATAGAAAATTCTTCTTCATCACTATTAGATACCCATTTGGGTTGATGATTATTTATCATAGCGTAATTAGTAAAACAATTTTTTTTTTCATATTCTGCATTCAAATCAATATTTTTCTTATCATTTTCATTCTTCAACATATTTACACTTATATAATTATTAGTTGGTTTTATGTAGCCAAAATCTAAAAAATTTTTTTTCAAATTTTTCATTTTGACTTAATTTAAAAAAGAACTTAAAACCAAGATACCATTTTTTTACTTGAAATGAACACTTGTGCTTTGCTTCAAACTTACAAATTCTTCTTTGATTTAGACACTAGCAAAATTTTTTTTTTTTTTTTTAGATTTTAAGATGTTTTTCTTTAAAACTCAAGTTTATATCTTAAACGCACACACAAATATTTTCTTTTGAAACATTTTACAAAACAGTTCGTTGCCTTTTTGCATCAAACTAGCTTCACATCAAACTAGCTACCCATCAAACTAGCTTTACATAAAACTAGCTTATTCAACCTTGCACTTGATCTTCTACTTCATTGGGTAAAAATACATCAGTTCAAAAATTTTTTTTTTTTAAATGTTTTTCTTAATCTTTTATTATTCACCTTGTATTTATTGAATTATTAAGATCAGGGGCTAAAATATTTTTGGAGAAAAAGTTTTTTTTTAAGAACAAGATTTCTTTACTTTTTTTTATCTACATTCACTATGTTGATCACAAATAATTTTACAACTAAAGCTTTTCAAAAAATCAATGATTTAAAAATGAAAAATTATATTCTTAGTTTATTTATAGAAGAAAATATTTAGGTAGTAAAGTTGAAAAAGCAATTCAATCAATTATTGAAGTATTCTTGTTTTTTTAACTGTTCGAATATCAGTTAACTGAACTTGAAAACTTTCTAATGGGCAAGTATTTTAAGAATCAAATTAACAGGTAATCATTGACTGTAATAAAAAATTGTTTTTTGAGTTAAAATAAAAAATATTTTCCAATCGATGCAACTTTAAATATCTAAATTATTCTATTAAATAGCATCTTAAAAATATGTTTTTGTTTATTATAAACAAACCTTAAAAATTGTTAACTGTTTGATTTAAAATTAAATTTATTACTTTTATAAAATTATATCTTCCTTATTTGCAATTCAAGCTTTTTCATGTTTTTTTATATATTTCAGATAAATAAGAGTAAATTTTAAATAATTAAGTAACATTCAAATGTTTTTCTTTATAAATTTTGATTAAATTTCAAGTTTCTTTAAATTTTATTTTAAAAGGGTTTGTTTAAAACAAAATTTTTCAAATTATTATCTTTCAAAGCATCTTCTTCGTTTCTTAAATAACTTTTTAAAAAAAGAACTTCAGTTATTCCGGTAAAATTGATTCAACTTTATAACAAAAGTTTTTTTTTATTAAAAAAAATTTTGAAAAGTTTATTGCTTTGATACTTTAATTAACTCTAGCCAAAATTATTTTATTAAAAAAACCGGTTGAAAAAATTCAATTTCTGTAGATAAGCTAAAATTTTCAATTTATTTTTAACTGAAATACTTCCTTATGTGAATTTGCCATAATTAAAAGATAGTTCTTTGTTTAAATTGAAATACAATTAAAATTATTGAAACTTAAAATAATTTTTTAATCTCAAAAACCAATATAAATTTCAGTTTTGTGTTTACTAATGAAAACCTTAAATTCTATTTACGAAAACAATTCTTAATTTTCATTAAATTATACAGTCTTTGGTTTTATCAACTAAAACAATTCTTGATTACTTTATCTATAACAATTCTTCATTTTTGTTAAATAAAATATTTTTGATTTTTGAAACTAAATAATATTCTTAAACATACAATTTTCGGTTAAAAAAAAGCGTAATTTGATATAAACTCAACATCTTAATTAAATATAAATTTATAGTTTTGGTATTTTAAACTTTTTTCTCCAAAAAGATATAATTAAAAGTTAAATTAAAATATTTTAACGTTGAATAGAAATAGCTTTAGTTCAAATTTGTTTAATTGATTATCTTTCAAAAAGACTAAAATCATTTTCTAATTTCTAAAATTCAAATTTTTTTTATTTAAATTTTTTCTATTTAAATGTTTTCTATTTAGAATTCTTCTTTATAATTGAATTTTTCAAATTTTTGAATATAAAATTTTATAATCAGTTCAGGCCAAAAATTAGGCTACAATTTAGTAAAATATTTTGTAAAAACTAATTTTTTGTAAAAAATAGGTATTTCTTAAATTATTTAAATTTATAAAATATTTAAATATCAGCCTTTAATCAGAAACTTTTTTCTTTTGAATTTTTCTTTTGAATTTTTCTTTTGAATTTTTCTTAATTTATCAAAAAACTTAGATGCAAGATTGATATAATTCATTAAGTATAATCAATTAAACTCAAAATCTGACTTTTTGATTTTTAATTTGAAAGTATAAAGCAACTGTTTTTGAATAATTCTTAGCTTCATAAAAAAACATTATATATATTTTATAATAATTATAATACTTGACTGATTGTTTTAAACTACCAGTCTAAAATTTACTTTGTAGTTTATAATATTAAATTTTTACTTTGTTACTTTCAAATAAATTAATCCTATATTCTTTAATCAAGCTTAATTGTATCTCTTTTACTAGTATATAAACTTAATCAAAAAAAATCTTGTGTTTTTATATTTTTTTTCAAATAAACTAATTTTAAATAAAATTTTTTTTTTTGTACAAAAACTTTTTTAATAAGGAATTCACAAACTAAATATATTATACGGTTTATTCTCAATTGAAGATTTGTGTAAATATGTCTCTTAACTTAATTTTACTTTTTTATAATTCTGTCATTTCAAATCATTTGAGCTTTTGCAATAAACATAATTATTAATTTTTTTTTAATTTGTTTATATAATTATTACTGGCCCTTGCTTTTTACTAAATTCTCTACTGTTGATTTATTTTTTCTGTTCGACATTAAAGTTTTTATACTGAAATTAGAAAGGTATTTTGTAGATTAAAACTTAGTTGAAGTTAAATTTTACAGCCATTAATTAGTTTTTTTTTCTAAATTTTGCAACCGTTTTAAAAGTTTTAGGTTAAACTTTTTAACTTCTTTGATATTTTTAAAGCTTCTATTAACATTGTATCGTTAGTTTAATCTAATTTTGAATACTTCATAACAATATTGATTTCTTTTTTTAAAACTGTAATTATAATTAAACAAGCTGCTTTATTCATCTTAATATTTTTTTTAAAATTGCCAATTTCATTTTTTAAGTCAAAAAAAGAATTGTTTGGTTTTTGATTTTTTTGTTAATTATGTTCGTTATTTTTTTAAATTTAAAGATTCGTTTCTTATATAATCAAAATACAAGTTGAGGTTTCTGAAAAAAAAAAATTTTTAAGCATAAATAATACAACAAAGAATATAATTTTAAGAAAAGCAAAAATAACAAAAATTAAAAAAAATACTTAGACTGCGTTGAAGATGCTTTTAAATAACGTATAAATGAACAAAACTAGTACAACCAAGTTTTAAACAATGACTTGTGTTGAATTGATGTTTTAAAATTAAAATAAAACTCCATTCATATTATTTTGCTAGTTTTCAATTTAAATTAATTTTCTTGAAATTTAATTTTAGATCATGCTTACTATATAATGGTGTATTAAATTTTTTAAAAGATTTCATTTTTTGTATTTAATTAGCTTTTTTTAAACAATAAAACACCTTTACTTTCTTGATAATTTGAATTGAAATTTCTTGAATAATTCTTGTAAAAATTTTCAGCTATATTTAAAAATTTTATTCAAAATAGTTAGTTTTATTAGTTTTTGTAAAAGAGACAAAAAAGACAAAATAAAATTAATTAGAAAATAAATTGCGATTAATTTTAGAAAACTAAGTTTCGAAAAAAAAGTTTTAGAAAAAAATTTTAAATTAGCTAAGCCGAATAATAAAATATTAAGCGATTGTAAATATTTTTGATTTTCTTCAAAAATTAAGAATAATCTTTCAAACAAAAAAAATACCAGAAAAAAAATTTGAATTTAATACATTTCTAGAAAAGATAAATCTTAAATAGAATTAAAAATTAAGGGACTAATAAAAATTAGTAACTTAAATTTATTTTTAATGTAACTATTTGAGCGGCGGCTTAGCGATGTTTATATCTAAGAGTGCGCTTATTTCAATATTTTTTAAAATAAATATTTGTACTAAAAAATTTGAGTTTTCTAATTATTTTATATCAAGTCCAATTTATAATAATTTCATGAAATAAGAAGAAAATTTAAAAAAATGGATCCAGTACCTAAAGAATCAAATGAAAATTCAACTCATCTAATAGTTATTCTTGATTTATCTCCAGATAGTCAAATTTTAAGAAAAGATGTTTTGAAACAAACGGTTTGTTTTAGATTATTAAAAATTTTAACTTAAAAAATTTTTTTCCTTAGACATCATATTCAAGTTTATTAAATTCAGTTATTTCGTTTTGTAATTCCCATTTAATGTTAAATCACTCAAATCAATTAACTGTTATTGTCTCTGGATTGAAGAAAAAGTATTATTTAAAGATAAAGTTTTAAAAGTAAAGTAAAATTTTTTTTTTCAGTGAAATAGTTTATCCAACAAAGCAATGTTTGAATGTCACAAATAACCTTCAAGGACAATATGAGTTATTCCATAAAGTAACAAATGAAGTAATAACTAAAATTAAAGAAGTAACAAATGAAACAAAAAAAGCTTTAGAAAAAATTGAAAATTCTGCTGTAAAACAATTGAATTCTTTACTTGCAGGTGCAGTAGCCATTGGTTTATGTAGAATTCAAAGCTTAATTAAGACTACAAATGATTCTAGAATTTGTATAATAACATCTTGTAAAGAAACTCCTGGTTTTTATGCTTCTCAATATATGAATTTTATGAATACATTTTTCAGTGCTCAAAAAATGGTAAAATTTTATTATTTTAAAATAGAAAATTAATTTTTTATTTTTCTTAGAGAGTAGCAATTGATGTTTGTGTTGTAGATGATTCTAATGATATTCCAACTAATTCAATCTTACAACAAGGAAGTGATCTAACAAGTGGTTTTTATTTGAAAATAAATAATGTTTCATCTGCATTAGAATATCTACTTGTAAGTATTTAAAACTATAATAAAAAATTTAACTTAATTTTTAAAATCTTAGTGGGTTTTCTTACCGAGTATTGAGATAAGAAAAAAAATGATTTTACCAACAAAAACAAAAATAAGTTACAAAGCATCTTGTTTTTGCCACAGAACTCAAGTTGAAATAGGATATGTTTGTTCTGTTTGTTTATCTAGTAAGTAAATGAAATTTTTTTTTAAAAAGAAAAACTAAATGAAATTTTTTTCAGTATTTTGTCAGTTTAATCCAATTTGTTCAACTTGTCAAACAGTTTTTAAATTAGGTCCAGAACCAGATAATATAAAAGTTAAAAAAAGGAAAATTAATTGAATCTAGTTAAGTTAAAAGAAATGATCATTTAGTTAAAAACTTTTAATAGTTAAAAAACTGATTTAGAGTCTTGTTTTTTTCATTGTCAAATATTATTTTCATATAAAGTATTTTTTAAGTTTTGCCCTTTAAAAACTTTCATTTTCATTTCAATAAAAAAGACATTTTAAAAAATTTTTATAATGGCAATTAATTAAAAATTTGACTGATTTAAAATTAAAAATTAAATTGAGTTACGCGCAATTTTATTGATTTTTAAAGTTTCATTAAATTACCTTTGTTTTTAATTCTCAAAACCATATACAGTATATATAGAGCTTATTCAAAATAATAAATAAATTAAAGATTCGAATATAAAAACTCTAGATTTTAGAAGCTATGATTAAAGAATGCAAAGTTTAAAGTTAAAATGAAAAAAAATTAAAGTTTCAATCTAAAATTTATTGAGAGTTGGGTGTAAATAATAAAATTGAATTTACAAATAATGAATCTTAGTTTTACGACTTTCAAAACAATCTTGAAGATAGAAATAATTAAAAAAAAACAAATTACATGAGTTATACAAAAATTCTTTATTACTAAAACATTTAAAAAATTATAAAAACTTCTTTAAAAAACTTTTTTTGTTTTTATTTACAAACTTTATCCTTTTTAAGCATCTTTTTAATTTTGCACATTAACAACTTTCATTTGCACATTAACAGGAAGTGACGATTCATAACCTCCTTTAGACGACATTTGATTTTGTAAATTTTGTAAATGTAAAGCTAAACTTTCAGTTCCTATATGTGCTGTATGTTTAAAATTAGTAGGATTTCCAATCATATTTCTATCTACTCTTAATCTTCTTTTTTTTCGAGGTGATTCCTCTTCAAAACAACATGAGAAACATTGAATCCAAAATTCATTCATAATTATTTGATAAAATTATTTAAAATTATCTAAATATCAAAACAAGGTTATAAAGCCTAAAAACAAAACTCAAAAAATTTGATGTAGAAATGATAAATAATTTTTGAATTATTTTAAATTAATGCACAAGATTTAATTAATCTTAATTCTTCAAACAAATAATCAGAATTAAATTGAAAATAATTTTAAATAGTTTTTCCAGTAAAACAATTTATGATTAAAAAATTTTTTTTTTATAAACTTAGTATTAAATTACTTAACAACTACAATTTCAATTCATGTAATACATTTTTGTTGACCTTCAATGAATTATCAATTTGAAGGATGATTAAAGCTCAAAAATAATTTGTGAACTTTAATTTTTTTCTTTAAATAATTTGTCATGTCAATTTCATGTATGAAATCAATAAAAAAACTTTTACTTTAAAACTTCTTAAGTTTTTAAATTAAAAAATCAACAAAATTAAAATTTTTTTCACCAAAAAAGCCACATTCTAATAAATTAAGAACTGATTAATCATAACAAAAATTATTGCAAAATAACTTTTCTATTACTAAAATTATGAATAAAAGAAATTGGTTATTAAAACTAGAGATTTAAGAATAAAACTTAATAATAAAAAAAGTAAATAAACATGGAATAAGGGAGGCGTTTATAAGCATCACTTAGGCTAACTTGTTTCATGATTTTGGAAAAAAAATTAAACGACATCTTTAGTTTAATAAAAAAAATAAATTTCAATAATTATATTTAGTTTATAATTCATAAAAATAACAACAAAAATAAAACAAACAGTAGATATATATAAAATCAAGGAGTAAGTAGAGAACTTGTTATAAAGGATAGCTATTTTATTTAATTGTAAGTTACTTACTTTTACTATACTATGATAATAAATACAGGTTATAAGTTTATGTATAGTTTCAATGTACAAAAATAAAAACATATCAACAGTTTACCTTGGAAAAGAATTTTTAAAAAGTTTAAAAAAATTAAAAAAATCTAACTTAATATAATAGGTGTTTTTTAAAAAAAATGATGTATAATATGCATGTGCTTAATCTTTCATCTTTATTATTCTTTTATTTGGTTTATTGATTTAATTAATTGATCTCTTTAAATTAAAGATTAAAATAAGGTTTAAAATAATGAATTAGAAAAGACTATAGAAACAATCTTGAAGTTAAGTTTCTTTCATGACAATAAGGCTTTTAAAAAAAAACTTTAAAAGATAACTTTAAAAGAGTTGAAATATTATTGTAAAGAGTAATTAACTAATAATAAATCTAAAAGCTTAAAATGCATAAGACTAAATTCAGCGTTTTATTAAGTAGTTAGAAAAAGTTTAAATTGTTACAGGTGTTAAAAAGTTAAAATTTTTGTAAACAAAAAATTTTCTGTTATTTACCTTTTTAAAAAAATGAAAAGTTTAAACCAAAATTTCATTCTTATATTTATTAGTAGTTTATCGGCTTAACTAACGGCTCGGCGAAGACTTTGTTCAAAGTGGAGGTTTAAATAAAAATTAATTTAGTAAAAAATTAAAGTTTTCAAAAATTAAACAGAGAAACCTTCTGTTTTAAATTTCAATTTTTTACTTAATAAAGTATACTGATTTGAAAATTTTTTATTTTAGTTTACAAACTATGAGATTACTTTGATCATAAAATCAGCTATTTGTGAAAATTGTTTTGTTAAAATAATTAATATGAAATTTTGAAATATTTGTTTATATTTTGAAGGAAAGAATTTGAAAGAGAGAATTTTGTTTTAAACTTATCCAAATTAAAGATAAATTAAGTTTTATTAGTTATATAACAGAAAAACAAATTTTAATTTAATAATCCGTCTTTTAATTTAATTATAAATTGATTAAGATATTGTGTACTTAATTAACTGTTTTTATATTTTGATTGAAAATTTTATTATCATTTCAATTATTTTGAAGCAAATGTTTTGCTTAAACTTTTTTTGATTTTAGTTGCGAAAATATTTTAATTAGTTGAATAAATATGAAATCAAATCAAAGTATTCAAAAAAAGTATAAGCCTGAAGAAAATGTTAATATGAATGAAAAAAAGAAAAGTTTAGAAGGTATTTTATCTAAATATACAAATGTAATGAAAGGTTGGCAAAATAGGTATTTTGTTGTAAATGAAGAAAAAGGTTTATTAGAATATTATATGCCTGAAGATAAAAAAAAAATTAATCATATGCGAGGTTGTTTAAACTTAGAAAAATGTACAATTTCTCCTAGTGAAGATGATAGTCAAACTTTTACAGTAAATTCAAATTGTGGAGAATTTTATAAATTAAAAGCTTCTAATACAAAGGAAAGACAAAAATGGGTAGATAAATTAAGACAAGTAGGGTATAATTTAGAAAATAAAAAAGAATTGTTATTGGAGAATACACAGTTAAATGATGTTAGAGAAAGTTTACTTAATACACAAAAAACTCAATTAAAACTTGTGAGTTCAATAGAAAATTTTGTTAATTTAGATAAAGAACTTCTTTTACTAAAAGCTACATCATTTAGTTCTGTTATGGCTTTAGAACAATGCTTCACAATATTACAAAGTATAAATGACTCAAAATTGTAAAAATTTTTAATAAATAAATATTCATTGTTTTTTCAAATCAGATATATGACTACAATTAAGATAAAGCTATTTGAAAAACTTTCTAAAAAAAACTCAAATTTAGATAAAAATCAATTAAAAATCAAGGAAAGTGCATTGTAAAAAAAACTGGATTACTACATTTAATAGAACAAGATTTTTCTGTTTTACTGAATTCATTTGAAGTACTGATAAGTTTACCAAATTTCATTTCAAAATTATTCATATTCCATTTAAATCCAGTTGTACTAATTATTGTTGGTTCACCTACAGGAATTAATGAACACCATTCTGAAGCATCATTTTTTTTAATTTCACTTTGCTAGACATAAAAAAAAAAATTATTAATAAGAGCTAATCCCAAATTTTTTCAAATCATACTTTGTTTATCATCCATGAAAGAGAATTATTTACATCTAATAAGAAAATGGGTATTTGATCAATATTTTTAATAAGAGTACTTATACAAGATAAATTATGATCAATTCTATTGGTTAAACCCCAAACAGCTATAATATAATCAATATAATTGTTTTTAATTTTAAACTCATCAATACAAAAATTAATTGTTTTAGTGAAATCTGTTTGGTCTTGATCCCTAAGAGTAATTATTTTAGTATTTTCCTTAAAAAATTAAAAAGCTTAGTTAGATGAAGTTTATTTTAAAAACAAAAATACTTTTTCTTTGAAAAAATTTAAAGCTTCTTCTTTTATTGAATCTAAATCTCCACATATATAATCTGGATCTTTAAAACTTGTGTAATTCTTATATAACCAATTTCCTGCTCCATCAACAATTACTTTTTTTTTTGCTAAAATCGAGTATAAATAATTTTGTTTATTCAAAAATTTAAAATTTACCTTTGAACCATAACTGTTTAAAAAGTTTATTTTCACTTTTTTTTTCATCTAAAGATTCATTTAATATAACTAAAGCAAAATTTTTTTCTGCTTTTAAAACGTTTTCGTATTCTAAAGTCATTTGGGAAAAAATATTTAGATCCAAGCTAATAAAAAAACAAATTTAAATTAAATTTTTTAACAAAATTCAAAACTAAATTGAGCTGCGCGCGTTATAGCTAAGCCGACGAATTTCAGCTAATACGTTTGTTTACAACGTCGATAATTTTACCACTTGAGAGTAAACATCATCTTATATTTTTTAATTGATTTATTTTTTCAATTTGATTAAGATATTTTATTTATTTTTTATTTTTAGTATTTATTTTTTTTAAAATGGTTTTAGCAGATTTAGGTCGAAAAATTACTTCGGCCCTCAGATCTTTAGGAAATGCTACAATTATTAATCAAGAAGTTTTAGATACTCTTTTAAAAGAAGTATGTACAGCATTAATCGAATCTGATGTAAATATTAGATTAGTTAAACATTTAAGAGAAAATGTAAGATCTGTAATTGATTTTGATGAAATGGCTGCTGGTCTAAACAAAAGAAAAATGATAGAAATGTCTGTTTTTAAAGAACTAGTTAAATTAGTAGACCCAAAAGTTAAAGCTTGGCAGCCAGTTAAAGGAAAAACAAATATTGTTATGTTTGTTGGTTTACAAGGTAAAAATTCTTACGTTACTTTTGTAAATCAAAGTTAACTAATTTCATTTTTTATTTAGGTTCTGGTAAAACTACAACATGTACGAAAATGGCATATTTTTATCAAAAAAAAGGTTGGAAAACTTGTTTAGTTTGTGCAGATACATTCAGAGCTGGTGCCTTCGATCAACTTAAACAAAATGCCACTAAAGCAAGAATACCGTTTTATGGTTCTTACACAGAAGCTGATCCAGTTGTAATAGCAGCAGAAGGTGTTGATAAATTTAAAAAAGAAGGTTTTGAAATTATAATTGTTGATACAAGTGGTAGACATAAGCAAGAAAGTAGTTTATTTGAAGAAATGTTATCTATTTCAAACACAGTAAATCCTAATTTAGTTATTTTTGTTATGGATGCAAGTATTGGTCAAGCTTGTGAAAGTCAAGCAAAAGCCTTTAAATCTAAAGTAGACGTAGGTGCAGTTATAGTTACAAAATTAGATGGTCATGCAAAGGGAGGAGGAGCCCTTTCAGCTGTTGCTGTAACAAATTCTCCTATTATATTCATTGGTACAGGAGAACATATAGATGATTTTGAACAATTCAAAGTTAAACCCTTCATTTCAAAATTACTTGGTATGGGAGATATTGAAGGATTGATAGATAAAGTAACAGAATTAAAATTAGAAGATAATGAAGATTTATTAGAAAAATTAAAACATGGAGAATTTACTTTAAGAGACATGTATGAACAGTTTACTAATGTAATGAAAATGGGGCCATTTAATAATATTTTAAGTATGATTCCTGGTTTTGGACCAGATTTATTAAAAGGAGCTAATGAAGCAGAATCTGCATCAAAATTAAAAAAATTAATGACTATAATGGATTCAATGAGTGATTCTGAATTAGATAGTAGAGAAGGAGCTAAACTATTCACAAAACAGCCTACTAGGATAGTTCGAATTGCAAGAGGAGCTGGTGTTTTACAAAGAGACGTACAAGAATTATTATCTCAATATACAAGATTTGCAGCTGTTGTTAAAAAAATGGGTGGAATCAAAGGTTTATTCAGAGGAGGTGATATGTCAAGAAATGTGAATCCAATGCAAATGGCAAAATTAAATTCACAAATGGCAAAAATGATTGATCCAAGGATTTTCCAACAAATGGGTGGAATGTCCGGACTTCATAATATGATGAAACAATTTCAGAACTCTGGAGCTCATTAAAACATAATTATTTTTTAGAATTTCTACTTGTAAAGATTTTGTTATTTATTGTTTTGTATACTTACAATTTTAGAGAAAATCTAAAGTTTTTTTTATAAAAGTACAGTTAGTATTAGATAATTTAATTTAAAAAAATTCAGGTTAATTATTGTTGAATACACATTGTAAAGGTTTCCTGAACAAAGTTTCAGTATCTGCAATACCGATAACACCACACGCTACTGGTTTTCCTGAATTACCATTGTATTTACTTCCTTTAGAGAAAACTTTATCATTGCCTAAGTCATCTGGTTTAGAATGTAACTAAATTAAAAAGTTTCATTTTAATGTATCATTTAAAAAATTAACTATAAAAAAAATAATTATAAGTCTTATACTTACTACTACACTTCTTCCTAAAATTGAAAAAATGTCATTATCATCAATTCTTAAGTTATAATCTTTTATTTTGAAACGAGCAACACCAAGATTATCAGCTCTAACATTGCCTAAATCTCCTAAATGCCTTTCATCAATTTTATCATTTCTATGAGAACCATGTTTTTCATTGTAAGGATTAAAATGGCCCATAGTTGAAGAACAATTTGGATCTAAAAAATATTTAAATTAGAAACTTTTTTTATAAAATTTCAATTCACATACGGAGTTCTCCAAATTTATGAATACTTAAGCCATGTGTACTATTTGGTTTTAAACCACAGATCATTCCAAACATTTCTATGCGTTCATCTTCCTTAAAAAATTATCATCTTTGTTCTTTACTGAAAACTAAAAAAAATAAATTTCAACTTACAAATTGGTAAAGATGGACAACACCACCAAATGTGCTATTGTCTTTTTTTTTGCCGAAAATTACAGATTCTGCTGCATTTGAAACTTTTAAATCTTTAGGTTCAAGGTCTAGCTGCTCAGATGTTAAAGGGGTATCATCCCAACCATTTGAATACTGACAATAACAATAATTTATACTTAAATAAATAATCAATAACAATAAATGAACTTTATACATTTTTTTAATAAAATTTAAAATATGTATCAAACCATGAAGAACTTTGGAACTTTAAATCAAAAATTAATTTCAAAATGACAACTTCAAATTTGTACTTGATTAAGAAACTTAACTTAATAGCTATTAAGTAAAAGGAAAATTTAATATAAAAACAAGCGCGCGTTAAAACATGTCCTTTGAAAATGTGATTAAATTTTGAGCTTAATTAATTGCAAGTTTTCGCTTTTTTCCTTTAACTTACTCTTTTAAAGTGAACACATACAGTTTTCATCAAAAAAACTTTTCAAGTTTTTAAAAAAAATAATTTGACCTGCCCTTTAAACTTTTTATTTTAAAAGTTCTTAATTTGATCTGATAAGGTTATAAGCTTTCTTCAATTAAAAAATAATTTTTTTTTTTTGATTTCAAGTTTAAAAAAACAAGAAGATGAATTAAAAACAAATAAGGTTAAATTTTTTTATTTAATATTAAATACAATTTGTAACCTTTCTAAATTAGTATTTAATTTAGTCATAATTCTTGTCCATGATAAAACTGAAAAATCTGAGGATCTTTCTGTTACACATATACCTAAAATTGCACCATCTTCTTGACAATGTAATTTCACTCTTTTTTGTTTTAAATCTGAAACATCTACTTTACCAAATGTTGTTATTTTCAATCTAGAAACATCTAAAGGCTTTTCATCTTCTTTAAGTTCAAATGGGTAATTTGTATGTGTTTTCATACAAAAATATTTTACTACATTTTCTTTTACATAAGTAAAAAATGGTCCTTCAATATATACATTTTCATTTAAATTTTCTATTAATTTTTTTTGATTTGGACTTTGAGCTGATAATATCCATTCGTTTTCTTTTTCATCTGTTATTATTGATGTTTCAAATTTATGAATTTTTGTTTCTGAATCTATACACATTCTTTTTAAGGCAAATAAAGATATCTCAAATTTATCTTCTAAATCAAATTCTGGAAATGGAAACGGTGATTGTCTTGATAATTTTGAATTCCAATAATTCATTGATAAAACCTTTCTTACTGCATAACTACTTAAGCCAAATATTTTAATTGTTAATTCTTGCATTTCTTTATCTGGAAATACATTATGTTCGTTCATGGTACTTAATATACTTATAGCTGTTAATTGATGTTTTGGATATAGAAATGATAGCTGTTGCATTCTATTTTCTGTTATCATTTTATCTTTAGGGAATACATCCATTAAATGTTTATATACTTCTACATCTTTATGTAAATTTAAAGTTTTCAGAAGTTTTAAACAACCTTCAATAAATTCACATTGTCCTAAACGTGGTTCCTCATTAACAGTTTTTTTATATTTAAAAATAATATCTAAAAGAAATTTTCTAAGTTTGAACTTATATTAATTAAATTCTTACCTAAAAATTTATTTTGATTACGTTCGAGGACCAATTTATTATCAATATTGAATTTAAGTTTTTCCAACTGATCCTTATATTTTGTATTATTATTAGCAGTATTAGAATAATTGTTGATTAAAAAATTTTGTTTATTGACTAGACATTTCACATCAAATTTATATAAAAATTTATAATTTTTATTTAAAATATTCATTTTATTTTATAAAAGTTTTGTTTCTTTTATTTTTAGGTTTTAACATGTTTATTTTGAAATGCATCTGAAAACAAACAGTATTTTTTTCCCCCTATTTCTAGCTTCTACAACACTAAAAACACAATTTTTTTTCAAATGTTTTTTAAATAAAGCGCTTAATCGGTGTTATTTTAAGTTTACACATTTTAATTAAAGACAAGTCTAGCTTAAGTTCTCACCACAGTCTATTTACTAAAAATTTGCATTTAAATATTATTTTACAGGTGTATTTCAAAATTATTACTAAATAAAGATTTTTTATTTCAATTTCTTTCTCTTAGTTTAATAGAATATTTACATAAGTTTTTTTTTTAGCTTTAACTAAATGGTCTTGATTTTTAAATTTGAAATAGTATACTAAAATAGATATTTTTAAAAAATCATGATTTTCGAATTTTCTTTAAAGAAACTAATTAGAGATTCTTAATACATTTTATTAGTGGTAAAAATAGATTTGAATATACAAAAATTAAGAAATTTAGCTATGGAGTATTTACAAGAAACTTTCGATAAAGCGAAGAAGAAAATTTTTAGTTGATAATAAAATGTTGGTATTCTGGTTAATAAAATAACTATAAAAAAAAGATTTAATGATATTAGTGAAGATGATAGTGAGATAAGAAAATACATAAAAAAAGAATTAAAATTTGGTATCATATTGAAAATCATATGAAAATATAAAACTTGGTAAAAAATTAAGTTAGAAGATAAAATTTAGGATTATAACAAAGTTTAGTTAAATTTTATGGCAAAGTTTTAAAAGAATTGAGAACAAAAGTTACTTTATATAAAAAAAAGCTTGACCGTTTAAGTTGAGGTTAATGTTTTCATTATAATTAAATCAAATGATCATAAAAAATAGATAATTTGAAACTTGAAAAAAAGGTAAAATGGTGCTGTTTAAAAGTTAATTTAAGTATATATAATTCCTTAATATATATTAAAGATTGAAAAAAAAAAGATGTGGTTTTAGAAAAAAACAATAATAGCAACAATTACAACAATAAATAAAGAAAGAAAACCTAAATGAACTCTTACACACACACTCTAAAATTCATACAAACATAAACTTACACAAAGAGCAGGTTAAGTAAAATATAAAAAACTTTAGAAAATTTTAAAAAAAAAAGCTGTTTTACGGTGGTATGGTGGTTTGGTGGTGGTGGTAGTGTTTGTGATTCCCCCTCGTTATTCTTTATTCAATAATCTGAAGTACAGTTATATTTTTTATTCAAGTTCTTTGAATTTGTAGAGCAAAATGTATTTTGTTTGATTGATTTTTAACTTTTGATGCAAATAATAAAAATAAATTTATATCTTGTTGAACTTGTTTAATTAATTATTTTAAAAAACATCCTAGTTCATGAGTTCAAATTAAAATGTGGTTTTTTATTTTGGTGTTAACTCAATTTTTTTTAGTAACAACTTCTTTTCATAATTTAAGATTACAACAATCAAATAAATTATCAAATCAAAATTCAAAATCAAATAATTTCAATAAACTACTTAATTCAAGTTCAAATAATCGAAATTGGACATCTAATAAAAATCAATCTTTATCTAGTAAAAAAAATTTAAATGTATCAACTATAGAATCTGAACAACGTTTATATTTAGGACAAGTTCATATTCAATTCACATTAGATTTATTAAGTAATATTTTAATGAGAGAGTCTTATAATCCAAATGAACGTCTTTTAAAATCATTTAATTATTCACCTTTAAGCATTCAAACTATTTTAATGTTAATGCATTTAGCAAGTAGTGGAAGTACAAAATCACAAATTGAATCAACATTATATTTAGAAGCTTTATTTTCAAATGAACGTTCGATAAATAATTTTGAAAACTTTGTTTCTGACAATGTTACATCTAATACGACAAAAGTTCATAAAATTTATACTCAGTTAATTAATAATTTACTAAACGATAAACAATTAACTGATTCTTTAAGTTTAACATCTAAATTATTCTTAAGTAAAGATTTGAAAATTAATAATGTTTTTGAGCAAATGGTTAATTATTATTATTATAAACCTTTGAAACAAATTGATTTTTCAAATCAAAGAGAATCATTTTACACAATAAATAGTTTTATTTCAAAAGAATCAAAGGGTTTAATTAAAAACTTTTTATCAATACCACCAAGTACAACAGCTAAAATGGTAGCTACTAACGCTATTTATTTTAAAGGAAATTGGAAATACAAGTTTGATCCACAAGATACAGAAAATGATGCAGTTTTTTATAAAACTAACGGTCAAAAATCAGTTGTTTCAATGATGATTGGTAAATTTCCGATTGCATACGCTCAATCAAAAACTTTAAAATGCTCCATTATTGAATTACCATACAAAATAACTAGATTAAGTATGTTCTTGATACTACCAGATGATGTTAACGGCTTATTCAATTTAATAAGAGATTTAAACGCTAATTCATTAACAGATTTAATTGCTTCAATGAGAAAAACAAATAAAAATGGAGGTGTTAATGTTAGAATACCTAAATTTGAAATTGATTCTCAGTTAAGTTTAATGAATGTTTTAAATGGTTTAGGTATAAGATCTCTTTTCAGTAACAATGAATGTGATTTAAGTAACATGATATCAACAAATAACAAAAATAAAAATTCATCAAACATTTCCAACTTGACAAAACAAAAAAATTTTAATCAAATAAATACAGTATTCAATCAACCTAATCAAGATTCATTATTTCCAAGTTCAGTTGTTCATGTCAATGAATTTTCTCATAAGGCAATTTTAAAAGTTGATGAAACAGGCAGTGTAGGTGCTGGTGCTACAGCAATTGTAGTAGAAAGAGTCGGAATGTTTAATGGTGCATACTTTGAAGCAGATCATCCATTTTTATATTTTTTAACAGACAAACAAACAGGATTAATATTATTTGCAGGCGTATTCGCCAGTCCAAAATAATTTAATGATCACTTTAATATTTATTTTAAATTATTTCATTTATTTCTAATTTATAAAAAACTAAAAATTCTTGGATCTAATTGGTCTTTAGGAATTGGCTTAAGAAAAAAAAATTTTTGAGTAATTTTTTTACTTTAATAAAAACTTACCTTTAAAAGAATAGAAAAATTATCTTTCTCATCAACCAAAAAATTTTTGTTCTCAGTCAAAATAAAAAAAACAATTTTAGGCAAAATTAATCTAAAATATCCAGCCACAATTTTATCCCATAGTCTACAAAATGAAAAGTTTAAACTTTGTTCTTTAATTAAATTTTAATATCAAACCTTATAGTCAAATGAGGATCAAGAATTCCAGCAAAACATCTAGAAAAAATTATCTGAATTGTTTCATGAACTTTTGTTGCTCTTAAAAATTTTTCGTACTCAATGTCTTTTTTAGCAATCATATGAAATACTTCTTCTACCTGTGATAAAATAGTTGCTTATTTTTTATTTTTTGAACTTATTTTCACTTACTAATTGTGGATATTGTTGTTGATAATTAGTTACTAAATTAACAAAGTTCTTAAATAAGAAATACAAATCTTCATCACTCGTTTTAATACATTTCACAAAAACTTCTGAAATTTTAATTAGATTTTCTTCTGAATAATTAATTTTAATATTTTGATTTTCTAATTTCCAAAGTGAAATGTTTTTCTCAATAGCAGATGTATTGTCATTTATTTTATTTAAAACTATCAAGCATTTGTATAAATTATCATAAGTTGTCTTCCTTAAACCAGATGTATATTCATTATTTACTCCACTTGGTGTAGTCATCCCTTTAATAAAATAAACTTAACTTTAAAAACAAAAAAATCTCTTCCTCTTACCAAACAAAAGTTTCCAAATTTTTATTCTATGACTATCTGATATTGAGTAAGTTTTGATAAACATTCTTATTTTATCTAAATCAGGTGTTTGCAATAGAGCGTCAATTTTTTCTTCATCTTTTGCAAGACCAACTTTATTATAAAAAGAAGACCTAAAATTTTTTTCATCAGTTTTCTTCATTTTTTAAGTTAAAATTAAATAAAAAGAAATATTTTTTTCATCAGAATTTTTCATTTTTACGTTAAAATTAAGTTAAAAAAAAAATTTTTTTATAAATAAAAGTAAAATAAGTTATTTTCACATAAAAAATTTATTATTAAAAATAAAAAAAATAAAAAAAAAATGATTAAAAAATTTTTCAATTCTTCTCCATTAATATAGTCGAACTTTCTTAATCAATTTAAAATTCCAGTTTAATTTTGCTAGATGAACAAACAAACAAAAAAAGTCATTTCTTTGTTTAAATTATTTTTTAAATTAAACTTTTTACATCTTTCTTTTTTGAAGTATCATTAAAACTTTTTCTCATCAACTCTTTTTATTTTTCAAACAAGTCGATACGCTTTTTATAAATTTTTAAAGAATCAAATAATATTTTTGTAATTAAGTTGCTTCTATTTTAAATTAATCTGTTTTAAAACGCTAATTCAAAATACTCTAATAGAGATTTTAAAGATTGTTTATTTGGTAAAAGTAAATGAGTATTTTTTGAAAACAGATGCCCTTTATCATCTAGTTTTTAAGTTAGATATAAATATAATAAGTCTTTAATTAATACTTCATAGCTAGTCTAAACTATTTCTTTTTTTATCGTTCAAAAAAATTAATGAGAAACTATTGAAGCTATTTCAGAATTAAAACCAGATTAATGATTTTTATCTTTATCATCAATGTTAGACACTGACGCCGTTCGTAGTAAGAAACAATAAATTTTCATTAGAAGTTTAAGTTATAAAACAGAATCAAAAATCTATTGGCATAATATTTCAATGAGCTAAACTCATTGTATAAATGGGAAACATGTATCAACTATACTTAAACACTTGAACTTAAATCATTTGATCTCCTGAACTCAACTAAAATTTATTAAATCATGATGTTCGTAGCTAAATTTACAATATCAGCATTAAATCTAAATCTAAAGTTTGAATAATCTAATAAATATTATCAACAGTCATTCTTACGAAATAAATGATACAATCTTACATTATCAATAATAACAGATTTTTTTAAATAGCTTTAACATTAAGATCTTCTAAAACTTTGAATCTTTGTTTTTCTAAAAACTAAGATAATCCAAACAATATGATTTTTAACTGTAAAACTCAATTGCATCTAATTTATTAAACTCAAAAATCCTTAACTATCAAATCAGAAAAAAAATTAAAACTCTTTGAAATTAAATGAAAATATTAATTATTCTGAGCAAACTTTGAAAGTTTTTTAAAACTTAGTCTAGTTATTAATGTTATATGTATTTTAAATTTTAAAAGCTTATAGATTAGGGTTTTAATTTTATATAATAGCCACTAAGACATGGACTTATTTTTTAGATCTTTTTTAGTTTAAAGTTTTCATACTCAAAAAAACATTCAGCGCCATCTATCATTTTTAGTCTATTAAAAAAAAACGTTAAATTACTTTTTTCAAAATTTCTAAACTTTTCTCGTAGAACAAGACGACAATGGATGATGATTTATTTAAAGCAACAAATATTGTGAGTAAACTAATTAAAATAAATTTGATTTAATTAAAGTTTTCATTTATAGTTTGAAAATATATCAAAAGAGTTTAAAAATGGTATTGAATTAAAAACACATAAAAGACGATTAAAATGTTATAAAAATAGTTTTTTAGCATCAAAGGGTGTTGATTTCTTATTCAATTTATTAAAAAAAAATGAAAAATTTAGTAATAAAATTAAAAAAAGGTTCATTAGATTTATTTGTTAATTTTCTAAAATTATCTCAATTTTTTTCTTTTTTAATTTTAGAAACCAAGCTGTTAGCTTAATGAATATTTTTTTAAAATGGGGAATAATAATTAAAATTTACCCAGCTAATAATTTGAATAAATTTTTTGATAATAAAGATATTTATGCCTTAGAAGATAAAGAAGAACCAGTTTATGAGAGTTTAGACAAATCAATTAATGAAAAAGAAAAAATCAAAAATTATGAAGAAAACAATTGTCCAAAAAATAAACAAATGCTAAAAAATAATTATCAAAGTCATAAAGAATCAGCTTCAAAAAAAATAGAAAATAGTTTAGAAACTTTCAACAAGCCAATAAAATTAAAGTTAAATACTAATCAGTTAGCAAAATCAACAAGTTGTTTTATAAATCATTCAAATAAAAATTCTACTTTTTTCAACAATCAGCATGTAAGACAAAGTTTAAGAAAAATTCAATTCAATAATCAGTATAAAGAAAATCTTGTTTCAATTAATCCTATGAATGAAATAAATTTAGATTGGTCTAAAATTGAAAATGAAGGAAATAATATTCTCAAATTTTTAACAAAAATAAGTTTAAAAAAATGGCCATTGAAAAGTAACAATTCACAAAACTTAATATTAAGTAATCAAGTTTATAACAATACGTTAGTTTAAAAAAAAGATAAGAAACTATTATGAGCTAAAAATATAATTGTTTAATCAAAGTTATTTTTTTATTTATTATATTAAATATGAACATGATTAACTTTGTTAAAAAATATGAAAATTAATTTTATTAACATTATTTGTATTATATACGTAATCATACGGGCAATTTTACAATGAAATATTCAAAGTTGTTTCAGCAGTCAAATTAAGATAATCAATTTGAATAAAAAATTAAAACAAGAAAATTCACATAGAAGTCCTTTAAAATTTATTTTTACTGTTTTAATGATGATTTTATGAAGTTAAATTTTTTATTCACAGTTTTTTAAGGAATAAATTATTCACTAAAAGTTGTTGAAACTTTAAAATTTTTTATCACTTTTGTCTTCATAGGTTAAAATGTTTAATACATATTTATTAAAATATTGTTTTAAATGAAAGAAATCGAATAGATGAAATGAGTTTTAATTAGTTTTTTATAGTTAAAATAATTTATCAGCTATTTTAATTTTATGGATAATTAATGAGTTTATAAAGTTTATTTTCATTTTTAGCTGTAAGCACAATGTTATTGAATGTTTTTAACTTGCATTTAGTTATGAAAATCTTATGAGTTAAAATACAGAAAAAAGAATATTTAAAAACACAATAGTTGCATCTATAAAAAAGAATCTTTTCAAAGTTTTTCCATTAACTAAATACTGATAAATTACAGAATCTAAAAAAATTTAATAAAATATAACTTTATTTGCAATTAGATCTTAAACAATCAATTTTTTACATTCTAAGAAAATTTAAAAATTTTTATCTAGATCATTTATTGGTAGATTTCTGAATAAATTTAAACATACAAAAAATAAAAGTTTCAAAAAACTTTTTACTAAGATTTATAATCAAGTTTAAGACGATGATTTTATAAAAAATATTTTTAAGTAAGTAAATAAAAAAGCTTTTAATTATTAATTTGTACAATTTAAAACATATTTTCATAATTTTAAGTAATACTTATCAAAGTAGAACAAACATTTAAAGTCTGTAAATATTCATTTGAACCTTCTAGTAAATATTGATCTGCTTTAGATATTTTTTCAGCTAAAACAGATTTTTTTTTATCATTTAAATAACAGTTTTCATTTTCAATCCAATCATTTAGCTGTATCAATAACTGATGAGCAGAATAACCTTCATAAATTAAATCTTTAATTGCTTTTTCAAGTTTTTGAAATGACTTTTCTTTACAAACATCAATAATATTTTTAATTATTTTTGGTGGTATATGTCCACAAATCTCATGTAAATCATCTATTGTTACTTTTTCTTCATTTTTTTTCATTTTTAATGCTGTTTGCAAAATATTAATAGCTTTTCTTAAATCTCCTCCAGATAAATTACATAATTCAACAAGTACATCTCTATTTTCAATTTGAATTCCTTCTAAATCAGATATATTCTGCAATTTATCTATTACACAATCTTGATCTAAAGTATTAAACCTAAATTTAGCACATCTAGATGCAATAGGTTCTATTATTCGTGTAATATAATTACAAATCAAACAAAATCTTGTACTTTTTGATTCTAATTCCATAATACGCCTTAAAGCTGATTGTGCACTATCTGTCATTGAATCAGCTTCATCTAAAATTATTAGTTTAAATTGTGGTTTATTGTTACTAACAGCTATGGTTTGTCTAGCAAATTTTTTTATTTTTTCTCTTACAACATTAATTCCTCTTTCATCTGATGCATTTAATTCTAAAACTCTTTGAGGAAAAGAATCACCAAATAACTCATGGGCTAAAGCTAAAATTGTAGAAGTTTTACCAGTTCCAGGAGGTCCATAAAATAATAGATTTGGAAAATCATTTGCAGTATTACTTAAAGATTTTTTTAATACTAATACTATTTCTTCCTGGTAAACTACATCTTCTATTTTCTTAGGTCTGTATTTTTCTATCCAAGGCTGATTTTTTTTTTCTACAACTTTCTCTTTTACCTCTTTGGGTTTTTTTTGCATCATCATTCTAGCTAAAGGATTATCCATTTTGAAATTTTTTAATATCAATATTATGTAAGTTATCTAAATTAAAAAAGTAAATAAAAACAAAAAAAATTTATTTTTAACGCTCAATATAAACTAAGAAAATCTTTTTTTTTAGCGCTCTTAGAGATATGGAGAAAAAAAGAAAGCGTTTATTTACATTTAAAAAGAGACTTTGAATGCATTTTATTTTTGCTGTAAAAATAAAAGCTAATCAAACTTTTTTCAAGAATACAAGATTTTTACCGAAGAAAGTTGTTTTCGAAGCTTAACACTTATTTTTTTCGATTAATTATTAAGCAGTCTAATTACATTTATATTATCAAAAATAAAATTTTCGTATATCTAACAACAGCTAGATCTTACTTACATCAAAATATAGTATGATTAATTTAACTTTTTTTATTTTTATTTGTAAGCTATTAATTTAACTGATTTTTGTATGAAAGTTTGAGTCTTTATTTACATCAAATTTCAAATCATACAATCCAACAGCAAATGATTTTATCGCAAAATATAAAAACTCATTTTATTTGTCTTTACCTTTTTTTTTACATTTCATAAACCTGACTTACTGTGTTCAAGACATTTGGAATTTAAACTTACGCTCAATTAAGATGTTTAGAGAACAATTTGGCATGTACTTGACATGCTTTAATACTAATCTTACTTGTTTTTTGTGACCATGTTATATAATAATTACGCAATTACTAACTAAGGCTACAATAATAACCACGTTTTCTTTAATTTTCCTGATATTAAACCGGCTGATGTTATCATTTTCTTTTAATCAAATTCTTTATTTAGATTTCTCAATCAATATTTCATGCTATGTACAAGTTATAAAAAATTTAATTTAACTTAATTTGAAAAGTTGCGCTTAACTCAAGCATGCGCTCAAAAAATACAAGCCCTACGTATAATGAATCCTACAAGATGTAAAAAATTTAGTCATCAGTGTAAATTTAGCATCAAAAATTATCCTAAACTAATAGTTATTTAAAAATTATAGTTTCATGTCATAAAGTTAGTTAAATAAGATTTTTTTTGAGATTTTAATTGATACTCCGTAAAAACAAAAAAAAAACAATTCTTTCAAGATTCAATTTTTCTATTAAAAAATGAAACAGAAAAATTAAAAAATTTTTTCTAAATTTCCCTCCTCATAATGCGCAATCTCATTCAAGTATTTGTATTTGTTTATTTTTTTTCAATGAACTTGCATAATTATTAATTAAATAATTCTATTATTTTTTGTTAAATTAAATTTTTGAAGTTTTAAAAGATAAATTCAGTTTTTAGTTATGTTATTTTATTAGTATTTTCAAAAATTGAACTCGTTTTTGAGTTTTTTAGTTAATTTCCTAGAAAATAAGTTTTTTAAATTTTTTAAGTTTTATAATTAAATTTTAGTAAATCTGATAAAGATTTTTTATTAATAAAATAAAATGGAAGGCCCCTTATGTAAATGGACAAATGTTGTCAAAGGTTATCAATATAGATATTTTACATTAGATTATAATCAAGCTCTATTATCATATTACACTGTATGTATAGAATAAAATATTAAAATAAATTTTGAATTAACAAAAGAAAAATTTGTTTATTAGTCAAAAGAAAAAATGATAAAAGGAGATCGTAGAGGCTGTGTAAGATTAAAGGTAAAGAAAATTTTTGTTGTTTTTTTAGAATTTTTTGTTTATGTTTTAAATCTATAGTTATATTGATTTTTATATTTGAATAATTTTTCTTAATATTTTTATTAAACATATAAGTTAATGTAATGAAATAATAAAAATTTATAAATTTTATTGATAGGGTGCAGTTATTGGTATACATACTGAAGATGAGAATACTTTCACAATCACAGTGGACCAAAAGATATTTCATTTTAAAGGTTAGAATTTAAGTAAAAATAAGTTTGATACAATTATAACATTTCGTTTTAAAAATTTTCTATGCTAATTACAATATGCTCATGTACAAACAAAATTATAATGAATTCATACTTTCTGATTACATTTTATTTATATAAAACTTTTTTGCTTTTAGTATTTTAATAATCAATTTGAAGGTGGTTTTAATAAGAGATAAAAATTTTATTTATGTTTGAATTTCTTAATTCTAACTAAACAGTTTTAAAAGCTTGTAAAGTATTAATAGTTTTTAAAGGAAAATATTTATAACTAAAGCTTTCTTGTTTGCAAAAAAATTTTTAATTAGATTATTGTTTATAAATATTAAATGTCTTATTATGGTTTTAAAATATTTAAAAACTCGAATTAGATTAATTTGTAGTGGCAATTGTGAAGATGGTTAATATTTTTAATTTGTTTGCTAATTACTTTAATGAAATTAATTTTTTTATTTCAAAATAATTTAGCTCAAGATTCAGAAGAACGTACTAAATGGGTTAGTGCATTAGAAGATACAATTTTTCGACATACTTATAAGAAAAAGTTTCTAAAAAAGTTAGATTCTAAAATGCCTGATTTTAAAGACTTTTCTCAAAAACTTAATGAAACTGAAGTTTATTTAGCAATTTTAAATGATCAATTAAAATCAATTGATGAAAAAATTTTTAACTCTGGAATAGAAAAAGATGAAGAAAAATTAGTTGATATTAAAGTAAAAACATTAACGCTAATTGATTTTATAAGGAGTACAATCACATTATTAAAAGAATTTTCTAAAGTGAGTTTTAATTTATTTTTAAAACAAAATTTAATTAGTTTTTTTTTAAGGATAATTTAAAGCTAAATGAAAATAAAGTTGAAAAAAGTTACGTTGAAGATTCAACTAAAGCTGAAATTAATTCTTTATGTTCTGATACTAAAATTAATCATTTAGATGATGTGTCAATCAATCTTAATTTAGTTCCAGAAACATCATATTCAAGTAGTGAAGATGAAGACTTTTTTTTTGATGCTGAAGAAAATTCTTTCAATAATGAAAATTCTGTATTAAAAAAAGAACAAAAAATGATTAAGCCTAGTTCAACCGATTTAAATAATTCATCTGATAATCAAAAAATAGAGAAAAAAATAAATGAAAAAGATTATGATGCTTATTATGAAGAAGATGATGAAGATGATGTAGTCAGTTTAGAAGGTCATGGTTCAATCATCTCTCATTTAATTTCTCAAGTTAAAATTGGAATGGATTTGACTAAAGTTGTTTTACCGACTTTTATTCTTGAAAGGAGGTCTTTACTAGAGATGTATGCAGATTTTTTTGCTCATCCAGATTTATTCTCAAGTATACCAGATTTTGAAACTCCTGAACAGAGATTTATTCAAACAGTTCGTTGGTATTTATCTGCATTTCATGCTGGTAGAAAATCAAGTGTAGCTAAAAAACCTTATAATCCAATTCTAGGAGAAACTTTTAAATGTTTTTGGAATATTTCATCAAACAATGATCTAAAAGTAATTTAGTTAAATATATTTGAAAAACCTATTTTTAATTAAAATAATTATTTTCAGAAAGAAGTCAAAAAGAATGAAAAAGGTCCTATACCATGGGCTAATGAAGATAATTTATGTTTTGTAGCAGAGCAAGTTTCTCATCATCCTCCAATATCTGCTTTTTATGCAGAAAATGTAGATAAACGTATTATGTGCATGAGTTACATATATACAAAAAGTAAATTTTTAGGTTTATCAATCGGTGTACAAAACATTGGTCAAGGATCAATATATTTATTAGATAAAGGCGAAGAATATATTTGTACATTTCCAAGTGCCTATGGTAGATCAATTTTAACAGTACCATGGATTGAATTAGGAGGCAATGTTACAGTCAGTTGTGAACAAACTGGTTATACAGCAAACATAGAATTTATGACTAAAGTATTGTCAAATTATTTATTTCCTTTTAAATAAAATTAAAATTTTCTTTTCTAATTAGCCTTTTTATGGAGGAAAAAAAAATCGTGTAACCGGTGAAATTTTAGACCCCAATAAAAAATTAATCGTTTCAATTACTGGTGAATGGAATGGAATAATGCACGCTAAATATTCAAATGGTAGAACAGAAGTTTTTGTTAACACAAAAGAACTGAAAATTTTAAAAAAACAAGTAAAGCCAATAAAAGAGCAAGAAGATTTTGAATCTAGACGACTTTGGAGAGAAGTAACTGCTGCTTTAAAAGAGCAAAATGTAAACGTTGCTACTGCAGCTAAAAGTTTAATAGAACAGAATCAAAGAAATTTAGTTAAAGAACGCACAGAAAAAAACATCAAATGGAAAAATAGAGTAAGATTAATTAGTTTATGACGTTATGTTTTTAATGAAAATAATTATTTTTTCTTTAAATTAGTTTTTTGAATTTAATGATGGTAATTGGTATTACAAACATTCCTTGACAACTAGAAGTTCTTAAAAATAATTTCGGCTTTAAAAAATAAGAGCTGTTTAAAAATTTTATATTTGTAATTATTTTTAAAGTGTTTGAATTGAATTATTTTAAAATTGATACTTTTTGAAATTCTATTTTCATAGTTTTTTAATTTTATATTCCTAACTTATAAAGGTTAAAAAATGTTATAAAAAAAATTTATTTTTGAAACTTTATTGCAATTTAAGTAATTGATTTATTACTTTTAATATTTATTAATGTAAAAAGTTTTTTAGTTAATTAAAATTTGTTTTACACTGAACACAAGGTTTATTTTTTTCTTTGAAAAAAATTTTATTACAAAACTTTTAACTAGCGTGTAACATTATGACATAATATTTTGTATGAATAGCGAATATTTTTTCATTTAAGTTCAATTTAAAACTTTTTATAATGCAACTAAAAAAATGTCAATGGTATTTTTCTCAAATAATCATATAGGTATTCAACAGGTTAATTTCAAATTATAAAATAACACTCATTAAACTTAAATTAGAATTATTTTTTTGTGAACATGTGAAATTAATCATTTCAACAGAATTCTGGAAAATCTCTATTGTAAAGCTTTATTAATAAATTCACTAAAGTTAAAATAATCGAAGATTTAGATTTTGAAATAAACTTTTCACAACAAAAACATTTATATCTTAAAGTAGGCTTTCAAAATAAAATTTGACTTTTTATAAAAGAACTCGACTTTTTACTGAATAAATGAAATTTTAAAATAAGCTTAATAAATAATATTTTTAAGAAACTTTTTTTATAAACAATTAGAGCAACAAAAAAAAATTTCAATACTTAAACATGAAAATTTTAATTCTTTTTTTTTGGAGATGATGGCTTACAAAAAATAAATTAGTTTAAGTAAATTTTATTTTTCAATAAGTTTTCATTACAGGTTCTGAAATTCTTTTAATATTCAATTGATTAAGATCAATAACATACTTTTTTATAAGCATGAAAAATCAAAAATATTTTTTTTTTTATTTCTATTTTTTAGTAAGAAACTTAATTTAAGAAGAAAAAAAAATTTCTGGAAACTTGAAAAATTCAAAAAAAAATACACATTATTTGAAATTGGCGCTTTTTTTTTAAAAATAAATCGTTATTATCACGGTATAAACAGAGATATTTATTTAACACTTTTGAAAAAAGTTTAAAATCAAAATAATGAGTTTAAAATAAAAAATAAATTTTATTAAATATAATTTGAAGAAGTGTATATTTAGTTTTTATTACTAATATTAATATAATAATAAATAAACTTTTAAGTGATTAAATATATTATTGGTTTTATTAGCTTTATTTTTCTGGATATTTTTTTCAAGTTTTTAGTTTGAAGTTCTAAATTAATTTAATAAAATCAAAGTAATTTGAATTAATTTTTATTTTAAATTTAAATTTTCTATGCAATTTCAAAAATAAAATTTCTTATAATAAGAATGATGAATAATCATGATATAAAGTTTTATTCATGAATAGATATATATTGAAAGTATTTATTCAGTCAAACAATTAGATTTTAATTTAGAATTTTGTAGATAGCACATATTTAATTGCTTATTGTCCATTCAAAAGTATTAAATAAACTATAGGCCTAAATTTCTTATTTAATTTATTTTATTAATCAAATAAGTTATAAAAAAAAAATGGGTAAAATTTTGTCTAAAATTTTCGGTAATAGAGAAATGCGGATACTAATGATTGGTTTAGATTCTGCTGGTAAAACAAGTAAGTTTAATTTTCTAAATTTATGATTTTAATTAAAATTTTTTCTTTCTAAATTAGCAATTTTATATAATTTAAAATCTGGAAAATCTATGCATACAAATCCTACAGTAGGTTTTAATGTTGAAATTGTTAAATACAAAAATGTTAAATTTAGTGTTTGGGTATGTTCTTAGTAAATCTTGCAAAATGAATTTATTTTAATTTCTTTTTTTTAGGATGTAGGTGGACAAGATAAAATAAGGCCACTTTGGAGGCATTATTTTGCTGGTACACATGCTTTAATTTTTGTTATTGATTCTTCAGATAGAGAAAGAATAATAGAAGCAAGACAAGAATTACATCGTGTTATAAATGATAGAGAAATGAAAGAAGTTATTATTCTTGTTTTTGCAAACAAACAAGATTTAAACAATGGTAAGTTTTTATTTTAATTGAAAATTATTTTGATTTTAATTCATTGATTTCAAAAGCAATGGATCCACTTGAAATACAAGAAAAATTAGGTTTGTCATCATCTGGTTTGAAACATAGAAGTTGGCATGTACAACCTTCATGTGCAACTACAGGAGACGGTTTATTTGATGGATTACAATGGCTAATGAGTAATCAAAAACAATAGTCTAATTTAAAAAATAAATTACAAGAAATTAATTATAAATCATTTTCTTAATCAAAAAGTCCTTCTATTTAAAAACATAAAATTTTGTTTACATTATGATTTATTTGTAAACAAGTATCGCCTTTATACATTAATTTGATTCATTTTTTATTAAAAATTTTAAATTTATGAACTTCATGTTTTATCAAATAATTGTAAATTTTTAAAATTCATTTTTATTACGACCACAATCGAATAAAAAAGATTCGATTTATTTATTTGTAATGAAGGTAAATTATTCATCTATTTATTTATGCTTATATGTAATTTAATATTTCAAAGAAAAAATTATAATTAGAAGTAACATTATCAAAACTAAACTAATTTAAATGTAAAAAAAAGTATTTTAATTTCTTAAAAATTAAATTATAAACAAAATTGTTTAAAAGTCTATGTTTCAGTATTGATGTACAAAAATTTTCTTAGTTTATAATTTTTTGGAACAATTATGCCAAAATAGTAAATAAATAATATGTATTTGAGCACTGAATTAAAATAAGCTTGTTTTAAGAAAATACATAGCAATTTAATTAAATTTTAAAAATGATTTAACTAAAGAAATTTTATTTTAAACTCGCAAATTCTCTTCATCTTTAATACATCTATAACTTAATTTTTTATACATCTTTGCTATTATTGTAAGAAATCTTAATTTTTTAAGAAACACGAAGCAGTTTGTAGGTTAGGAGTACTAAAAACATCAATTTTTTTTAATAAACTCAACTTTTTTGTCAGTTTGCATAATTTGAAACCTAAAGTTTTTTGAATTCCAATTAACAAGAAGTTTATGATTTTATCAAATAAAAGAAATAAATTTAATTTTTGAGTATGCTCTTAGCAAGTATAAAAACTTTTGGTTTTTTAAGATGTAATTGAACAAAATAAAATGTAAACTTGCTTTCATGGTTGATTTTGCTAATACACATGTTACTAAATTATTAAACGAGTAAATGAATAGTTTAATTTTATAGTTATAAAAATATTACTCATCTATCAAATCATTTCTTATTTAATATGAATTCATAGAAAAAAAATTAAACTTAATCAAAACTAAGCTGTAAAAGTATTTTAATTTCTAAGAAAAAAGTTATAAAAGCGATTGTTTAAAAATTCTACGTTCAATGTATATAAATATTTTACAAAACATCTTGATCTAACATGTATTTTCCAAATTTAGTTTCACAAAACATATTTATAAATTTTTTAGATGCTGAATAAAAATCAGGTTTTTTGGAAGTTTTTTTAGCTTAAAAAAATAAATCAGAAAAAACTTTTTTATTTAAAAATAACTAATAACTTACTTAATAAATCTTTTTTATCTAAGAAAAGGTTATTTTTGAGACAAATTTTAAAAAGTAATTCATCTATGTCATCAACAGGTTCATCAAGTTCTAAAACTTCTGCATAATTAAAATACGAATGTTTGTTTAACCAAAACAAAATATAATCAGCTACTATTTCTGGTCCAATTACATAATTAGGTAAAACTCCTATTGAAAACAATTTTAATTTAAAAATTTAAGAAAATAATATTTTTACCACAAGAAGTTAATTTTAATGGCTCTTCAAATTTATTTTTAAATGATGGTCTCAATATCCCTGGAGTATCATATATATATGTTAAAGGTGAAGAACTTATTTTAATTTTTTCTTGTACTGCTCTAGTTACACCTGGTAAAGCCCCAACTTTAGCAACCTTTTTTCTATTTGAAAATTTACTTAAAATTTGGTTTATGAAGGTTGATTTTCCTACGTTTGGTATACCAGTAACCATTAAATTAATATCTATATTATCTGATCTTATAAACCTATCAGATTTTTTAATTAATTTCATAGCTAAATTTAAAATATCTTTAATTTTATGTTGATATTTTAAACTTGTGAAAAAAACTTCTGTTATGTGTTCTTCATTTTTCAATTTTTCAATTACAGAATCATTATACTTTGTGTCAGTAATATCAGCTTTATTCAATATTAAAATATGAGGTCTAGATACTATTAATTGTTTTTGAAATTCTGAACTTCTTCCAGAAAATGGTACTCTAGCATCATGAATTTCAATCAAACAATCAATATTTTTAAGTTTCTTATTTATAGTTTTTTCTCCTATTAAAAAGAAAAATAATTTTAAGGTTTTAAATGTTTTTTTTTTAATTTACCTTTGACCATGTGACCTGGAAACCAATCTTTAATATCTTGTTTTAATACAAATTTATTCCTAAAGTTTGATACTTTTCTAATTGATTGAAATGACATAATGCATGATTTAAAAAAAAAATAAACAAACTTATAATAACAAAAAAGCATGTGCTTGTGTTTCACAAACAAAAGACATATAATGTTTATATGTGTTTATGGAAACTTTATTTCTTATTTTCTTTTTTCAATTTGAATTTTAGAAAACTATTTTTTTTTCTGTTTAGATATTGATAATAACAATCGCTTTTTCTTTTTTAATAACAAAGATTTTGACAAAGTTGGATTTAAGAAAAAATCTTTTTGATTTATTAATTTGAATGATTTATTTTAAATTTAGATGTTAAATTCAAATGTCAAAATTTACGCTTCAAAAAATTATATGATTGAATTTTTTTATACAAAAAATAAAAGAATAATTTTAAGTTAATTTACGTAATGGTCTTTTATTAAGGTAAAATTTGAAAGATGATTATCAAAATTTAGTGAAAAAAAAGATCTACAATTATTCAAATTTTTTTTTTATTTAAAGAAACGAGTGTATTTGATTGACAATTATTTATTTGAAACTATTTAACATTTTTATAAAGAAATGATTTATCTATACATGATATTTTGTACTAGTTAATAGAATTTGTATTTATTTTTATTTTTTACCGGCTTTCAGCGGTTTGAAGCCACATTGAGAAGTTAATTGTGAGAGAGTTCAAAAGTTCTAAAATCGTTTTTCTATTTAGAATTGATCTAAAAGAAAAAAGAAAACTATTAAGCTTATTCTTAAATTTATTTTAGAAAAAAAAACCTAGAGAGTATAAGATTCTAAAAATAAATACACTAGAATAATGCATGTCTCAATTTTTTTGGTGGTCATTCTTTCTTAATTTTATTTATACTGGGTGTTTAATTTCACTTTTTACGCACATAAGTAAAGTTTTTTTAAATTGGAATTTATAAAGTAAATAATTTTTTTTGAATTTTTATGAAAAAACATCCTCAAATTTAGAATAGTTTTTCATAAATTAGTTTAGATATTTTTAATTGATTATCAAATTTTTAAACTTCATTTGTCTAGTAAATTTAATTCTAATTTTATTGTTTTTTTATATTTGATTACATAATGTTAAAATTAATGATCTAAAAAAAAAGAAACGGTTGGAGATATTTTTTTTTAACTGTATATCTAGTTATTTTTTTTTAGCATAACATAATAAATCTTAACTGGTGTATATTCGTCTTATTTACATGATGACCACTGAGTAGGAAGAGTATAAAAAGCAACAAGTTGTTAAAATAAAATTTTTGATGGCAGACTTTATATAAAATAACTTAGGTACAAAACTTATAAAACTAAATAATAAAAATGTTGCAGGAAGCTTTCTCATTTAAAATAGTTTGATTGAAAGGCGTTTCTAATTTTTGACCAGACCAAAAACTTCCAAAAATAGATCTTTTTAATGTTTAAAATCAAGGTTTTCTCTGTTTTTTTTTATATGGTTTATAAACTTAATTTTTTTAACTTTATTTAGATTACTTGATTTATACTTGTAATAGACTATAAAACCAATGGCTAATTCATAGGGTAAAAAAATTTTAACTATCTAATAATTAAATTCAATTTTTGATCTAATATTAGAATAAAATTCTAAAAATTTAACACATTTAGAAAAGAATTTTCAAAAACCCTATCATCATTACTAAATTTTTAAACTAGTTATTTTAAAAAACTATACAATTAAATATTTTGAAATTCTTTTTATAAAAACTTCTTAAACTTATTAAATTAGTTTCTTTTTTACTGTTTCAAAACTTTTCTTATGTATCTATTTCGATTTTAAAATCAGATAAATTACTTGTTTTCTAATTTAGTTTAAAAATAATTTTATTGGTTTAATTCGAATTAAAAATATTTAGACTAAAAATTTTATCAGTTTCAAAAAAAGGCCAATAAATTTATAAAGATAAAACAATTAAAAAATTCATCTTTTTTTTTTTTAAGTTGAAAAACTTGTAACAAAGACAGGTTGAGAACCAACTTTTCATAATTTTTTTTTAAAATAATTTTAAAGCTAAAAAGATAATTAAAAATTTATTTTAAGCAAATTAATTCAATATTTAGACAAAATTAATTTTTTTTTTTCTCACAATTTAAGATTAATATTTAACAGTTATTTTTTTAAATTTTGCTAAACAGAATTATTTAAGTATCTTTAAATTTAAAATTTTCAGTTATTCAAATTTTAATTTTTTGAAAACTATTTATTAACTTCATTTGATAGATAAAATAATTTTATTGCTACTATAACTAAGTTACTTAATTTTTGAGTCAATAAAACTTAAATTATTTAATAGCTTAAATCAACTAGCAATTAAATAATTTAAAATTCAAGTTAAATTAAATTTTAAGTTAAATTGATTATTTAGTGAAAAAATCTTTAAGAAAAAACTTTGTAATTAACTTAGTGTTATGTAACATTAAAAATAATTAAATTTTTTGAGAAATTTTTTTTGTTACTCATATTTTTATCAATTTTCTTAATTTTTATGAATTTTTTCTAAATTTTATTTTTGGTTTAAATTGTTTAATAACAGCCGGTTTTTAGTTATTCAACTGTAAATTAAGTTAGGTCAATATTTAAATTTTTAAGCTTACATTTGATAATACTAAAATTTGAAATCATCTTTCAAATATTTGACAGTTTACTGGTTTAGCAAATAAAAAAAAATTTACTTTTAAATTAAGAAAACTATTTATCAAAAGTTAAAAAATATTTTTTTTTTTTCAGAAAAAGTTTCTTTTTACAAGTCCATCTTTTACTAATTAAGATGTTGCAATAAACAAAAGATTATTAAAAACCATTTAATCTAACAAAGAGAAGGTTAAAAGAAATGATGAATGATTATAACACCGCTAGATATAAATTTCATCTTTAATTTTTTTTTAGCAACTCGACAGGTATTCTAAAGAAAGTTTTATTCAAAATAAATTTCTTAAGAATTATGGATAAATAAAAGGGTCGTCGACTGAGTAACTTTTTTTTTTTTTTACAATGATCATCATTTATTTTCTAAGGGTTAATTATTCTTTTTTTTTATTAAAATACAATCAACACACAATTTGCATCATCATCAATGAAGGTAAAAGGTATTTATGAAAAACATTACAACTGCAACTAGAGACGATCTTTGTTCATTTACTATTGACCATCATTTAGTTTTTATACAATTGAAAGATTTTGGTTTACTGATGATCATTTAAAATCATTTTAGACTTTTTTTGTTTTTTTATTTTAAACTTACTCAACTTTTTTGAATATCAATAATTCGAAACTTAAATTAAATTAAAGTTTTTTTTTTATAAAAAGTATTTGTCTTTGAAAATGATTCTTCTGCTTTAAACAAAAGTCTTAATGAAATATTTTTATTCTTTTCAAAGTTAATCTTATTTAAAGATAAAAAATCCTATTAAGAAAATTTTTTTATTTAAACTTTTACTAATGTAGAAAACTTGATTTTAGGTAAAATGATCATATTGGTCAATAGCACTTATCAACAAAATAAAGTATCAAAATAATCATTAACTAACAATTAAAAACTGTCATAATAAAAATTAATTTTAGAAATTTCAAAGTGATTTCTTAAAAATTTTTGCTTTTTTTTTACTTCAAATTTTTTTTTTCAACTTTTACTAAACGTTATTAAGATTTAAATTTTGTTTAAGGATTTTGAATTAAACTTTTGTTTCTGTTGTAAGTAAAAAATTTTAATCTTTTTTTAGCTAAAATTTCTTTATTAAGTTAAGAATAAAATTTTGCACAATTAGTATTTAAAGATTTTTTGATCAATATGCAAAAACATCAAATTTGAATTTAAATTCATAAATCAAATTTTTAAATAAATTTTACCTATTAAGTTTTAGATTAAGATCTATATTTATTGAATAATTGATGCTTAATTAAGCAAAAATTATCTTTTTTTTTTGACAAGTTTTTTTAACAAGAAATTTAAGAATCATTAACATCAGTTATAAATCATCAACAATATCATATCATTAATGGTAAATAATCATTATCATTAACATATTTTTTTTATCAAAAAAATAAAAAAAAACGAATATGCTTCACAGAAACTTTTATATAAAGAATGGTAATTTTAAAACCTAAAATCTAGAATAATGCATTTCAAAATCGATTGAATTATCATTAGGAGAGAAAACAATTTTTGTTGTCTAATTTTCTTTTATTCACTTGTACATAAATAGTAAATGAAGCAACTAAATTTTTTTTTTTTTTTTGATACATTGTGCAATTCTACAACAATTAGTGACAAAACAAGAATTCTGCTCGTTCTCATGAATTTTTTCTTTAAATCACGACCATCACTGGTCATTATTCAGGTGTATACAAAAGATTTTTTTTTTAATGAATTCTTGAAAATTAAAACTTTTTTTTATTTATATTAAACTATTAAAATATAGTTTAGATATTAACATGTTTAGTATCAACTATTTTTTATGAAGATTTTAATTTGTTCAATCAATTTTAATTAAAATAACTTTTGATGAAACCTAAATTTAGCTAAAAGAAAAAGTTAAATAAGTTTAAAAAACTAATTATTTTTCAGCTGTTTAAAAGTTTTATTTAAAACAAATAAAAAAATATATTTAATTAGACTTAATAAAAATAAATGTTTTTGAATTTTACTAAACTTTTTCAACTTATTACTTAACTTAATTTCTAGATTTACTTAACAGCTTAATCATTGAGCAAAAAAACTATTTAAAACTATATAAAAAACACGGTTCTGCTTGATGGTTTAAAAAATTATTTTTAAAGCCTATGATTTTTAATTTTTTTTTTTACTATTTTAGATGTTTTAACAAAAGATAAGTTGTATACTGATAAATGATTCAAAAAAAAAAATTTTTTTTAAAAAATTCTAATTACAAGTTAAATTCTTATTTAATTTCAACGTTTTAAAACTCATTAATTTCTTAAATTAATAAATTTGTAAAAAAAATTTTTTTCTTTGTCTTATCAAACTGAGAAAAAGTTTTTTCAAAGATAACTTTGTAATTTTAAAAAACCAAGTTATTCTGATATCAATTTTCAGATAAAAAATTGGTGTACTTTTCTTTTAATTTTAAAAAACATTTTCAGTTAAAAAACGGTTTTTCTATTTTCCCCTAATTTTTCATTGAATTTTTCTTACAAAACTTTAGTTTTTTTTGATAAAATTTTGTTATAAAAGACCAATTACATTGTTTAATTAGTGCTTATATCTTTTTTTTTTTCAAAAAAAAATTTTTTTTTAATTTTTAATAAACTTATCTTTAGATAAAAAATCCTTCCGAATCGTAATCTTTTTTAGGGATGATAAGTCAAATAAAAATTTTTTTTTTGTTGTTGATTTATTTACTAAAATTTCCTAATAATTTATAGGATCAAAAAAGGTTTAAACTTATAAGCTGTTTGAATCAATCAGTTCAATAATTGAACAAATTAGTTTTTCAAATAAAAACAAATCTTTTTGACAAAATTTGTTAGCATAATTACTGAGTTATAATTGTTAATTATTTCAAAGTTTTAATTTTACTTAAAACTAATAGTTGTTTTTTAAGAATATTAAATGTAATTTAAAGGTATGACACATTAAACTTGAAAATAAATATTTTAAATTAAAAATTTTTTATCTAAATATTTCGAACATTTTTATATTATTGAGCTTAACTATTTATAATTAAAACTAACTAAAACTTAAATTTTTACAGCTTAATTTAATTAAAACTTCAATTTTTTTAATATTAAGACTCTTCGTTGTTTTTTACTTAACTTCTTTTCACTAATCAATTTTAAATAGTCTTGTTACAGTATAATTAGTTTAATTAATAATTTAAATACCTTCAATTAATCCTACTCAAATACTAAAAACTAATTTTCTTCAAATTTTGTTTAAATTAGTTTAACACAACTTTTTTATACTCAGAAAAATTTTGTTTAATGAAGACCAATCATACTTTTTTATGAAATTTGTATTTAATTGAATTAATCAATAAAAAAAATCTAACATTTTGAAATCAATTAATCTTTTAATTATTTGAAATTAACCATTCAAATCGTCTCAAATCTTAAATTATAAAACCAAACGAAAAGGTTTTATTTGAAAAAAGATTGTATTTGAATAAGTTTTAACTCTTTTCATAAAAGAAAAATTAATTAAGCAAATTTTAATTGAAAAATTTTTCGGTAAAAAAATTATTCAACAGCATTAAAGATAATCAAAAAATTCATTAGGTAAAAGTTGAAAAATTCATTAGGTAAAAGTTAAAAAATTCATTAGACAAAAAATTGATCAAAAAAAACTTCATCAATTGATTCAGAAAAAAAAAAGTTGATTAAACTTTCATGAAACATAATTTATAATAGCATCTTACAATAAAAGTTTAGCAATTTAAAAAAGTTGAACTTTATTAAGTTTGCTTGAAAAGATTTTTGTTTAATTCAATATTAATTTTGAAAAAAATTATTCAAAAACTTAGTTTTTATAATGTTTACATAGCACCAGTTATTGAGCAATAAAATTTAGGAAAAAGCAATTTTTAATTTTTATTACCTCGTTAAAGTTGCATTTTTTTTGTTTGTTTGTTTCAAAGTTAATAAAAATTGAAACAATACAAGCTATAATGATAATTTTTTTTGAAACATTTTAATAGAAGATTTTTTTTTTTTTTAAATTATGTAATAAACGAAAAATCGTTTCATCACATTTTAACTTAAAATTCATCAACTTGCTTTTAAGTTTATTAAATTTTTATTTTAATTACATAAATTTATTCAAACCTGTCTTTTTTCAACTTTTTTTCACTAAACTTTTTTCACAAAATTTTTTTTTTTACAAATTTTTTTAAATTTTGATTTATATTTTTTTATTGATTCTATAAAATAAAAACTCATTCATTATTTTCTTTAATTTTTTTTTTTTGATTTTTTTTAAAATTTTTTTTTTATAATTTTTTTTATAATTTTTTTTGATTTTTTTATAAATAACTAGACAATTTTGTTTAAAACTTTCATTATCAAAACTTAACAAAATTTTAAAGTGAAATTAAGTTTTTCAAAATTTTTTTTCCAAAAACGGAAACAAATAAGTCTTTAAATCTTTAAAAATCTAAGACAGTTCTTAGAAGTATCAAGACAAATTTATAGGAAAATTTTAATTAAAAAGTTTATCAAAAATTAACTTGTCAAATATTTTTAAGATAAAATGTGTATAGGTAAATTTAAGCTTTTTTTTTATTGACTTGTTGATGATAGAACTTGGCTATGAATGTTGTAAGTGGCGGTGCTGTTTTTTTTTTTTTTTTTAGGCTGGTAGTTTTGAAATGCCGAACAGTTTGCTTAATAAATTTCTGTATGCGCGAGTTGAACAAGTAGTTTTCCGCATTTCATTGCTAGCTCACCCAACAAACACTTCTCTTTTTCAACCAGATCTTTCGGATCTTACTTAAAAAAAAAAGTTTTGGTGTATCTTTAAAAAAAAGTGTTTAATTTTAAAAGTGAAGTGTTAAAGAATAAATCATTTTTTATGAATTTTTTTTAAGTTTAAATTGTCAAAGTTTTATTGGTTTTTATAGGTTTTTTTAAATATTAACTAATGTAAGTCTGAAAAAATTCATCTTTTTATTTTTTAATTTCAGTCCTTTACCAGTAATTAAAATAATTTAAAAGTATCTTAAAAAAACATTAAAATAATTAACAAGTTACATTGTTTTGTTTTTAAAAAAAGTTTTCATCAAATGACAATTTGTTAACCACATAATTAAAAAAATTTTTTTTTCTTATAGATTCTTCTAAATTTTATAATTAAATAGTTTTGTTAAACAAAAAAATATTCAAAGTGTATAAACAATTTTAGTTTAAAAAATGACTATTTGGAGTCAAATAAAAAAAATACCTGATTTACTTAGGTCTGTAAATTCTCATTATAATCATCAATTACCAATTGTTGTTAGAGATATATTTGCTCAATGGATTGAAGAACAACAATGGAGCTCAATTGAAGAACAAAATATTCAACATTTAACTTATAGTAGACAATTAATAAGTTCGTTTATGAAAGAAATACAAAATAAGCTAACAACTAATCTTGATTATGGTTCTAGAAATGCTATAAATGAATTTGCAAATCAATTATCAAGAACTTATGTACACAATCCATTTTTATTAATTAAAATTATAAGAGATGGCTTACAATTTGAAAGAAATTTATTAGAAAAATTAAACGTAAGTATTAATATTCTTATATTCTAAAATTTGATGAAACTAATTTTTTTCAATAATCTCTGAACTCATTTCCTCAATTTATAAGCTTAGCCAAATTAAAAATAACTTGATTTTTTAGATCAAATTTTTTTTATAATTATTTATTTGTCCAATAAAATCTTTATCAGTATTGGTCTAAAACTATTTATAAAGTTTTAGCTTAAAAATATTTTCAAAAATTTTAATTAATGTTGATAGATTTGTCAAAACATTTATTAAAACAGTTATATTACCTGTTGCATGAACTTCATAAAATAGTTCGATTTTTATTTTTGATGAAATAGTTTTTTTAGTTGAAAACAAATAATTAAAAACTTGAAGCTTTAGATAAAACAATGATAATGTTTTGAAACTTTTTAAATTTATATAGATTATTAAGTATAAATTTTCAATAAGAAAGCAAGTTTTTTTTTATTAATTTTCATCCATCAAATAGATCAAGCTGATTGATTATTAACTTAAGCTTAGATATTTTATTTAAATTTTTTTTCTTTTTTGGTCAAATGTCGATTTAATTCTCGACATTTTTAATTAAATTTTTATTTAAAGAAATTTAATCTATTTTTAGTTATTGAGATTAACTTTTCAATTTTTTTAATTTAATTTTTATATTGATGCAATGTTTAATCGAAGTTAGAATTGGTTACAAAATTGATAAGACTTTTAATCTTCTATAATTTTTTTTGATTGAAGCTTTCAAAAATGTTGCTTTAGTTTGAATTTTGTTTATACCTTGTTTAAACTTTGTTTTTTTTTTTGTTAATATCTTATGTTGAAATATTTATTTTGAAATTTATTTTATGACGAAACTTTTTTTATTGAAAATTGAAACATTTTATTTAGCTTTTGATACTTTTTTTTTTATACTTTTTCTTTTATACTTTTTCTTTGATACTTTTTTTTTGATATTTTTTCTTTAATTTTTACCTATTGGTTTTTTTTTCATTTCTTTCTCATTTTTTTCCTTGATAATTTGTTTTTATTAAATTTTTTTTACATTTTTCTTCTTTTTTTTTAAAAAAAATTTTCATTTCTTTTTTTATTTGTTTTAAATAATTCTTTGAATCAAACCTACTTGCCAAAACTTTTTTTCAGAAATCAAGAGTTGGAAAAAATGAATTTTATTAATTATGAATTTGTGTAAGTTTTTCATTTGAAAAAGTCCTTAAAATAAGAAAACATTTGATCATTTAAAAAACATTTGAATTGATCAAAAGTAACTTTTATAATAAATAAATTTGTTTAATTAAAGTTTATTAAAGCTATTAAACAAGTTTATTGATTGGCAATAATTCATATAAAAAACAATGTATTAAAGTTAGGCAATGTATTGCATGTCAATATAAAATAAAAAAAAAAAAAGAAGTTTTTGTTGTTGTTTCTATGTAACATAAAATAAGATTTTTAATTAAGCCAATTTACGAAATTATTTATAAATAAAAACTTTGATACTAATTTTGATAGTAATTTTAAAATTTAATAATTTTTTCAATAAACTTTTAATATTTTAATTTCAAGTTAAATCCTATATAAAAGTTTTAATATTTATTTCTGATACAAATTTTAACATTTCTGATACAAATTTTAACATTTCTGATACAAATTTTAACATTTTTGATACAAATTTTAAGTTAAAATTTTTTACTTTTTTTGGGTACTTATAATTCGGTTTTTTACTTTTTTTTTAATAAAAAAGTAAAAAGTAAACTAAAATTTAAATGCAATTTTAAAGAAACAAGTTATAAGTAGTTATAGTAATTAGGAAATTATGCTTAAATTTTGGCATTGAGCAACCTATTTGATATTAAAAAGAATCAACTCTTTATTAGTATTTTTTAAATGCATCAACAAAATTGAATGTTTTAAAAACTTTTTTTTTGGCATAAAACAAAGATCAAATTTAGCTTCTAGTCATTATAATTTTTATTAAAATAAAAAGAAAAAAGCAATTTGTCTACAAATAAATTCAATGTATCAAAATTAGCTACTTTTAAGTAATTGATTAATATCAATTGCCTAATAACTTATTCCTTATAAACTTTAAATTCTCTTTACTTTCATTATTTTTTAAAAAAAAAATTTTTATTCTAATTTTACTGAATGATTTATTTCCAAACTTCAAATAGCTTTTTAATTTAATTTTTCATACAATTAAAGTAATTTTGAAAGTTTTAGATACTTTTTAAACCAGTTTTTTGAAAATCTATAAAATCATTTGCACTCTTTTAAAATATTAGTCATATTAAAATTTAATTTCAGTAATTTACATTGTTTTAAAAGTTTGAATTTGCATAATCAAATTACTAACTAAAAAATTAAAAGAAAAAAAACTTTTTTTTTTATCAAGATCTCAATTCTAGGATCTTGAACTTGATCCTAAATTTATAATTCTAAGTAATAGCACCCTCTTTTGTAAGTTTTAAATTTAATAAAATAGTTCATCTGGTCAATGTCAAAAAAAAATTTTTTCTACGAATTTTAAGAAAATTTTTTTTTTAAGACAAATGGACACCAGGGTGCCGATAAAAAAGTTCTAATTCCTAGAAAAAGTTTATGAGTTTTTTTTCTAACTTAAATAAATTTTTAATAAAAAAAATAACTTAAGTGTTATAAAATCTTTTGTAAAAGTTTTTTGAAAAAGGGTGTTGAAATATTTTGAAAAAAAGGGCAAGTTAAAAACCGACATTTTAATTTATGGTTAGCATTTTGAATCTATTTTTGTTTTTAAATTTTTTTTTTTCAGTATTTTGTTAGGTAGTTTTAAAAAACTTTTTTAAAAAGTAAAAGTTTTACACGGTTTCATAAAAAAACTTTTAACAAAAATTATAAACAAACTTATCAAAAAACTATCAAAAAACTTTTTAATATAAAAATTATTTAACCTTAATTTAACAAAAACTGTATGTTTTTAAAGTTTATAAAAGATTGTGATGTATAAAAATGATTTCAAACTTAAACTAACTTTAAAAACCTCTGTTATTTGGGGCTATTTAAATCCAAGGTTATTTAATTTTTTTTCTTATTTTGAGAATACTTAATTTTAATTTAGGGTCATTTTATTTCTTTAGTTTTTGTATTGCAAATATCTATGTAATTAAAACAATATCATTTTACTTTCCTATAAATAACTTAAAAAACAACTTTATAATAAAAAAAAATTTTTTCAATAGTATCAAATGGTAAATAGTAATTGCAATATTAGAGATGTTGAACAAAGAAATAATCAATTAGATGATTTACGTATAAGATGTCAACAAGCAGAAAAATTATGTGAAGAAATAAATCAAGTTCAAGAAGAAACAAATCTTGCATACCAAAGATTAAAAAAAATAACTGATTTAATTGATTCTAATCAAGGCCAAATTGGTATTGATTTAAATAAGCATAAAAATGAAATGAAAGAAATTGAAAAAGTGATACATGAAAATTTAGATAAAATAACTTCTAGATTTAACTCTATATTAATTTTGTTCCAAGATAATCAAAATACTGTTGAATATTTTTTAGAAAATAATATAGAAAATGAATTGAAAAAGTATCATAGACATCATCAATTAGCTGAATATAATTCACCTCCAGATATTTCTTTGATTGATGATTTACAAATATGGTCTGATGGTTTAGTTGATTGCATTTTACATGATAGTAGAACAATAAATAGAGCTCAATATTTATTAAACTTATCTTTTTGCTACAATAATTCAGGTTTAATGATGGAAAATTTAAATTCATTAAATGATAAATATACAAGCCTTTTGGTAAAATTAATTCAAAAAACTTTTATATTAGTAAAACAACCACCTCAAGTAATGAAAACACATACACGATTTCAAAGCGAAATTCGCTTATTAGTTGGTGTAAAAACTAGTTTACATCTTTGTCCTCCAGCTGTTGAAGTGTCAATAATTTCTGAAGCTCAAGCAAACAATTTAGTTAAAAATAAAGATATGTTGACTGATGCTATTTTAAAAGAAAGTTCAGGAGAAATTTTAAACAATAAAAGTCCAATGGAATATAATTCTACGTCAAAAATACTTCGTATAGAACTTCGTAATATGCAGTTGAAAAAAATTCGCCGTACAGAAAAAAAAGGAACAGAATCTGTAATGGATGAAAAATTTTCATTGTTATTTATAACTCGTTTTAAAATCAATGAAGTTACTTATAAAGCATGGACTTTATCTTTGCCTGTTGTAGCAGTTGTACATGGAAATCAAGAACCACATGCTTGGGCAACAGTTACATGGGATAATGCATTCGCAGAACCTGTAAATAATTACTTTTAAATTTAAATTCAATATTAACACTTATTTTTTTTTTTAATAGAACCGTTTGCCATTTGTTATACCAGATAAAGTAGCTTGGGGCAAAGTAGGTGAAGTGTTAAGTACTAAATTTAAAAATCTTATAGGGAAAGGTTTAAGCAAAGAAAATTTAAAGTTTTTAGCTGGTAAAGTATTTCGTAATAATAATTTAAATGATTATGATCAAGTTCTACTTAGTTGGTCTTTATTTTCAAAAGAAGCTTTAACAGATAAAAATTTGACTTTCTGGGAATGGTTCTTTGCAATTCTTAAGCTAACTAAAGAGCATTTAAAAAACCTTTGGGTAGATGATTTGATAAGTACGTTCTATATAAACTTCCTAAATTTTTTAATTTTTAAACATAAATTTTTATTTAAAATTATTTTCATTTAATTTCTTTCAAGACTTTATTGTAATTAAATTTTTCCTTTTTCAGCTTTCATAAGTAAATCTCAAGCAGAAAAATTACTTTTAGATTCACCACCAGGTACTTTTTTACTTCGTTTCTCAGACACTGAATTAGGAGGAATATCTATAAGTTTTCGTGAAAATAAAACTAGAATAAATTCAGTAGTAAATGTATCTCCTTTTAGTTGTAGTGATTTAAAAATAAAAGGAATGGCAGATAGAGTTAAAGATTTAGTTAATTTAACTCATTTATATCCTGATCGTCCAAAAGATTCAGTATTTGGCAAATATTATACACCTGTAAAAGAGTCAGAATCAAATGGATATGTCAAAGCAGAATTAGTAACTGTTATACCACGGTAAGTCTATTTTATAGTTTTTAAAAGCTTAGTGTTATAAAATACATAATTAATACTAACAGCATTAATTTAATTAAAGTAAATTTTAGATTTTTATTTACTTATTTTTCTTTTTTTTTTTTTTTTTTGTCTTTTCCATCTCTTATTTCACTTTCTTTTTTACCAATCACTAACCTTAGTTTCTTTAATAAAAATGCCCATTCCCAACCATTGGACTTTAAACGTTCACATTCTATCTCTTCATGCTCACCTACATCTAACTTTAAACGTTTAACGGAAACTCCTAATAATTTATTACATTCCGGAACTTTACTATCAACACCTAATGGATCTGATACTTCTACAAATGAATTATCTAATTCAACTGTATCTTCAAATAATATTGCTTTTCCTTTAATTAATCAAACTCATCATTTAACTACTATCAAACCCTGTTCACCTGTTCTTTCACAACAATATGATAACCAAAATCCCAATTCGGAATTTTTAATGCTATCAAACTTAATGGCGAATGATGAACAAATGGATAATTTCATAATAACAAACTCAAATGAACATGATCAACAATTAATTAATGAACATCATTTAACACATTTGAACCAATCGAATTCACAATTATCTTCAAATTTAATTGAATTACACAATCAACAACCTCAATTAATTCAACAAAATCAATTCATTAATGTTCATGATCAACAAAATGATCACATTGCAATGAATAATAATCCTGATTCTTCTCATAATATTCATCTTCATTTTAATCATCATCATTCTAATCATTTTAATTTAATGAATAATAATTGCAATACTGTTTATGAATTATCTATGTAAATTACTTATATAGACGTTCAAATGAAGCTTGTCAAAATGAAAAGTCAATTATCACCAATTATCAAATGCATCCTGATTATTCATATCATCAATATCATAACAATTTAGAGAATGGAACAGTTCAAAATGAAAACAATTTCTCAAATTTACCTGATTATAATTTTAAGTAAATATATTTTTTTAAATTTTTCATTTTTATAAAAAATTTTTTTTAATTAGATTTTCAACTTCTAGCTCAGCAAATACAGTTCCTAGCTCATCGATGGATTGTCCAGAATTGAATAATTTTATACCAACTTACCATGATGAAGAACTTGTTCAATTTGACTCATCTGCTTTAAATTAAATGTAAATAAAATTTTTACAAGTGCCTCAGTAAGAAAAAGTTTTTAAAAGTTTGCAAAAATTTTATAGGTTTAAAACAACTTTTTAAATTTATTTTTTATTTTTATGAAACTTTTATTGTTTCAAATTCACCACATTGTTTTACTCTATTTAAATCATTATGATAATCACTAAAGTTTAAATTGTTTTATTAACTATTAAATTAAAACATATTTAATCGATTAAATAATAAAGTATTCTATTTGAAAAATTGATTTGTACATTTAAAGAACTTTATTATTGCTTGAGACATTTTTTATTAAAAAATTACTCTAAACATAAATAAATTTTGGTTTATAATGATATATATGCAAACAAATAATCTTTATTAGGCAATCTATTACAGTTTTTAAGCATTTTTATTTGTTCTTTTTTTGTATGGTAAACTTGTTTTAAATAAAAATTTATCTTAGTTTACTAAAATAACTTTTCTTTGATACATTCATTTTAACTCTAGCTTAATTCATAAATGTCAATTAAAACTTATCTTTTTTTTTTTTTTGAATTTTCCCAAATTAAAAAATGTCTTTTTGCATAATAAAAACTAGAAAAATAGTATTAAAACAAGCTATAAAAATAGTGTTTTATCTTAACCATTATGAATTTTCTTGTCAAAAAAAAAATTAGCATTTAACAGGTTATTCAAGTAAATTATTTTTTTTATTAGGTAAAATTGTTGAAGCATAATATTTTTAAAGCCAAAGAAACGGTCAGTTTTAATTGTTTTAATTTTTAGAAATCAAAAAGTAATTCAAAAAGATTCATTTGAAACAATTTTTTTAGTTTTTTTTCTAAAATTTTTTTAAATTCTTTTTTTTGTAAAAAACTAAATGATTATCTCTTTCAGTTAAAATAAAAGCTAAGTAGTTTAACCGTGAAATTTTTTTTTTCAAAGAATTAACAGATTAAAATGATGATGCCAATGTTTAATTGAGGGTGTTGTCATAATTTTTTGTGTGTAAAACTTGTTACAATTGTTTAATTTTAAAACATCTTAATTCATTATTTCATCAATTTTATGAACATCAAAGTAATGAAAATTAAGTTTTATTGCACAACAACTTAATAAGTTTTCTTTATTGTTGTAATTATTACTTTGTTTTCATGTTAAATTAAAATTTTTGACAAAATTGTAATTAACTTCTTTTTTAATTTTATTGTTTATTTTGACTTAAAGATTATTTAAATTAAATGTAAAATTACATGCACCATTGATAAAGGCGTATTTTGATAAAAAAAAATCAAATTTTTTTTTATATTTGCTTACAGGTAAAAAAATAATTTGACAATTAACAGATGTCTAATAAAGTGAAAATTGAAAAAAAAAATTTCTTATCAAGAAAACTGATTTTGTAGAAAACTTTTGAAATCAGTTTAAAGCTCAAAATAAAATTATAAAAAACAAAAAATTAGCAAATTTTTCTGGCTGAAAATTTAAAAAAGTAAATAAAATTAAAAACATTAAGTTTAGAAAAAAAAAATTTTGTTACTTAGTTACACAAGTACACAAAAAAAAAATAAAAAATTGTGGTTTGTTGTCAAAACAAAATTTTTTAAAACAACTTTCAGATAAATTAACTAAAAAAGAGTTTATATTTATCAAAAAGTTAAGAAAAACCTAAAAATAAAAGTTAAAATGATGATAAAAATTGTTTAGCAATTTATTAATTAAAAATCGAAATAATGACAATCAATTGGAATTTAATTGAAAATGTCAACACAAAAAATTTTAACGATATTCAAGCTGAAGAGATTTATGAACAACTAATTCAGGTAAAAATAATAATTTAAAATAATTCAAAATTAATTATTGTTTTTGTTTAGTACAATGTTACCGGTACAGAGAGTATTGAACAGATTAAAAAATTATTTGAATGCAGTAAGCTAGTTATGCAAGTTAAAGTTATTCAAGCAGATGTAGCAATAGAAGAATTAGAAGAAATAATTACTAAAGAAAGTTTAGATCAAAGAAAAATAAAAAAAAGTTTTAATGATGATAAAAGTTTAATAGAAGAAAAAAATGAAAAAATAGACGAATTACTTAAGTCTAATGATTTTTTAAATAAACAACTTAATGAAAAAGACTCAGAAATTAATTTAATTAAACAAAATTATAAAAGCCTAGAAGAAAATTTAAAAACAAAAGAGACTGAATTAAAAAATTATAACTTAGAACTTAATCAATTGAAAGATGAAATATCTATTGAAAAAGAGCAAATGAATAAACAAATAACAGAAAATCATGTATCATTTGATCGTTTTAGAGAAATGAATAAAAAATTTGAATTATTATTACAAGAGATGAATGATATGGAAATTATGAACACTCAATTAGGTACAAAAGTATTTAATTTAAATGAAGAACTAAATTCTGCTACAAATCAAATGAAAACAGCAACAAAAGAAATAAAATATTTAAAAAAATCATTAGCTAATATTCAAGAAATGAATGACTTATTAATCAATGAAAAAGAAGATTTAATTAAAGAAAACCAAAAATTAAAATCAATTTTAACAAATTATGATGTAAAAAATGTAGATGAAAATAATAAGACAACAGATGAAATAACTAATTTAATAGGTAAATTTTAATAAAATTTTTTTATAAAAACTAATTTCTTTTTTTATTTTAGAGCAACTTAAAATTAAAGAAAATAAATTAGCTGAATTAAGTTTAAATCAACTAGATAAAAATGAAGTTGAAAAAGAAAGAAAAAATTTTATGAAAGAAATTTCTAAAAGAGACAATCAAATTAATTTATTAAAAAATCAATTAAGTCAAGCAATTGATGATATTGAAGCTCAAACATGTGTGATTGAAAATTTGATTGAAAAAAATATAAAAAAAATTTATAGCTCTGATAATTTAGAAAATATTGGAACTAAAGAACTAACAAATGAAAAAGAAATAATAGATCAGTTAGAAAATGAGCTTAAAGAAAAAGATAAAGATTATATTAAATTGAAAAATAAATTAACTTTATATGAAAAAGGTGTCTATGGTTTAAAAGAAGCTATGAAAGACCTTGAAAATTTAGAAAATTTAGTTAAAAAAAAGGATGAAAAAATAGATGAATTGATAAAAGAATTAAATTCTACTAACATAATATTATCAAATACACAAGATGAATTAGATTATTTAAAAGAATTTTTAAATGCAGATGAAGATTTGAAAAAAAAACTAAACGAAGATGATAATCTTAAAAATGATAAGTTGAAAATATTAAAATTCCAAAAAGAGATATTGAAATTAGAGTCAGAAAAAATAAAACTTTATGAAGAGTTGACAAGTTATAAACTCAAGAAAAACTTTAAATTAAATCATAATAGTTATGATGAAAATTCAATAAAAGTTAAAAATGAGCAAAGCTTTGAAGAATTACAATTACATGGTTCAATGTTAGATTTACAAAAAGAAAATCAGCAATTACAACTAGCTATGAAAGAAATTTTATTAGGTCTAAAAGAAAGTGATTCAAAATCAGATGTTGTTATTGATTGTCCAAGCTTAGAAAGATTATGTCAATTTTTAGAATCAAGATCAATTAATTCAAATTTAGCTAGTGTAATTACACTTAAAGCAGAATTAGATATTTTAAGAGGTCACAATGAAGAATTAAGAATGACAAATAAACGTCTACGTAACGATGTTTTTAAAATTTTAGAAAATTATTCTAAAACGTTTTTGAGTGATTTCTATCTTAACCATACAAATAATCTTAATAATCAAAATTCTAAAATTAGTTCTTTTCAAAAAAATGATGAAGATTCTGAATTAAGTGAAGGAGAAATAGTAATAAATGAAAGCACTATAAAAAAAGTTGATATATCAATTCAAACTGATTTTAACGATAATAATGAATTAGAAAAAACAAAAGATACAGTTGAATTAAAAAATCTCAATCAAGATAATGAGAAAAATGAATATGTAAACACAAAAATTGATAAAGAAATTCAAACAGATTTTCTGAAGGAATATATTTCTAATTTAAACGAATTTGATGAAAGAAACTTAGCTGATGAAAATAATTGTAATCAATGTGAAACTATAAAAAAACTTTTAATAGATTTTCAAGATAAGATTGATAAAATAAATTTAAGTGTTATTGCAAGAGAAGAAGATTTTAATTCAAGAATTAATGTTTTGAAAAATGAAAATGATAGTTTGAATGAAAAGAAAAAAAATTTAGAAGAAAAAAATAATAAAATAGAAAAAGGAAACAAAGATTTAGAAAAAGAATTTACAAATTTAAAATTAGAAAATAGTAATTTAGAAATACAAAATACAAATTTAAAGAAAGAAAATATAAATTTAGAACAAGATTTCAAAAAAAACAATGAAGAAATCAAAAAAATCAAAGAGGAATATAAAAAGATTTTTGATGAGTATAAAAAAATACATGATGAAAATGAAAATTTACAAAAACAAATTAAAATTTTAAAAGAAGAATTAAAAAAATTAAGTACAAATGAAGAAAAGGTTTTAAAGATTAAAGAAAAAGAAGTTGTTGATTTAGTTGAAAAGCTTAATGAATTCAAAAGTAATAATTTAAATTTAGAAGATAAGCTTATTGAAAAAAAAGAAGTTATTTATAAATTAGACTGTTTAAATAAAACAACACAAACTGAAATGATTCATTATTTAGAACAACAAGATTTTCTAAATGATAAATTAGAAAAGATAAATCAATCTTCAAATGGTAATCACCAAAAATGTTTTACCAATATTTTAGAAACAATAATTAAATGTTTACAAGCTACAATTCAGCATAAAGATGATGCAATTAAACATTATCAACAGTTATTAGTTAAAAAACAAGAAGATCATCAAACAGAAATTGAAAAATTAGTTAAAAATTATAAAGGTTTAATAAAAAATTCAAAAGAACCTTTTAATGGACAACAAAATTTAGAATTAACTTATTGTAAATATAATGATCAATTAAATGATCTTAAAAGCTATTACCAAAAATTATTAGCTGAGCAAAAAAAAACTAATGAGCTTCAAAATTGTAAAATTAAGCGTTTGAGGTTAGAAATTGAAAGACTTAAAAGTCAAGCATTTTCAAACGAAGAAAAAATTAAATTAAAAAAAGAAAATGAAGTTTTAAGTAAACAAATAGAAAAGAATGGAAAATTCATAGAAAAATTAAAAGAAGCTATTCAAGAAGAGAGACTTAGTAATGTTAATGACTCACCAAAGTATACAGTTGAAATAAATGATTTAAAAAATAAAAACGAGATTTATACAAAGACAATTGCTGAAAAAGATAATAAAATTAAAGAATTAAAAATTTGTAAATGGAATTTAGAGAAAAAACTAAATGAATTGACAGAATTACATAAAGCAGATTTGATTATAAAAAGTCAACAATTTCAAAAAACAATAGATGAGAAGAAAAAACTAAAATGTCTATTAGAAAAAATAGAAAAAGAAAGAAATACATTACGCTTAAAACAAAATTCTTCAAAAGAAAATATACCGAAAACTGACAAAGAAATTCAAACAGATGAAATAAACTTTGGTAGTTCAACGGCATTAATTAATAAATGTAAAGAACTAGATGAAACTATTTCTTTTTTGAAAATTCAATTAAACACATGTGCAATAAGAGAAAAAGAATTGATAAACTTATTAAAAGTAAAAGAAATCAAAAATGAAAATGGTTTTTCATTGATGTCAGAGAAAAGCGAAGAGAGTTTACTTAAAAAAGAACCGAAAAAAAATAAAGAAATTTTACTTAAAAAAGAATTAGAGAAAAGAAAAAATTCGTGCGGTTTTTAGGAAAATAATTTTTAAATATTAAAAAAGGGCTTCTTTAAAAAAATCAATTTTTAACTTGAAAATGAACTTAAATTTTCTTATAAAATCAATTAATATTAGCAACCAAAAATTATTTAAATTTTTTTCAAATCTAAAAGCTCAAATCATTTTATAAAAAACAATTAAGTAGAGAAAAGCATTTAGAATTTTTAACTAAATTTAAAACTTTAAAATAAATTGAATTTTATTCAAGCTAATAATTAAAGGAAACTTACGAAAGTAAAAAGTCCAGAAAAATTTTTATTTAATGAACTTGTTTTAAAAAGAGAGCAAAAAAATTTTAAATAAAAAACCAGATTAATTAACCTTTTATTGTATTATAAACAAAAAAGAAACCTTAAAAAAGTTTCAAAAAATCTAGTCATTCGAATAATTTTTTTATGAAAATAAATAAGTTTTACAAATTTAGCCTAAAATTTTGTATATATTTTTTATAAAATTTTCTTAATTACTTAAATATAAGCTGTTAAAAAAATGTAAAATATTTATGATCCTCCTAATAGTTCTTCAGTAGTTAAAGGTCTTTGAATGATTTTTTGATGATTATTTTTTTTAGCATTGTTTTCTTTACGTGTTACTTGAATTTTTTCATTTCTTTTACAAGTACCTGTTAAACCTTTTGTACTTATATTACAAAAACTTCCTTTACAACATTTGTCCTTATTATAAGGTGAGAAACCATAACATTTTTCATTTAATTTCAAACATACATCAACTGGAAAAAAAATTTATTAATTTAATTAGTTTTTTACAAATTAGTATTGAATTTGAATCGTCATTAATTATTCATAACTTTAATCCTTTATACCTAACTTAAAGTTAATTGATTTAATTTTTATTAACAACAATATAATGTTTTACTAATTGAAATGAGAATTAAATTTCATTAACTTGTATTAACTTTCACATCAAACTAAAATTTTATTAAAAAAATAGAGATTAACGATAATAAGAGACTTTAATTGTAAATTAATAGAATAAATTTTTGTTTATTACTTTTAACTTGAATAGAAAATTAATTTTAAAATTCATTGAACAAATTTAGTTCAAAATTGTATAAAAGTTATTTTCATTTAATACTAGCTTTAAATCTTATTAATACTAACTAGCTTTAAGACTTTTTATTAGAATGAACTTAAACTTGAAATTTAAATTCATAATAGTAGCTGAAAAATATTAACATCAAGTTAAACCTTTGAATAAAAGTTGAAGATTAATCAGCTAAAAAAAATTCCTAAATTTTTATTAGCTTTAATAAATTAGAATCTCAATTAACATAAGAATGAACTAAAAAAATGAAGCTAATATGTAACTTAACAACTTTTTTGTTTTACATTCATTATATTTAATTATCATTACATTCAACAATCATTATATTCATAACTAATTAATACAAATGAAAAGCATGTTTGCAATCAATTATCAGTGATTCAAAACAATTTAAATATTTTTTAAATATTCAATAATAGTTAAAACAACTAAAAAACTCTTAATTAATTACTACCAATTAAACCTTAAACTATTTTAAACTTAAAATAATAGATGACTATAACTTACCAGTTTTTTTAATAAAATGAAAATTATTTGGAGTTTTTTGATAACTTGGATATTTAAAAACTAGATGATTATTAAAAGGATTATTATAATTAATTGTTTTAGTATAAGGTATATTAAAATTTCTATTGATTCCAGATTTATCATAAGCCATGTATGTTTGCATAGGAATTATTTTTTTAGGTTGTTGATAATTCACAAAAAAATTAGATGGAATTAATGAATATCTATAAATATTATTTTGGTTTCTTAAAGGATGATTAACATAATAAAATCTATTTGATTTTACAAATGAAAAAATAAAAAAAATGAAAAAAACTTTAATTAAAAACATTTTTAGAAAATCACAGTTCATAAACAAAAAATAAACTAACTAAAAAATAAACTTCAAGTTCTTGCTAATAATTCATTTTAAATTAGAAATAATTAAATAAACAAACTAAAATATGATTATTCTTTAGGAAAACTTTTGATTAAAAAAAAAAAAAAAAAAATTTCTGCTCCATCAACTCTAACTGTAAGTTCTAAAATGATGCTTTTTACATACCAGTTCTTATTTATTTTTATTTTTTTATAAGTAAGTCGAAACATTTAGCTATTGAAGTTAATTCTAAGTGAAAAACTTAAAAAAAAACTTATTAACATTCCTAACTTTTTTATTATACTAAAGTTTTAACAACAAAGAGTTAAAACAAAGTGCTAAAACTTTTTTTATTCAAAAAAACTTCTTTATATTTCAAATAAGTTTTGAATATATTTCTTTGAAACTTAAAAAAACCCAAAAAAAGTTTAATTGTATTCAATGTCAATAGATTTTTAAGTTGACTGATTTTTAAATAAAATTTTTAAATTGATCACTTTTTAATTTTGATGTAAAATGATTCATTATGGTTCAATCATTAGTATTACAAAATTTTCTTCTTTTTTAAAGTTGATTTTAACAAATCTTTTACAGATCAAAGTCCATAATTTAATAATCAGAAATTGATTTATAGTTTATTGTTTTAGAATTTATCTTCAATTGCATAATTTCATATCAATTTTGTTGTCAAAATAAAAAACCAGTTTGAAATTTAAGAAAAAACTTCAAAGGCTTGTATATTTTTGTTGATGATAATTTTTACAAGTAAGGTTAATAATCAAATGACAGAAATATTTTCTTTTTAAATATTTTCTCTCAAATACAAGACCATAAGTTTGTTGAACTTAAAACAGGAAAAATATAAGTTATCTATGAAGTTTTTTTTTCAAATGAAGATGGAAATTTTTCTTTAGTTAAAACATTCTAAATATTTATTTAAATGACTGTATTTTTTTGTAACATAAAACTTTAAAACATGTCATCTTTTAAGGGAAAAAAATAATCTCTTGAAAATAAATCTTATTTTAAAATGAGTAGCTTAGTTTTTATATAAAACTTTTAGATATCAAAAACTAGGCTTTATATCTTCCCTAAAAATTTTTATTAATTAATTTTTGAGTAATTCTTCTAAACTATGAGAACTTAATAAAATCTTGATTATGGTTACAATAACTATTTTTATCTTTCACATTAATTTATTCAATATTTTTTGTAACATAGATTTTAAGTTCAGGTTTAAACAAAATTCTATTTAAAAATTAAGTAGTTTAATGGAACAACTTTTAACTTACTTTATTGTCTAACAATAATAATCGAGGTTATTTAAGGGCCTGTAGTTTGACCAAATTTTTTTTTTTTAAAAACAAGTCAAGTACATCTTCAATTTTTTTGAATCTAATCATAAAGTTTTTTTTTTTAAATTTTTACTTGATTTATTCTAAAGGTTTCCTTAAAATTTAAAACTAAGTTATTCTAAAATTGAGCTCCATTTATTTTTAATAAAAAAAAGAAAAAAAATTTTTATGTATCCATTTTTTTAAAAAATGAGAATGTATTCGGAATGGCCACTAAGATTGTTTCCGTAGTGTAGTGGTTATCACGTGTGCTTCACACGCACAAGGTCCCCGGTTCGATCCCGGGCGGGAACAAACTGATTTTTGACAAGTTTTTCATTATTTTTGAAAAAAATTTAAAAATTTAATTCCACAAAAAATTTTAAAAAAAAAAATCTAAATTTTTAACAATAAAAGTAAAATATCAAAACATTAAGTTTCTTGGCAACCTGAATTAGAATTTATTGTAGCAATATAAAGTTGTAGATCAGAAAAAAAAATTTCAGATTTATACACAATGATATGTTTTTTATCAAAAATTTTTTTGCTTTACATTTAAATGGAAAATAATTTGAATAATTCAGGTATTTTTTTTGATGAGAATAATAAATTTAGAATATTAAATCCTGATAGTACTAAAATAACTAAAAGTCTTGTAGAACAATGTGATCAATTTATACAAGGTAAATAAACTGTTTTATAAAAAAAGATAAATAAAATTATTTTTTAATTAGCAACCAAAGAATTTGGCAAAATTGTAGATGAATTTATTGAATTATTTTCAAATATTGTTATTGAAATAGATAAAAATAGAACAAAAGCATTTGGAACTAAAAATCTTTTAAACTCTTTTGAACGTGAGAAAGAAATGAGGCTTAAACAAGTTTATTCAGAAATAATACGAAAACAAGCAATTTTAGAAGAGTTAAAGATGGAACATCAATCTTTAAAAAATGAAGAACTTGAACAAGAAAATCTACTTGCACAAATAACGTTTCAAAAATAATTTTTAATCCTATGTACAAATTTAGATGAGATTTTTTTGTTTGGCAGAATAATTAGATACGTGGTGTAAAATCTTTTGGTAATTTTAGTTCAACGCTTTCCATTCTTAATTGTTCTGAAAAAAAAAATTTAAATAAAAAGTCAAAACTTTTAAATTCAAAAAACCATACCCAAAACTTGTTCTTTTTCATCTTTTTTAGTAATTAAAAGTTGTATTCTTGCAGAATAATAATTCCAGACAATAATCATTAAAATGAAATTTATAAATAAAAAAATAGACAAAAATATCAAAAGATTAAACATTTTTTTTTTAGTTACTTAAATCAATTTAGTTAGACATTTTTAATTTTTGTTGTTTCTCTGATTAAAAATTTTGTGAAATGAAAACTAAACTTTAAATTGTAAACAAAATTAAAGAGCGCAAAATTTGAAAATAAAATTTTTTTTAGTGAATTTAATTTTTAAGCTGCTTTTTGTATTCATTGTTTGTAATATAAAAATATTTTCAGTTTTTTGTTTTTGATTTTAAATTCAATTTTAATAAATATATCAAGTTTATTATGTTCAAAGATTGGCGCTTAAAATCTTTTGATCAGTTGTTTATTTTTCAGTGTTTACATCTCTTATAAGGTTCTGAAAATATAAGCTTTTGATAATTGCAGCTAATTCATTTAAGAATGATTAAAAATCCATTAAATTCATTATCTAATTTAAGTGGTAAGTTTGGTTAATGACTTTAACTTAAATAATTTTTTTCACAGGAAACAAAATTTTTTTTTTAAAGACCCAAAATTAGAGTTAGAAGATCCAAACCCGAATATTTGGGAAATGTTTCACGATTTCGATTTAAGATTTTTTAAAGGACATCTTGTTAATCATGGTGTAATTGTAGATTGGTCATCGAAAATGACATTATGTGCAGGATTATGCAGATGGAATCCTAAAGAGCTTTCATGTACAATAAAACTATCTAAACCTTTATTACAATTAAGAACAAGAAAAGATTTAGTAGAAACATTAATACATGAAATGATACATGCTTTACTATTTGTTTTAAGGGAATCTGATAACAGAGAATCTCATGGACCTAAATTTCAGCAAACAATGTATAGAATTAATCAAGAAGCTAACTTACAAATTTCAGTTTTTCATTCTTTTCATGATGAAGTTCGTCATTATCAAACACATATTTGGAGATGTAGAGGCATCTGTAAAGAAAGGTCTCCATATTTTGGTTACGTTAGACGTGCCTTAAATAGAAAACCTGGACCTTACGATACTTGGTGGTCTCAACATCAACAAACATGTGTGGTGAATTTGAAAAAATATCTGAACCAGAAAATTATGGTAAAAAAGCAACTACATCAAAAACTAAAGAACCTAAAGAAAAAAAAAAGATTAATGATAATATTATTCCTTCAAACAACAAAACTATAAAAGACTTTTTCATTCCAACACCTAAAAAAGAAATAAAACAAGAAAAAAAAGAGCCTATTTTAATTGATTTAGAAAATTCACAGAGTTTTAATGATTCCGAAATAGAAATAATTGATCCATTTGAATCTGATTCAAAAATAAATTTTAAAGGTAAAGGTAATCTTTTAGGGAAAGGTAACAATCCTATGCCAGGAACATCTATTTTATTACAAAAATTCAATAAATAAAATTAATATATTTCTGTTTTTATTTATTTTTATAAATTTTTTATATTTAATTTGTTAAGCACATGTAAAAATCTCTTATTTGTTAATAAACTACTTTAAAGTTAAAAATTACTAACAAAAAGATTCATTAACTTTTAAATAATAAAAAAGCACACGTGCCTTTAGCTATCTAAATGCTTTATGGCTCAATGTGCTTAGGTAGCACCGTTGTGTTTTGCATTTGTTTTTAAAATTAATAAAAAAAACCACTCAGAACAAACGCGTTTCCCGCTTGGTTGACCTGTCTTGCGACAGACATCAGGTCCAAGCACAGTCATCAATGAGTCGTCTGCATGCAGAAGCAAGCATCAGAACTCTTTTTCGTGCTAAGGAAACGGTTTCTCTAGCTCCTCATCGCGGCTTTGTTGCAGACTCAAGTAGAACTTGAATTCGCTAAACCAAACTATAGAAATGAATATCCTTGAAGAATGGTTGTTAACTAAACTCGGCATCAAAATTAAGTTATATACAAACACAAAGTTATTTATTAAGTCGGTCTTTTAAAAACTTTAAAAATTAATTTAAAATGTAAAAAATTATTTTTAAATAAAACCAAATTGATTTTTAAAAAGGTCATGTATGTTTCAATAATTTTTTTTGTTCAACTTTTCAATTTTTTTTTTTTTTTAAACTTTTTTTTTAGAACTTAAAATTTTTTTTTTTTTAAACTAAACATTTTGTTTATTATTGAAGAAAACACGTGTTTTTTGTTTTGGATGGTAACCAAGAAATCAATACAAACGCCATCTATTTTTTATCTTACTGCAAAACAAATGTTTATAAATAAATGTAAAATTTTCCATTAATATAAAATACATCAAAAAAAATGTTTAATATTTTTAAACAACTCAGTTTAAGAACAAATTTAAGCTGTTCATTAGTAGATAGAACGATACATACTGTAAGTTTTGTTAAAAAATTTCCTTAAAATTTAATTTCTTTGTTTTTTAGACACCATGCATATTAGCAGCAAGAAGAGGTAAAAGAATAGCAAGAAATCGAGCTAATCAATTAAAAGCAAAACAAAGAAAAGCTGAAAATAAGGATGCTAAGAAAGTTTACATCCCATATAGCATAAGAATGCAGAAAGGGTAAAACTAATAAAGTTTTAAATAAAACAAAACTTAATTTTTTTTAAAAGTTTACTTTCAGCTAAAAAAAGATATTCAGATATAGGTAAACAAGATTTACCAAAAGATGATACATTTTTTACAGAAGGATTTAAAGAAATAACTTATAACTTTGAAGAGGCTATTGATTTACATCGTGAAGTTTTAGAACCATCATTATTAAATGATCCAGATGCTTTAGTTTTTGCTAAAATTGAATTAGACTTAAGATTAAAGAAGAAATCAAAATTTTTAAAAAATTTAGAAGGAGTTTATTTGCATTCAAATGATTATCCATTTAAAAAATCTACTAAAGTGGTAGCGATTTGTAGCAATGACGAAGAAGCAGAAGCTTGTAAAAATTTAGGAGCTTCCTTATCAGGTGGTAAAGATGTGATAAAAATTATAAAAGATAAAGAATTAAAAGAAGTTGATTATGATTATATTGTTTGTCATAATGACATGTTAATTCACTTAGCTGAATGTAAAAAAATTTTGGGTGATAATTTTCCTAATAGCACATTAAATAATTTTGGTGATGATATGAAAAAGTTGGTCTTTAAATTTATAAATGGTATTAGATATAAGGCTCAAGGTGATATTTTAGAAAAAAGACTATTCAGTTTTAAATTTGCATTTTTGAAAATGAATTTCTAATAAAAGATAAGAATGAAATTTTTAAATCAACCATGCGTTGCATCATCTTCAACAAAATCATTAGCTTCTTCAGATGATACTACTTCAATATGACTTATCTAAAAAAATAAAAAAAAATTTATTAACTAAAAAATTTGTTATCAGTTAAAAACTTACTCTATTTCTAAATTTAACTCCATAAAACTTATCAGCATTAGCAAGTAATTCTGGTCTAAAAGTTGTTGTAATAAATTGTGCTTCTTGACATAACTCATGAATCATATCAGCAACTGCTTTTCTATGTTGTGGATCTAAAGCTTGATCAATTTCATCAAATAAATAAAATGGTGCTGGATCACATTTTTGTATAGCTAATATAAATGCTAATGCAACTAATGTTTTTTGACCCCCAGACAATTGTTGCATATCTTTCATTTCAGCTTGACTACCAGTAAAAGAAACTCTTATTCCAACACCAGTAAAATTATCAATTGAATTAAAGTTTGAAAAATCATTTGTTTTATTATCATCTGAATTATCTTGACTTGTTTTTATATCTAAAGATCCATTACCACTAGGTACAAGTTTTTTAAATACTTCTGTAAAAAAACAAGACATTTGTCTAAATGTTATTTGAATAGCTTCAAATTTACGTTGTTCTAAAGCAGTCATTAAATCTAATATTGATTTATGTCCTGCATCTTGATCTTTTTTACGTTCTAATAATTTCTCTTTTTTATCAGAAAAATCTAAATATTGATCTAAAGCTTTTTTGTTAACATGACTATACTTTTGTAATTCTCGATTACATTGTTCAAGTTTTTTATACAAATTTTTTAAACTCATATTAAAATATTTTGATTCTGCATCTGCAGGTAATGTACCTAATTCACGAATCTTGCGCATATATTCTTCAATTTTAGTTACTAACATAGAATTTTTAGATGTAATCTTTTCTAAATCTTTAGAATCTTCATTAATTTTTTCAATTGTTTCTTTCTCTTCAGTTTTGGTTTTCTCTAATTTAGTTTGTATTTGTTTTTGTTTATTTACCAATTCATCTAAATTAGATTCTAACTTTTTTATTTTTTCAATTATATTTTTTATTCTTGTATTAAACTGATTCAACTCTAATTGCTCACTTTCTAATTTTTGTCTTCTATCTTCAACCGAAATTTCTTGTAAAGCAGCTTCTAATTCATCTTTTCTACGACAAAAATTATTGTTTAATAAATTTTCTAATTTACTTTTTTGTGCTTCTAATTGCATTCTACGTGAAAATGCTTCTTTATTTCGTTGTGACAAAGTTCTTATTTCTTCATTCAATCTATCTACATTATCTTGGTCTTTAGATGATAAATGTGTTAATAAATCTTGTTGTAATTCACTTTTTAATGATTCTTCAAAACTTTCCATTGATCTTAAACTAGATTCATGACTTAACAAACTTCTTTCTTTAGGCTGTCTAGATCTTTCGTTTGTCGCCAATTCATCTTTCAATAACCTGATATCTGTTTTCATTTTATCAAATGTATCTTTGTTTTTTGAATTTTTTGTTTCTGCTTTTTGCATTTCACTTATTATTTGATTAATCTGAACTTCAACTTCGGATAATTTTTTATGATGATTATCTAAAGATTTTTTTTGCTCTTCTATTTCTTTCACTAAATTTGTATGATTTTTATGTAAATCTAATCTAGATCTTCTAGTATCAAAATAACCACCAGTTAAACTACCTTTATGAGAAACTTGATCTCCACTTAATGTTATACAATCTAAATGTGTGCTTCTTGCTAATTGTGTTGCAACTTCTAATGATCTACAAATTAAAACTTTACCAAAAAGAAATTTCATAACAACATCAAACTTATTATCATATCTCATAATTTGTATCATTGGATTTGCATCAGGGTTATCAGGGTATTGTATTGGTTTAGCATGTAAACGATTGATTGGCATAAATGTTACTTCTCCAGGAAGTTTTAATCTATTCATTTCTTGTAAAATTTTTGTACCAACTTTATCATTATCTACAATATGATGGAAAAGCTTATTACCTGCTGTCATTTCTACACATGTATAAAAATCTTTGGAGCAATCGAAATTTTCAATTAACTGACCATGATAAGCATCAGCTATTTGTGCATACTGACCACCTTTTTCTCTAAAAATTTGTAAAACTTTCTTTATACTATCACGACCATTTAAGATAGTTTTACCAACCATAGAGCGTAAAGATTGATCTTTTTTAGCTTTATCTTCACTTAACATATTAGAATTTTGTTGCATAGAGTTTTCTTGACGCCAAAGTTCATTACGTTCATTCTGCAAAGCATCTTTTTTTTTCTTCATATCATAAAACAACTTATTTTGACTGTCTATACTTGATCTATTATTCTCTAATTCTTTTGTTAACTCTTCAATACGATTCTCTAAATCTTGTTTACGTTTAGCATCATACTTTAGATCATCTTTTAAACGTTCAATTTGTTGTTTCTTTTCAGAAATATTTTTTTTCAATGTTCTCAATTCACCTTGAATCCAATTATCTCTTTCAGCTTTAGATGTAAATTGATTTCCTCTACCTTGTTTTGCATATAACTCAGAACGCTTTTGTTCTTTTAAACTCAATTGCCTTGTGCAGTCTTCTTCTGTCTTTTTCATTTCTTCATATTCTGGACAAATTGAGTTTAATTCATTTTGTTTTTCAGCAATTCTAGAAATTAAAGTAGCTAATTCATTTTCAGCTCTTTTTTTAGAATTAGCATCGCCTTCAACTTCATCAGATAAATCCCTTAATCTTAATTCTAATCTTGTTTTTTCTTTTAAAAAATTAGAATGATCTTGTTGAAGAGCTTCTTTTTCATCTTTTTGTGATTGAATTTTAGTTCTTATTTCACGTAGATCTTTAGCTAAATTTTTACCACGATCAACAGAAACTTGCAAATTTTGTCTGAGTTTTTCAGTAACAACACTACTTGTTTCTCTTCTTGTCTCTAAATCATTTTTCTTTTTTCTAGCGTCTTCTAATTCTTGATTATAAATAGAATATTCTAATGATCTTCTCATTTTATCCCATTTTTGATATTCTTTCAATTCTTCTTTTTCACCTTCTAATGTTTGTAGTCTTTCTTCAATATATTTTAACAGATCCATAATATTGCCAATTTTAGATTCAGAATCTCTTAATAATGTTTTTGATTCTTCTTTTCTTTCATCATAAATTCTTGTTCCAGCTACTTCTCTTAAAATTTTTAATCTTTGTGAATCAGGAGCAGTTGCCATTTGATTTATTTTACCTTGCTTAACAATGTAATATGGATTACTTCTTGAAAAACCTGCACTTTCTAAAACATTCATTACTTCAGATCTCTGTACAATTTTTTTATTTAAATAATATTGATCTTTTTTAAGACCAATAGTACGACGTAAAGCAACTTCTTTTTCATCAATCGGTAAACGATTATCTGAATTATCAAAAATTATTTCTACATAAGCACTAGCTGTTTTTTGATTTGATCCTTCATGTATTAATTGTTGTCTTTGATCAGGTCTTAAATGTGAATATTCATCACTAAGAACAAATTGAATAGCGTAAAAGAAATTACTTTTACCAGATCCATTACGACCTACAATTACATTATGCCTAGGACTAAAAGGTTCAACTTCAGTTCGATCTCGATAACTTCGAAATCCTTCTATTACAACCTTAAAATAAAAGCTAAAACTCTTAATTAATTTAAAGATTTTATTTTGTGGTTTATTTAATCTTAAATTACTCACTTATTAATTAAAAAACTATTATAATAATTTTAGCCTTATTCAATATAAAAATAATTTCTCTTTGTAATATAAATTTGACTAACTTTTTATTTATAATAAATTTGAATATAATTAAAAAAATGACTTCAAAGTTGAAAAAACATAATTCAAATTATTCAATCACCCCATGATTTCATATTGATTTAAAAAAAAATAATAATTATAAAACTTGCGTAGTTGAATATATAAACTAAGAAACATGATCTGAATTAAATAGAATTAATGCTTAAGTAGTTCCCATATAAAGAATTTCTTTTCTTAAATTTTTCTCTAGTCTTGTTAATTTTTCTAAAAAATTATCACAAAGTTTAATTTTAAGAAGTTTCTTGAAAATTTTATTTAAATTAAATTTCTTTTATAATCAATAAAAGTTGAAAAATAAAGTTTAATTAAAAAAAATATTTAATTATAATTAAAACATACACAAAAATCCTAATTATAAAAATAAAGTGCAACAGTTATATTAATAAAATTCAAAAAAAAAAAACTAATTAAAAAATAATTCAGCTATTTAAAAAAGAAAATAACTATTAATTGATTATTTGTTTATACTTTATCTGTGTTTAAAAAATGTTAATTAAAATTTCAGATTAAAAATTAAATTGTTTTTTATTTAATTTGCGCGCCTTTCACATTGAGGGAGCCTCTTTAAAATATTTATATTACGGTTTTCTTCCATTTCTTGCCCATCCACCAAATTTTCCCATCTTGTTTTAAATGTTAATTTTAAAAGCTGTATGTGAATTTCAATCAAAAATAAATTTTTTTAATTTAATTATTGTTTTAATCTTGGTTTGAATTTTTAAAGTTTATTTGTTGACTTAAAAATATTATTTATTTTACATGGTAAGTTTAGCTAGTGTCTCTAAAATTTAATTTATTTTCTGTTTTTTTGTAAAGCCACACATTAAAACGTTTAAGATTTTAAAGCGTACGTTTTTTTTAAATTTTTGTTTTTTTTTTAATATAAAATTAAAAAAAAGTATTTCTCTTTAATTCACAAAAATTATTATTTCAATAAACTTGCATAATTAAAAACTTTAATATAATTTTTTGTTTTTTATTCTAAGTATTAAAACTCTTATATTTTTGAAAGAAAAAAATTTAATTTAAATCAAATTATTGTTATATGAACTTAAATTAATTTTATATATTAAAATCGAATTTTAAGAAATTAGCACTAAAACAGTTTTTAAGAATTGTAAATTATTAGAAAAATCATTAAAATTCAAATTAAGAAAATTTTTAAAAAAAGAAGGTTACAATCTTTAAAATAATTTTTTCTATTTATTTTGGTTTTTTTTTTTTAAAATTATTTTCAACAATTATCTTAATTCTCTTTTTCTATTTTCTTTTCTTCTTCTAATTTAAAATTTTTTTTCTCTTACAGAAATCTGTTTTTATTATTTGAGCTTCATTTTCTTTTAATTTATTGAAATAAAGCATAAAATTCAACCGGTAAACTTTTTCTTTTTTTTTTTCTTTATTATTAATTTTCTTTTGTTTTTTTAGATATTTAAATAAATAATTTTATTATTAAAATAAAATGCATCTTAAATTAATTGTGAAACAAAAATGAATAAAAAAAATCAAAATAAAAAGCAGAAGAAAAAAAATGCATGAGATTTAAATTGTGTATCATCTCCATCTGTTCAGACAAATTCTAACATACTCATTAAATCCTTCAAAAAGGTCATAGCTTGTTTAACTTTTACATTTGATGAATCAGAATCAACTGATATTAGTAAATTAGTGAAAAAACTTTATTTCATAAAAGGACTAAATTTTTGAACAAATAGATGATAATGAATTATCTTATTGTTGTACACAGCTGAAAGTGATTCTACAATATCAAAATTTTTTGAAAAGTTTAAAAAAATACTGTTTTGAAAAATGAATTATGTATAGACTCTAATTATTCAAATAAAAGTGTAAATGATAAAGAAGAAAATTGCGATCAAAAGATGATGATCTAAAATTTGATGGTTTAGAATTAATTGAAGATTTAGATGAAAATGATATTAAGATTTTTGAATGTTTAGATGATAGTGATGTCATAAAAAATTTAAACCAAAAATTTGATAGTTTTAGTTTAAAAAACTTTCACTCAAATTCTCAAATAAATGAATTAAAAAATTTGATAAACGAAAGAAAAAAAATGATAATGATAAAAAATTAATTAAAGAAGATAGTTTATTATCACTTCAGTATGTAATACAGGTTATTATGAACTTGCTCAGTTTCTTATTACATCAAAAGCTGACATTGAAGATCGAAGTTTAACAGATTTAACTCCATTAATGGAATCATCTATTATGGGACATGTTAATATTGTACAGTTAGTTGCTTAATTATGGTGCCAAAGTAGATGCAAAAACTAATCAAGGTAATACTGCTTTGACATATGCAGCAGCTCATGGTCATGTTGAAGTTTGTAGAGCTTTATTAGATCATATTATAAATAATAATATTATTGATAAAAAAATATTTATAGAAATGTACAATGATAATGGCCATACTGCTTTAATGGAAGCAGCAAGTTCAGGACATGTGAAAGTTGCTCAGTTTTCATTAGAGGAACATAATTCTTCAATTTATAGTTTAACAAATGAATATAAAGAATCTGTTTTAACTTTAGCTAGTTATAAAGGCCATTTAGAAATGGTCAAATATTTATTAGATTTAAAAAAATTAAAAAATAAGGAATTTAAAATAGAAGAATTAAATACAGCTTTAATGGAAGCATCTATGGATGGTCATGTAGAAGTTGCTAGACTTTTAATAGAATCAGGTGCAAATGTAAATATGTCAGATGATAGTTTTGAATCTCCATTAACGTTAGCTGCATGTGGTGGTCATGTAGAATTAGCTTTATTATTATTACAAAAAGGTGCAAATATAGAAGAAATAAATGACGAAGGTTATACTCCTTTTTAATGGAAGCTGCCAGAGAAGGACACGAAGAAATGGTTGCTTTGTTACTTACTGAAGGAGCAGATATAAATGCAATAACAGAAGAAACACATGAAACTGCTTTAACTTTAGCTTGTTGTGGTGGTTTTTTAGAAGTAGCTGATTTTTTGATAAGAGCTGGAGCTGATATTGAATTAGGAGCAAATACTCCTTTAATGGAAAGTGCTCAAGAAGGTCATTTAGATTTATGTAAACTTTTAATTGAAAACGGTGCAAATGTTAATGCTAGATCTGCAAACGGTGATAGTGCCTTAATGCTTGCTAGTGAAAATGATCATTAAGGAGGTTGTAAAATTTTTAATTTTAAATAATGCAGATTTAGAAATTAAAGCTGAAGGAGGTCGTACAGCTTTAATGAAAGCTGCTAGAGCAGGCCGTTTAAATTCAGTTAAAGTTTTAGTTGAACATTTCCGCGGAGCAATAATAAATAAAGCAACTACAAACAGAGATCATACTGCTTTGTCTTTAGCTTGTTTTGTTGGTCATAAAGATGTTGTAAGTTCTTTTGTTATCAAAATACGCTAAACTTAAATACTGTTTAAAAGATAATTCAACAATACTTATTGAAGCCACAAAAGGTGGTCATACTCAAATAGCAAAAAAATTATTAGAGTATGTTTATTGTCATGAACAGTTAAATAATCATTTTATTTTTGACGATGATGAAGAAAATGAAGATAATTCAAAAATAATTCTGCATTTGAAAAAAAAAGTTTTAAATAACGATCCTTTAAATAATAATTTAAAAGAAGATAATTCAACTAATATACCGACAATAAAAGATAAGAATTTTTTTTAAACTCAATTCAAGAATTTGATCAACAGCAAATAAATATAAAAAAAAATATATTCAATACCTCATTTTCAAAAATTGATAATTCTGAAAGTCAATTTTTTGCAGAATCTTTCAAAGAAATTTGTGAACTTTTACCTAAATCTGATAAAATAATATTCAACAATATAAAACAAAATGATTCAACTTGTTGCTCAGAAGAAAAATAATTTTGATAGATTTATAAAACTTGTTAATGAAATAATGTCAAAACTATATTTTAGGAATAATCCTTCTCGTAAAATAAATTGAAATTGCATTATTAGAAAAAAGTATTAATGAGATGATTGAACGTACCAAGTTATTAAATCCTACAAAAGAAGAAGAATTTAAACAAAAACAAAGAGTTTTAGATGAGTTACATTGTGTTGAAAAAGAATTTCAGCAAAAGTTTCAAACACCTTTTAATTCAAAAAAGCAGCGTGAAATTTTTTTAAGAAGTTTCTTTGATTTTAGTAATGAAATTTTGTTAGGTTTAAATACTAGAGGATCAAACTTTGACCCTATTCTTCATCAAAAAGCCTTATCTAAATTTATGTCTGACAATAGTCGTTCAAACTGCCAATTAGACAATAAAATAAATTCTGCCACAGATCATCCACAAAGTAATGACTCTAATTTATTTTATTCTAAATTTGAATTCGATTCTGATAAAGAAGTAAGTTTAGATGAAGAAGAACTTAATGACTCTAAATCTCTAAATGGTGAGAAATTAGAAGTTTTAGATAATAAGTTTGTCGAAAAATTAATATTAGATAATGAAAAAGACAAAAATATTATTGAAGATGACCATTTTTCTAAAGAATTAGAACTTAAAAACTTATTATCTACTTTCTCAAAAAATCAAGATAATTTATTTTTTTTTGAAAAATTTTCACAAATTGTGCACAATCTTTTCGACAACAAAAAATAATTTGAAAGTTGGAATATGTAGAGTAATAATGAGGAAAGTTTTAATGAAATTAGTAGTGAAATTAAATTAGATGATTTTAATGATGAAAGTTTTATTAATGAAATTTATTATGATGACGATTTTAACAATATAAATGAAAATTATAAAATATTATCTGAAATTATAGATAAAGAAACAAGTTTTTCTAAAATGGAATCTTCTAGAATAGAAGAAGATGATC